>OZ030010.1:10984297-11574297 GCA_964023405.1 Apodemus agrarius
ACAGGAAATACTCACCTTCAAAAAAGTACTAAAGAGAATGTATCATGGCAGAAGCAGGAACCTTGATTTCATCATTAGATTGTTTAAAATGCTTACATATTCAACTGATCCAAAACCAAAATGGAAAACAAAAACAAAAAAGGGGAAAAAACTCTCTTCTACTTTCTCTCCCTTTCATCCTTTTCTTGATGGATATTAAGGCACTAAATGAAAGAAAATAAAATTCTCTGCCAAGTATGAAAAGCATTCTGTCCCAGCCAGAGGGATAACAGCCAAGAGAAGTTTCTGTGTCAATTCAGTGACCTGCTTGCTACCGTAAAGTGATGATAGCTCCTATCAGAAGCTGCTGGAATTGGACCAAGGTAGAAAAACTTAGGAAGATATTTTTAAAGCGCTGGTTTGACATGGCATTAGTCATCAATATCAAGGGTTTAATGTGCTTAAGCAAAGAAGGAGTCACAAATGACTTCCAGCTCTCAGCACCTTCTGAGATGCATACTTCAAACAGGATGTGATGCTGGGCCAATGCCTCATCGCTGCGTAGCCCACGGTAAGGGCAAATCAAGAACTCTCGCTGGGATTAGAGTGAAATGAATTTCATTTGATTTCGACAAAAATTCAGCTAGGTTCTAAGCAACTCCTAGGTAGAAATGGCTTAATGTTCCCCAGATGGTATCGAAGGTAGTATGAAAGTCCTAACTTCATAGTGTATATGGTAAATAAAGTTGACTGGAAAGGAGAATATCCTAGATTATCATATGCACACTCCATAACTGTAATAGCATGAAAAGAGTAGTTTAACATTGACTCTCCCACCATACAAACATCACATGCTAAAATCTCAGGCAGCCATATTTAGTGCAGTCCAGTCTGAATTAAGTCAAAACCCATACTGAGTCTTTTTCTAGCAGGAAGAAATTAGAAGGAAAAAAAATTTTCTAGTAACCATCAGGGCTTCATCCCTATTGATTCAGTCACTGATAACCAGATGACATTTTAGAGACTATGCTTCAGTAAGACTATTCCAACATAGAATATTGTCCTTGTCATCCAAACAGTTTTTTTTTAAATATACTAATCTGATAGAATGCTTGCCTGGCATACCTAAGACAGTCTAACTATATGTATACTTGTGTGTGTGTGTGTGTGTGTGTGTGTGTGTGTGTGTGTTTGTACCAATACTTATTATCATCGTCCAACTATTAACATTTTACATGTTCTATTCAATCACTCAGAATCAATTGCTTATTTAACTAATAGCATGCAAAGTACAGATACAGATAGAAAGGACTTCCAGTTAAAGATGATGGATTGAACACATTCATTTAGCTTGGCTAACTCCCCAAATTCCCCTGACGTGACACTGAAAGCATCCTTTTAAAACCCCACAGTAGCAAAGAGAGGGGAAAATACAATCATATTGATATCCTGGGAACCAACAAAAAATATTTTAGTTGCTTTGAAAAAATCCCTGAATAAAGGTATTTATACCGGAAACACCTCCAGATGACCCAGAGAGCTGAAGTTTGGGAAGGAAGAAAGAACAGGTCCATGATAACAGCTTCCAAATGTTTTTAGATAACCCCCTCTTAAACATGTTTTAGCATAAAACCCCAATTATTACATGCCCTAAAACAAAGTGGTTTGGAAGAAACAATGAAATATTAAAAACTTTAAAAATAAAATTTCTAATATTTTCAGAGAGAAATTTCAGAGCATTGTGAATATGCAAGGAATAAAATAAAAATTTTCAAAGGAGGGAAAAAGCAGGATTGAACAAGAATCATCAACATTAATAACAAAGACTTTGGTAGAAAGTAGACAGTAAAACTTTTGAGGGTAAATGCTTTCCAAACAAAAACTATATCTGCAGCCAAATTATCCAGCTAAATTTAAGCATCAAATAAGAGTTTTGAATTTGTAAAGACTTCAATATATGACTTCCCATTTTCCCTTTCCTAGAAAGAAAACTACATGAAAATTTGCTTTACCAAAATGTATGGGGAAGAAAATCAAGAAATAGAGCAAACAAATGTCTGAGAACTTTGAGGACTTAACAGAGTGCAGGCCCAGAGGACATTAGTTCAAGTTGAAAGCCAACAAAATCCAAGACAAATGTCTACAACATTAGGCCACAGTAAGTTCCCATGTACTACTTGAATATACTGAGCAAAGAGAGAATTATTGAAAAGAATATGGGGGCTGGAGAGATGGCTCAGTGGTTAAGAGCACTGACTGCTCTTCTGACGGTCATGAATTCAATTCCCAGCAACCACATGGTGGCTCACAACCATCTGTAAGGGGATCAGATGCCCTTTTCTGGGGTTTCTGTGTACTCACAAACATTAAATAGATAAATTAATTAAAAAAGAAAAGAATATGGAAATGAATTTGAATAAACATACTAGATGCAAAGGAAAAAAAGCAATGTGATTGCTAGCTACAGGGAAAACAAAAAGCTGTGTACAGATTCATAATATCCATACCACATGTTTCCACTATGAAGAGACTGACTAGGCACCTCCTCACAGCCCACTACTTTAAACCAAATGATGTGTGATACACTGGTAAATGACATCCCTGGAAAATGGGTCCATGAGAGAAAGGAAGGGGGCAAAGGAATTAAATTCCATCTTCCATAGTGTGACAACAACAGATAATATCTAAAAATGGACAATTTGGAAGTGAGTGTTTAATAAATGCAACTAAAATGCCAAGTGTGTATGCAATGAACAGATAGCATCTTTTGGAATATTTCATATCTGGTATATAACAGACATTGCAACCAATGTTTGCTGAATTGAACTGAAACAATTTTGTCAGGAGTAAGTGCCCATCTCAAACACTCTGTAAATGTTAGGGCCTTCTCTTTAAGATTTTCCCTCCTTTATTCAATTTAATCACTGAAAGTTGCTCCATAAAAAAAGAGAAAAATAATATTATTTTAAAATTACCCCCCAAATGATTAATGATTGTTTATGAAGGAAAAGAGAAATCACTGGTATTTTTGCCATGAAAGGTTTAATAATGCTATTAGTAAGCTAATTACATTCTTAAACAATAAAATAATCAAACCTAATATTCACTAAAATGAAGCAAAGGCTATTTCTCTTCACAATACTGTTCAGATGTGGTCTAGTCAATTTGAATCTTACCTTAGAACTCAGATGTGTATTTAAAGTCCATAAAAGCTTATAAATCAAAACAATTCTCTGGTAAGTAACATATTTACAAGGTTTTCTTGTTTGCCTCTGAATTATATTTCTCATGAAAATAAGAACCTTAATTTTATGTAGGGCAAGATCGATATTTTTATACACATTTAAGTTAAATTACAGTTAACTGAAATATCTGACAAAAGAGATCACAAAAGTATAAGGATTTAACAGTCTTTATTATGTAAGCAAGTCCCTAAGTCCCCTAGTCATCTATTGACACGCAAATAGAAAGAACACATTTAATCCAGTGTAAACAGACTCAAAATAGTACACGTTTGAAAGCTCTCCCCAGCTGTGATGGGTTTAATAACTAAGCAAGGAGTAGTTGATAAATTTCATTTTTCATTCATTTATTTAGAATGTAAATATTTCCCAAGGAAACGACCATGCAATACTGTTTCTAGTCTTTAAAGCACAAAATAGCTTGCTTCTAGGTGTCTTCCCCCCCTCTAATTAAAACCTGAAAATAAAACATACAAATCAAGGAAAGCAAGAATGTGTTCACTTAGCACTCAAGGTGACATCACTGAACTGAAAGGAAAATAATCGTATCCATTAGAAACACAATCTCTAAAGAGTCACTTACCTTTAGTCTTCAAATAAACCATTATGGCCCACCATAGAGGATGTTTTTTTCTTCTTACAAGTGGTTGTGTTGATCACGCTGCAGTGTGGTGAAACAGTAACTATCACATCACACTCTCCTTTTCTTCACAGCATCCATTACTGCTCAGTCCCAATAGAGTAAAGGTCACCGGTACTATTAATCTTTTGAGCCAGATACTGGGCAGAGCGCAACCACTGCAAGGAGTCATCAGGTGGCTGCAAAGCAACACCTGTGATCTCTACCCTCTAAATGCCAGCGGAACCACGCTAGATGGAACCAAAAACAAAGTCCTTAGGCATGGCCAAATATGGAGGAATTGTCCCCCATTGACAATCAGAGTTTTATCAAAATATAGCAGCCAGGGAGAATGATTGTAAACAAAAGAATACAGGTAAAAAAACAACAATCTGTTTTTCATAATGGTAGTCTGGTTTGGTAATGGCCAATACTTCTTTATTTTTTTTAAAGATTTATTCATTTATTATATGTAAGTAAGTACACTGTAGCTGTATTCAGACACACACCAGAAGAGGGCATCAGATCTCATTACAGATGGTTGTGAGCCACTGTGTGGTTGCTGGCATTTGAACTCAAGACCTCTGGAAGAGCAGTCAGTGCCCTTAACCACTGAGCCATCTCTCCAGCCCAATACTTCTTGATGTTACTAGCCTACCATCATTTTAAGGTAAAGCACCTTCTACTCCTGAGCCTAAACTGAAGTAAAAAAAGTCAAATTAAAAGAACTCACAGAGAACACAATGGAAATTACTCAGATTAATCATGTCCCCACATTACCCTTAAAAGAATGCAAGGTCATACTTTTTTTCTATTACATGGCATTAAGTCCAGAAATGTAAAAAAATAAATTGAAGTACTTACCATGTGTCAGACATAGTGCTAGATATTCAAGAAATTGTCATATATCAATTATATTTACCCAATTGAGAAATAACCCTTATAAACAGTTTTTATCAGGTTATTCTTGTGATCTTTGGCAAAGGATTCTTCCATGTGACATCAAAAACATGAATAATGAAACAAACAAAAAGCCAATCCATTTACACTTCATGTACATATACATAATATGTATACATATGTACATGTGTGTATATTCATACACACATATATATGTGATTTTTCTAGTTCAAAAGACAGCTAAGGGGAAGAGAAACCACAAAATGGAAAAAAAATGTTTGAAAAAACTTCATATTGATGGGAAATTGTACCTGGAATATAGAAGAAATGAATAATGTAATATTAAAAGATAAGTAACCCAAAATAAAATGGTCAAAGAATATGAATATGTATCTTTTCAAGAGATGGCCAACAACCATTAATATTAATATTAATATTCAACATTGCACTCATTAAGGAAATCCAAAGCAGCATCACAGTAAGATATCTAAATACACAGATACCAGGATGGCTACCTTAAATAGCCAGATAGTAACAAATGCTGGCAAGCATATGGAGAAACTGGAACCCTCACTGTTGAAAGGAATATAAAATGGAACACTCGCTCTGAAAGACTAGTATGGCCATTCTTCAAACAATTACTCATAGAGCTATATGATTCCATATAGATCCCCAGATACATAGCCAAAAACAATGAAAATGTAGGCACACACACAAATGGCACATAAATCATTATAACCTCATCATCCATAACAGTCAAGTGCCCCAATCAACCCAAATATCCACCAATGGAATAAAGGATAAATAAAATACAGTATATTCACAAAATGGTATAAAATTGGCCATAAAACTGAATGAAGTACTCACACAGACTAACAACATAGATCAATCATGAATGTCTTATGCTAACTGAAGCCAACCAGTCAAAAGGGGCAAATACATGACCTCAAGTATATGAAATGCTCAGAACAGTAAAATCTATAGCAATTGAAAGTAGATTCATGGTTGCCTAGGACTGGCTCCAGGAGAGAAACAAGTGGGAGGGAAAATGGAAGGTAAAGAGACAGGACAGGGTTTCTTTTCAGAGATGATGAAACAATCGAAAATGGTCTGTAGTAAATGGCTATATCTGTGAATACACTAAAAAGATAATAAACACACTAAAACGCAAAATATTTATAGGTTAGGCATCATGCATATAACTATATTTTAAATCGATGACATATATCATATGAAGTATCCCTCAGTAAAGCTGTTTTGTTCAAAATAGCATTTAAGGAACAGTTTTTTTTTTTTTTTAAATCAGCATTGGGACTACAGCTTATTAAGAAAAACATCTTTGAAATGTCGTATTTTCTGGAGAGATCTTGGATTGTAAAATCTGAAATGATCATTGAATCCTATTTTAACTACTGAAAATACTCTGGGTTAATATTTAAGAATATGAATGTCTTGAAAGTATAAAAAATATAAACGAAAACGCCAGTATGAGGAACTTGCAGAGGTAGACAACACAGTGACCATTTCCGATGTTTTAGGAGGCACTGAGTCATCGGATTGGGGGGGAGTGAGACAAAAAAGTGTTAAATAATCCATCTGAAAAGCCGAAGCCTGGAATACCTCCCCCTTTACCGGGCTTCAGAAATGCTCCGAAAACAGCATTCCTTCTTTCTCACGCACCATAAACCTTCTTTTTTCAGGAGCCTGAGATAACCACCCATAGATTTACTTCAGTTAACAATTAGGAAGTATATAACAAAGGGCAAAACAAAAACAGACTTAAGGAGATAGATAAAGAGCTAAATCGGTGCCCCAGCAATGGTTTCTTCGAAGTTGGACCATCACCACCAAGTATTGTTGCCTTTTCCAGGCAAACATAAGCTAAGATCCTTGAATGTATAGCTAGCGCACAGTTCCATTACTGAGATGATTCAACCTGTGTCATTTCCATTCCCAAAAGACTCAGCTTCTATGCTTGGCTTATGTGATGGGCTGTCTTGGTCTCGCTACTCTATCTTTTTGCAGAGCCCCTGGTCTGTTCTGTCGCCACACTCCATGGTTTTCCAGACCCGAAGGATCACCAATGTCAGTGGCAAGGAAAAGCCTAGAACCATTAGGGATTTTTTTTAAAAATCCATAATAAATCTCAGCTCCTTCCTTGGCTACTGCAAACAATCCAGTTTACCATCAATCCGGATATAGGTACCTCAATCAATACTGTGCTCCACTTTTGAAGCAAAAACAGGGTTAATTTGGGGTGGGGAGGGCAAAGGAAATAAAAAACAAACAACCAAAAGCAAGCCTGGTTCTTCTTTCTTTCTTTCTTTCTTTCTTTCTTTCTTTCTTTGCTTTCTTTCTATCTATCTATCTATCTATCTATCTATCTATCTACCTATCTTTTTTTTTTTAACAGAGACTCAGGTTTCAAAATGACTGCTTTGGAAGCTGGAATGACCCAGATTATGGTGCTGTGGGGGGCCAGGGTGGTGGCGTCAGGTATTCACTCCTTTGCAGGGTGGCTGTGCTTTGAGGTGGGAAGAGGGAACTGGGGTGGGCATCTATGTGAAGAGAGAAAGAACTGGGAATGGTCTTTAGGTACCACCCACCTCTGCAAATGAAATCACTGCAGTGTCAGCCCTGCACTGAGTCCATGAATTGCCAAACAGGATGAGGTAAGGCATAAGCCCAGAGCCCCCTCCTCCTCCCCTTTTCCCTCCTCCTGCGCACAGAAGGGCGCATCCCTCGGCGAGGTGCACCACGCAGCCCTTCGCGGGCCTGGGCTGAAGGGCTGACGTCACCTTTCTGCATTGAGCTCAAGGACTAGTAGCAGTACCAGTTAGGTGGGGAACAGGGGCGCTGCCGCAGCCACCAGGTGGTAGGGGTCCTCCTCTTGGGCATTGCAGATTGAGTTCATGCAGAAAAACACAATAACCGGCTGGAAACAGTAAAGGGTGGAAAGAAACCTGAAAGGGGTCGTAAGACCCAGCCACTGAGGAAGCTCAAAGATACCCATGGCTTATGTAAGACCCTCTCCGTGCGCCTCCACGCGGTGGCAGCGCCTGTCCCGCATTAGTGCGCTTGGGAGACTGATCGCCCTTGTCCAGTCAGGCAGAAGATTCCTGGCGACTCTCTCCCACAGCCCTGCAGGGTTGGGACTAAGTCAGGATCTTAGATCTAACCTTGCCGTCCTGCGCCCACTCCCAGCCCGCCACAGGTTAGCTCCATTAGCTCCAACAGGCACCCAAAACTAGCTGGTAAGGTAGGGAGAGAAGTCCAAAAGAGAAAACAGGCAAATCCACAACTCAACTTTCCCCCAGGGGCTGACCCTGTCCTGCGAGTTTAAGAAATTAATGCATTAAAAAAAATTTTTTTTGAAAGAGTGGAAAATCTGCAACCGCCGCCACCACCACGCAGCCCACTTCAGCCTTCGTCGGGCAAACTCGAGGGTTGGAGCAGCCCAGACCTGCACCCTACCATCTCACAGCCCCGACCCAGCAGCCCGCGGCTGTCTCCCGGTCCACTGGCTAAGCTCGGGTTTGGGGTTTGGGTTTTCCTTTCACCTTTCTTTCTAAGAGCATCCCCACACGGTCTGATAGACCGCAGCCCGGCCAGCAGCCAGGAGTGGGCACTCACCCAGAAGACGAAGGAGTAGATGATGAGGAGGGTTTTGAGACAGGTTATCACAGGTTTGGTCTCCATTCTCCTCGATGCCATACTACAGAGCTCCGGCGGCGGCAGTGGCGGCGGGCGGCGGGCGGGCGCACGGGGAGGGGGAGGAGGCGGGGCCGAGGGAGGCGGGGCGGGAGGGGGAGCGCGTGCTGCCCGAGCCTTCTGTGCGCGCGCAGGCTGGGCGGCGCGCTTGCCTTCGCGCGCGCCCTGCGGGGCTTGGGGAGAAGAAGCAACTAGGGACTGACTAGCTAGTGATTGCATGCTGGGAATGCTGCCCAAGTCTGCAATCTGGCGCAGGCACAGACACCCCCAGCTGAAATCAGAGGGAACCTGAGAGCCTAGAGGCCGGGTTGGAGGTCGGGGTAGCCTTTCTCAGACCACCTTGGCTTTAAGATTTCGGTTTTGTTGGAAACAGGGTCTGCACCTGACTACATAGGATTGTGTAGAGTGCTCTTGGCGATTGGACACTCAGGAATCATGCCCTTGCCAGTAAACACACCTTGTCCATGCCAGGAACAGACTGTGACAACCAGAGAGACACCTTGAAGGATAGTAAGGAACCCTGGAGCTCAGAGACCCTCCCTTCCCCGCCCCCCCCCCCCCCAAATCATTGCTACTTCACAGTTCTCTGTAGGCTCCCTATGAACTTCATAGTTTTCGATTTCCTCACCTTCGGAAATGACAAAAACGAGATGTAGCAACATTCTTCCTATGTATTAGATGTTTAACAGAAAGCAAGAATAACAAGAATTCTTTAAACTACCAGAGAATGGTTCGCCTCACTTAGAGAACACTGGAGACCTCGCTCGGGTGAAGCCCACTGCAGCAAGGAAGCAAAATGGAAAACAACTTGATATTTGCTCCAACAGTTGAATGTAAAGTCACCGTAAGAATTGCACTCCTAAATATCTACGAGAGAGAAATGAAGACACAAGTCTATATGCATACTTGTGCATGAATGTGTCGAACACCAATTCATACTAGTAGCAAACAGACTCAACTGACAAACGGATGGTACACTTGTCATCCAATGGAAAACTTCATCTGTAGGAAAGAATGAAGTGCTGCTGATACATGCTTCCAAGTGATAAACTTTCCAAGTATGAACAGTGAAAGAAGCCAGATACAGAAAAATCACATACGGAATTATCCACATCTCAAATAGGCAAACCCATAGAGAGGGAAAAAATAGGCGAACGGTTGGTGGGGGTGGGGGCCGGAATAAGGAGGACAATTGATGGTGTGGGTGATTGCTTTGATTTTGGGAGTGAGGAAAGTGTTTTAAAATTAGTAGTGATGGATACATGGTTTTGTGAGAATAAAAAACAAAAACAAAAACAATGGATACCATAGTTTTCAAGAATGACCTTTATGGCATGCGAACTATATCAGAATAGAAAATAATAGACACTCTATGTAGATTTCCTGTGGCTAGTTCAAAGACAAGCATGTAGTATAGATTCTGCAGAGATTTAATCTGATTCCCCGAAGAAAGCACAGAAGGAAGCAACACCATCAGGCTAACTCCACATGGACATTGTTAGGAATATGTTCTGTGAAAGAGTCACTAAAGCTTGGCAAAGCCTTTCAAGATCAGCTGTGACTGGTATAATTATTACCTGCCATCAACTAGACATGGTGACAGGTCAGTAAGGTCCTTGTACAAACAACAAACAAATATGAGAAAGAAGAAGACCTGGATGGCTTGTTTATTAATGTAGTTGTTGTTTTCCCGGGTTTCGGCACCATTGATGGGATTTAAAAGAGAGAAAGGGTGTTAGTGAGTATGGCACGGCGGCGTCGGGGAAGGGGGTACCTAAGCGGGCCCAGGCCTAGGCATCCCTTCCCCCTGAAGGACCACACACACACCAACATGGTATAGAATAGAGTTTATTTAGAGGAGAGGATGAGAGTCAATGGTATAGGAGAGAGAGAGAGAGAGAGAGAGAGAGAGAGAGAGAGAGAAGAGAGAGGAGTGGAGGCCGGCCATGACCACGTGGAGAGAGGGGGAGGGGAGCCCAAGAGGGGCAGAGAGGTGAGAGGATGAGAGGGGAAAGAGAGGGGAAAAGAGAGAGAGGAGGGGCAGGCAGCCCCTCTTATAGTGGGCCAGGCATGTGGGGCGGGGCATACCTGGCTATTACCAGGTAACCGTGGGGTGGAGCTTGGACAGAGTACCAACAGACCTGGTGAAGAAAATGGCTGATCTTAAGAAATGGTGTACATGAAAGAAAAGGAGGCTTTACAGTGATTCTTAATGATCGGCGCTTAAAAGAAACAGTGACTGCCTCATGTCGGTCTAGCTAGTCTGAATTATTTGATATGGACTGAAGGCTCAGAGTCTTTAAAGGTCTTCAGGTGGTTCTGACACTAAACAACATTGATTGTTGAACATCGATTGCTTGACTGCAAGAGGTGGCAGCTGAACAGGTTTGCAACCTCATAGGAAGAACAACAATATCAACCAACTAGATCCCCAGAGCTCCCAGGGACTAAGTCATCATCTAAGGAGTACACATGGCTCCAGCTGCATATGTAGCAGAGGATGGCCTCTGATGTTGTCAGGCATCAATGGGAGGAGAGGTCCTTGTTCCTATGAAGGCTCGATAGATGCCCCAGTGAAGGGGAATTGAGGTGGGAGATGGGAGGGGTGGGTGGAGGAAGACCCTCATAGAAGTAGGGGTAGGGAGGATGGGATAGGGGCTATCCAGGAGGGGGAAAACTGGGAAAGGGGATAATATTTGAAATGTAAATAAAGAGTATATCCAATAAAGATATCAGGCTCAAAGCTGAAAAAGACTGGGGCTGTGAAGTAAAAAATCTTAACATTGTCTCAAGGATAATTTGATGAGTTTACATAGACTGGAGTATATGGTTAAAAAAATCATTTTGAACTAACTCATCATTTCAGTTTGCAGCTTTGTTTTGGACTAATTTCTTGAAAACTTGGATTATTCTACCCCAAATAAACTCTTTACACATAGAGATATATGCATTTCTTACGTAACATAACTAATAAGCAAAATATTTTGTAACCAGCTTTGCTAAGGAATTGTGATCTGTGACTTGGGGGTTGAAAAAAACATCTTTGTAGTTTTACAAAGACTGAGGAATCTTCTTGAATCCACAAGTTGCATAGCTAAATCCAGAAAGGTCTAGCCCAAAGGAGGACAGGTTGGTCTTGATGAACCAGATAGGGACCACTACAAAGGAACAAAAGGCAAATGGCCTCCAGGATTTAACTTATCAGGAATTCTATTCTGCCCTTTCTTCTTCTTCTTCTTCTTTATCAACAGCTTTGTTTCGAAGGAAGGCCGGAAGGCCAGAATGTTTACAGACTAGGAGCCCTTAAGCTGAGGGTAGTCTGAGACAGCAACACAAATAAAAGACAAAGATAAGAAGGAACTGTCTCTGAAGACAAATCTAATTAAGCCCTCTGGCTTCATTTGTTTTTAGTTAATGTAAATAGCACTGATTTCAAAGGTTGGGTACAATTTTTTTTAAATATAAATATTCTCACCGATAATACATCTGGCATGTGAGTTATAACAGTTGGCTAGGTTAATGCACAGATCCTTAAAAACTGCCTTTGCAAAACAACAACAGAAGAAAACAAACAAACAAACAAACAAAAAACCCTAAAGGACCTGGATTCCTTGAGAGCCTACTGATATCCTGTGGGATGCTAAGCTTGGCAAATCTGTCTTCACATCAGTCTGTCACCTGTGCTGCCTCAACCTTCACATCAGACTCCGCTCAGGTCTGCTTCTGGGCATGCTGACTAACTCGGAAGCTTTTTGTCCGAAACTGTAATACAGAATTAACTCAGCCTATTGACTCCTGGGGCTGATGTTCTTTTCCTGCTCCACCCTTGTGATTTCTCAGCAGCTCAAGCACTAAGACTCCTTCGGCTCCGTCATAAAGCAAGAATGTTTGTGTAGCGCGATGACACCACGGGCAGCTCAGCTCTTCCTGAGCGAGCACTTGACCCTGAACCCACCAAGTGCAAATCTAGGATGTCCATGCCCAGGAACGGAAACAGCTCTTGAAACCTTGCCCACAACTAGTGGGCCATTACCAAATTTTACCCAGTCTCCCACCAAATATATCAAAGTTGCTGTTCTCACTTCTCCAACAAGCAGAAACATGACTCTACTCTTGAGCATTGTAGTTTTCTTCCAATTCCAGGTGATGTTAGACAGCTTGGATCAATGTCCTTGCCAGTCTTTTTTGAGATTATGGCCCAATGTCTGATCCTGCCATCTGGTGTTAACCCTATCCCTGAACTAGCAGTTACAGCCCTAACTCCAGTACCTCAGAAGATAACTTTGTTAGCATTTTGTCTAAACTCTGCCCCACAGTTACCTGGTGATGGCCAGGTGTGCCTGACTCACTAGATAAGTGGCCCCCTTCGCTCTCTCTTGCTCTTGCCTTCTTGTTCCCACTCTGTCCTCTCCCTCCTTCCCCTTTCTCTCTCCACGTACTCACCACCGGCCTCCTCTCCTCTCCTCTCCTCTCCTCTCCTCTCCTCTCCTCTCCTCTCCTCTCCTCTCCTCTCCTCTCCTCTCCTCTCCTCTCCTCTCCTCTCCTCTCCTCTCCTCTCCTCTCTCCTTCTCCATCTCCATCTCCTTCTCCTTCTCCTCCTCCTCCTTCTTCTTCTTTCTCTCTCTGTGTCTCCATCTCTGTCTCTGTCTCTCTCTCTCTCTCCCTTCCTTTGTCTCTCCTACCCTCTCAACCCTGCTCCTTATGCCCCAAATAAACTCTATTAACTCTAGTCTATACTATAACATAGTGTGGCTGGGCCCTCAAGGGGAAGGGATGCCTCAGCATTGACCTGCAGACTATACCTCCACCAAGCATATTCCTTCTCACCTTATCCTTTTTTTTTTTTGAGACAGGGTTTTTCTGTGTAGCCCTGGCTCTCCTAGAACTCACTCTGTAGACCAGGCTGGCCTTGAACTCAGAAATCCGCCTGCCTCTGCCTCCCAAGTGCTGGTATTAAAGGCGTGCGCCACCACCGCCTGGCACACCTTATCTTTTTATAAGCACGACAAACTTCATTTCAAATAACCTTATAGTAAATGTTATTAAGTTAATATGGGGATCATATTGAACCATGTGGGGCCCTTAATCAATAATGACTGTGCCCTTTAAAACAGAGGTAAATAGGTAAGTCCACATGAACACTGAGCCATGCAGGGAAAAGGCCATCTGGCAACAGAAGCTGACATCTGTGTAGCACAAAAGAGCATTAAGGATCGATGGTCATCTACAGAAACTCTAAGGAGGGCAGGAAGGATTCATCCCAGAGTATCAGCAAGGACAGGCTCTTCTGACACTTTGATTTCGTGATTCTAGCCTTCAAACCTTTTAAAGAAAATATTTCTATTGCTTTAAGGTACCCAGTTTGGGGGTTGCAGAGATGGCTCAGTGGTTAAAGAGTGCCTATTGTTTTGACAGAAGGGTGTTTATCATTCCCAGGATCCACACTGGTCAGTTTACAAATGCTTATTACTCCATGGTATCCAAGGCCTTCTTCTGGGCCCCATGGGCACCTAGACTCACATTCATATACTCACATACATATACACATAATTGAAAATAACATAATCTTTTAAAAAAGACATCTAGTTTGTCATGCTTTCTGGTGGCAACCACAGAAATATGACCCATCTTTATGTATATATTAAAAAGAATTGAAAACAGACATTTAAAAAAAGTTACATATAGATATTCATTATAGTACTATTCACTATAGCGGGAGTGTTTCATCAGATCATGAATGGATAAACAAAATGTAGTTATATATGTAATGGAATGTTATTCACTTATAAAGAGAGATAAATAACCTTTTATGTGCAAGAATTTGGATGAACCTTGAGAACATTATGCTAAGTGAAAGAAACCAGCAGAATTAATCATTGCATTCCTGTGAGTGATCCTAAACTGTACTTTAAAATAGGTAAAGTGGTAAAGTTTATGTTGTGTTTACTTTACCACATACAGAAAGAATAGATAACCACAGCTAGTCCAAAGGTTCTGCCACCTGACGAAAGGGTGTGTTTGGGAAACTGAAAGACCTTCCAGAGGCAAAGAGGAGTGCAGGAGGCTAGAGAGGAATCAGTTTCTCTAGGCCTTCTAATGCAATAACAAGATTTTTCTCCTTTTATCTAAAAGTGAGGAGAGACTTTAGTTTTTGTTATCTCAAAACTGGAAAGTATTTTAAGGAGGAGAGCACTACCCCCAAAGCCCCTATCTGTTCCCTGCTTCCTACTATCATCCCTCCAATCTGTTGACAACATGACATTTCGCCATAATCTTCGAACACAATCCTTAGCATGTCACTCTCTTGTCTTCTAAAAGCCCCAAAGGGCTTTCCATCACTGTACTTGGAATGGAATTTCAACTCCTTACCTCTGCTGGCAAAACACACCTGAGCTGGCTCCAACTTTGTCTGCTACCGCTCTCCTTGGCCCTGGGCTTCAGCTGCTTTGGCATAAACAACGTGGTATGGTTTCTACCCGCAAACCAGGTCCTTTCCCATCAACTAAGAATGCTTACACACACACACACACACACACACACACACACACACACACACACAACCTGAATGTTTACTTCCTTCCTTCCTGCCATTTAAATCTTAATACAGATGTCACCTCCTGAGAGAGGCCATTCTGGATGAAAACAGTCACCCAGTCAATTGTCTTTTCTATTTCTTGGCATAACGTTTTCTTGTTTACATACTTGGTTTGGGTTTCGGTTCTGCATGTGTATGTGCCTGGACTTTTCCTGCTGCTGGTTTTATCGCCCCACTCCACTCACTAAAATGTAAACTCGAACAGAGCATGGCCTTTGTGTCTGTTTTGTTCACTGATGCATCCTCAGCACATAGATACAGTTAGGAACGCCAAGAAAATTGCTGGACAAATGAATGGTGCACAGTAGTGACTCAATAGATGATTGTCAACCAGTTGAATAAGGGAGCGATATTTGAAATGGGCCTTGAAGTATAAATGGGATAATGGTGGTCTTTGAGGAAGGCAGAAGCAGCTTATTACAGGCTAGAAACAGCACGAACAAAGGCAGCTTGCACAAAAGCAAAAAGCTCACTCCGAAACGTAGCGATGCAGTTGGAGGACCCAAGGGAGGCAAAAAAAAAAAAAAAAACAAACCAGAAGTTGGCTTTGCTGTGATGGCAGCAGGCCTCACTCTGGCTCAGACCCTATGTTAGCATCTAGAACAGGCAGTAGGAACAGTGGAACATCCTCCATTAGTGGCATGACTTAATCTGACACGGCTTGGGGAAGTTCTTTGGGAAGTAGTATGAAGGTTGGGGAGTTAGGGATAGAAAGACAGCAGAACCAGAAGAGGGAATTATAACAACCTGCCTCAAAAATACAGAAGGTCTGAACCCAAGGAAGGAGAACAGGTTGGAGCCTTTTCTCAATTCTGATTACATTAGAGTTCACTGGGAACTGTTGAGATTTACGAAGTGTGGACTTCCCCTACAACAGATTCTGATTGTTCTGGTTTAGGGATGGGTCTTAGCCATTATTTTAGAAAGCTCCCGGGTTGCTTTAGGTAGAATGGAAACCCTTGGGGCTGGCAAAGAAACTCTTCTGACACCAAATAAATATCCCCAAGAACAGAGAACATCTGGATGATGATTGACTTCTTGGGGTCAGATTTTAGCACAAGCAACCATAGCATATCAGATGCCAACACTGAACTAGCATATAGCCATTTAGAAATATACCAATGAACTTTTTTTAAGTCTTAAAGGTAAGTTGTTGGTATACTATTGGGAAACAACAGAAAAATATATGCAATATCATCTTAATTGCACCCTTAAGTATAGAAAAGATATTGAAAGAAAGCAGATATATAAGCTAAGTGTGATGATTGATGCATGCCTATAATCCCAGCACTTGGGATGTGGAGGCAGGGGGATTGCTACAAATTTGAGGCTCGCCTGGAATACACAGTAAATATGAAGCAAGCCTGGGCTATGTAGCAAAACCTTGTCTCTAAAACAAAAGTATGTATACATTTTTCAAAGTTATGGTTGTAAGTACCTTATTCCTCTTAATTTGTTCTAGTTCCCCAAATTTTATATTTGTAATCAGAAAATATTTTATAAAGGAACCCTCTGCCCAGAAGATTGCAGAATATTATAGCTTCAGGACTTGAAGGGATCAATCTTTGAACTGTTTATGAAAAATTGTTTATGTGAACTTTGAACATATTTTCTGTCTTAGTTTGCTTTCTATTGCTATGATAAGATGTTGGCCAAAACCAACTTAGGGAGGAGAGAGTTTTTTCTGTCTTATATGTTACAAGCCATTACTGAAGGAAGTCAAGGCTGGAACTCAAAGCAGGAATCTGACATCCCCAACATTAACTGCCTTGGACAAAGTAACAAAGCTCATAGTGGGTTGGGTCCTTCCACATCAATTATTAATCAAGAAAATGCCCCACCCACTTATGTAAAGGCCAATCTGATGGAGGCATTTTCTTAACAGACTCCCCCTTTCAAGAAGACTCTAGATTATGTCAAGTACACATCCATACCCACACACAAAAATTGACAGTTAATGTTCATTTATCTATACTCCTATATTAATTATTATATTAATTAATATTATACTAACTATATTAATGTATTTGTGTGTCTCCAGGGTCCCTACCTGAGCTTCCCAAATGACTTTTACCCTGGAATTCAGAAATGTCTGTGCAACACACTGAGTCTGCTTATACAAAGCAGGGAGGAAAGTATTCCACCAAAGAGCAGGGGATACTGAGATTATGAAACTTGGTTCAAGGGGACTTGGTAAAAGCACATCAGAGGATACGGTTGTTCAGGGCTCAGAACATGGGATAGGAATGTAAGAGACTCAGCTTCCTCAAAACCAAGCAAAGCCAACCGAAGCAAAAGGCCAAAGGCACTGACAGGACTCTAACCCGGAAGACTGATAATGGGAGCACTCGCTGATAGCTGCGGGGGATGGGCTTGCAAAATAGAAGTGTCACCTTTCTTCCCACCAGGGACTTCCTGAAAACTTTGGAAGAAATTTTAGAGAAATTCTTCACTTTCATTTTTTATTTTTGTCTAGTTTTTTTTTTTTTGCTGTGTATCTTTTGGTTTTTTAATTAATTAATTTATTTCATGTACATGAGGGTTTTGACCAAATTTAAGCACATGCAACATGTTTGTGATTGGTGACATAGGAGGTGAGAAGAAAGCATTGGATCCCCTGGAACCGGGAGTTACAGTTGACTGAGAGCTCTATCCTGGGACTCTAAATTGGGTCCTGTGGAAGAGCAACAAGTTCTTTTAACTGCTCAGCCATCTCTCCAGCCCTTGTTTTTGATTTTTGATTGATCAGTTCTTCTTCTATGATCTTGTGGTATAAAAGTAAATACATGTATAAAATATATTTATAAGAATACCACATCAAACAGTGGAGGCACATGTGTTTAATCTCTGCACTTGGGAGGCAAAGGCAGGAAAATCTCTGAGTCTGAGACCAGCCTGGTCTACAGAGGGAGAATTCTAAGACAGTCAAGGCTACACAAGGAAACCCTGTCTCAAAACAACAACAACGCAAGTTCATCATTGAATATTGGAATTCATTATTGTAATAATGGAAAGAAAACCAGCCCTTTTAGCCAGCCACATGTGACACATGCCCATAATCCCAGTACACAGGAGGCTGGGACGGGGGATTGTGACTTTGAAACAGCTAGGGCTACAAAAACAGACACTGTCATTAAAAATATCCATCAGTAATGATTTTAGTTACATTTATTCATTCTACAAAAGTATGTACTATCTGCAATAACTGAATTACTAGATCAGTGGTTCTCAACCTTCTTTATGCTGTAACCCTTTAATACAGTTCCTCACATTGGGATGATCCCCCCAACCATAACATTTTCCGCTAATTTTGCTGTTGTTATGAATCATACAAACCTGTACTATATATTACAGCTGTGAGCCAAAAACCAAGATTCCTGTCCTTAGGGTGCTTCCCCTCTCCTTGTTAAGAAAAACAGTGGAATAAATTTAAAAATAAACATACTATAGAATGTATAACACAAGGCCTAATTATTAGATGCATTTAACTGTATCAAAGCAAAAGGC
This sequence comes from Apodemus agrarius, assembly GCA_964023405.1. Classification (NCBI taxonomy): domain Eukaryota; kingdom Metazoa; phylum Chordata; class Mammalia; order Rodentia; family Muridae; genus Apodemus; species Apodemus agrarius. The sequence goes on from OZ030010.1 coordinate 11,002,851, forward strand.
CCATTAAGATGAAATATGCCATAAATAATTGTTACATAGAAGTCAGAGTGGAAAAATATAAATGGTACTTCAGTGATTGCAGTTGTGAAACTTATTAATGTTCATTAAGTCACTGTTTTTAGGAGGAAATTTCACCTGTGAAAAATGATCATTTAATTTTTTTTTCAAGTTGTGTTTCATTTGTAATAAGATTATTTTCGGGGTTGGAGAGATGGGTCAGAGGTTAAGAGCACCGACTGCTCTTCCAGAGGTCCTGAGTTCAAATCGAAGCAACCACATGGTGGCTCACAACCATCCGTAATGAGATCCGACGCCCTCTTCTGGGGTCTGAAGACAGCTACAGTGTACTCACATATAATAAATAAATAAATAAATCTTGGACCTTTTTTTAAAAAAGATTATTTTCCTTCTTAAAAATGTGTTATAGATACCTTCCTTCTGTTTTGAGCATGGTATCTGGGACAAAGGAAGTGTGGATAGAGTTTCTGAGGTCAACTTTGGAGCATCAGGAACCCCAAATGTGTAGAATGCCAGTACTTTGGCCTTGAAGAGGAATACATGTCCACTGATGAGGCATAGAACAGACAGCCTTAGGGCTGTCCTGATTTTTCCATTGCCCATTTCTTGCTAAGCTCAGGGGCAACATGACTGTGCTTATGCTCATTTCTTGGAACTGAGGTGTCATTGTTCATAGCACTTGGAAACTCCCATCGCTGTGTTTACCGGCTGTATTTATACTGTATCTCTAAAGAAACCATCTAAATAACTAGCAATGGAAGATCAGTTTAAAAATGGTATCGTTTCATAGTCAAATCTCACTTGGCTCTCAGCTATGCCTTTTTGATCCTCCTTTTGGTATTGTAGAGAAAAAGAAACCTACAAAGTACATTTTTCTGGCTCTCTTCCCTACTGGCTTCCTCTGTTAGGTTTGCCAATGAGAAGCGCTGGTAGACAGACTATAGTATAAGGGAAGAAAGAGAAGCCTTTTCTCCTATCTCTGGGGTCCTCCCAGCAGAAGCAACAGCACAACTACAGGGAACCCTTTATTCTCAACAGCATCTGTGGCAGTTTTAACAACAGTGAAGCCTTTGGATCCCTGGGCACTTGCTGCTAACAGTGCTTCTTAAAGGAGTAGCCATAGCACTGTTTTCAGAACTGTATTTGATGAAGCCTAGTGGGCCCCAGTGCTATAGCTTTCTGCTGTCTCAACAATATACACATGGTCACATGTTTACAAAACTAGAAAATTATCTCTCTGTGTGTCATTTAAAAACATTTTCAGGTTGGCACACAAAATAATGGATTTCATTCTTCTCTTTCAAGTATGTATGTCATCTTTTTTTGCTCAATCATTCCCCTCTCCCCACTGGCACCTTAAGTCGTCCTTGCCATTTTGTTTTGGGTTCCCATCTGCCTCCCAAACTATACCCCCATCTGCTTTCATGACATGTATTCATGGTGATGATAAAGCTAATTCCATAAAAGTAAAATCTTTTTCTCTCTTTGAATATGGGCTGGCTTTGTTCCTTATTTTGAATCATTAAATGCAATGAAAGTGACGTTGTAGGAGTGCCAAGTGCTTTTGCTCACTGTCTTAAAACCCTATAAGAGCGAGCAGACTAGTTTCATGGAGAATGTGTGAACTGTGTGCAGAGTCAAGGTAGCCCACTTGTTTCAGCTGGAGTCTTAGATATGTGAGGGAGCACAGTCAAGGGCGGCAGAACCAACATATTCACAACTGCAGATGCAGGAGAAAGATCAAGTGAGACCAGAACTGTCCAGAAGAGCTCAGCGGACACTGCTGACTACACAACTGCCCCTTAGATAAACTTATTGATTTTAAGTAAGTTTGTTACACCCCAATATGTTTGGGATGGTTCATGACAAGCTATTAACTAACCCTTCTCTACTTTTCTGAGACTTTATAACTTTGTAGAAAATTGCTAACATTAAATCTGTTCCTGCATCAAATCTATAGAGTGGTTTCTGTTTGCTTAATTGGAAACTCACTCATACACATTATGCCCACAAAATTGAATTCTATACAGCCATTAAATTGATGGCATAATAGATGTTCTAAACAGAAAATCCCCCAATCATGTTTATGAATGAATGAATGATGGATTGAAAAATGAAACAAAAATATCTATAGTATAATCCCAATGAATGTGCATGCATTCGTAGGTAAAAATGAATATTAATAATTATGACTTCATGTTTCATATTTTGATTTCTTCTTTTATTTTAAACCCTTTCTAAATTTATATTTACTAAATTGTCATTGAGTGAAGCAGAAAAAAAATCTGCTTTTAGTGATTATCTTCAGAACATCTGCATTAATATTTGATTTAGAGGAGCCATAAAACCCTCTGTAACTTTCTTTTTTCATTTTTTAAATTTTTAAATTTTTACTGGCTATTTTATTTATTTACATTTCAAATGTTATCCCCTTCCCAGATTCCAATCTGAAAACCTTCTATCCCATCCCCTCTCTCCCATGCTTCTATGAGGGTGGTTCCCCCCATCCACCCACTCCCTCCTCACTGTCCTAGCATTCCCCTACACTGGGGCATTAAGCCTTCTCTGTAACTCTCTTTGAAGCAACATTTTCAGAATCACTGTTGTTTTTTTTTTTAAGTAAGAGACCTGAGAAGATGGCTTTATGCATACTAATGGTTATCCCACACTAGGTTGCAGCCATTCCTATTACCCTATAATTCATAGTGGTATAAATTATCTGAAGTGGAAGCTCCAACATTTTTTTTTCCTATCAGCTCTCTTTCAAGCTCACTTGTCTTCTTACCAGACAACTACCAAACATTCTCTGGATGTATATGCCTTATACATATCCAATTCTAACCAATCACTCTGAAGGCATATGAATCTTGGATTACTGAGGATCGTTTATTAAAACCATGCTATGTTTGCACAGAGACTACAATATTTATAAGAAATGTTATATTTCTTTGACATGAAATATAAAACCGATGAAGGTTTGTATCAGAAAATTCAACCAAAAAATGGCAGTTTCAATTGCTCGAGAGGCCGTGCCACTATTAGTTACATTTATTATATTTATTGACGTTTCTTCTTAAATCAAACATGAACTAATGTTGGCTAACTTCAGTGTAATAGTTCCTTATATTGAAAGGATGAGAATTACAGGCTAAGAATCCCCCGTACCTTACTCTTAAATGACCCCAAAAAGCAGAAGTTTAGCCTGCTCTTTGTTATAGCCCACGAATGCTCAGGTCACACCCGCCTGCAGGGTCCAGCTGCGAGCCGGAGGCCTTGGAAGGTCCCCAGCGTCCTTTCGCCTCCGAAGAGCAGCTGGGGCAAGGGCGAACTCAGCTGGGTCAGCAGCATCACTGCGGTGGGCTGTGGGGCTCTCACCAGCCCCGTACATACGTATGTGACCCTGGCCCCATAACAGGAAATGCGTATGTGACTCTGTGTGTGACCCTAGCCCCGTAGCAGGAAATGTGTACGTGGCGGCCATGTAAGCGGAAATGACCTAACTAGTTTCTATCCGGCTTCTATAGGAAACTGATTGGTTCTCAGAGAGCCTGGATAATTTAAACTGATTGGCTTAGGAGCTATGGAGTGGTTTGTGTTAGGCGAGTTCTGTTGTAAGCCTATAAAAGCTGTCCTGATTCTGCACTGGTGGTTTATGGTCTTTTACCCTGCGTGGTGTAAGGCTGTGATCCCCAGAGGCTCTGGAATAAAAATCCTCTTGCTGTTGCATCAAGAATGTTTCATGAGAGTGATCTGGGGTGTCGCCTTCTGAGGCATGCGGTGCTGGGGGCATCCCTGTTTTTCTTTCAGGTCTTACAAATATCACTGACTAACTCATTTTAATTCAGTTTTTTTTATTACCTTTGCTTGTACTGTAACCAGCAAATTGACACATGAAAATAAATATAATAGATGCATGAGATACCCCAATGGGTTAAGGCACTTGCTGCTAAGCCTGATGACCCAATGGCCATGTGACCCACACATAAGAAGAGACCAGGCTCCCATGCATTGTTCTTTGGCTTCCACACATGTGCCCTAACATAAGTGTACTATCCCCAATAAATTAATAAATTTAATAAAAAAATGAATGTATTAATTTTCTTCAACTAGTTAAAGTAAAATGTAATTTAAACAATAAAACATATGGATGCTATGTATGTAACATAAGCCAGAGCTCCACACTACTGAAATGTGTGAATGATTGCATTTAAGGTGGAGACTGAGCCAGTGTGACTGAAGAAGCACAGCAGAACACTGTGATATATAGCACCGGGTTAAATACCAATTTTAAACAATATGCATACCTATAACCTTGGGTCTAAAAGTATTTTTTGTTAGAATGATCCCCATCTGGGAGCAAATAGCTTCTAATAATTGACATATATCATCTGAAATGAAAGCAACTTTGATTGATCAACTGTTTACATTAGAATTTTTTAAAGATTTGTTTTTATTTGATGTCAGAATTCTAACCCAATGAATTTGATGCACCACTGAAGTCAGGGTAGTAGTTTTAGATTATCAAATCACCTTGGGACCCAGCCCTGGTACTTACTAGTTTGGCTATGTGTAATGTGGGAATATTATTTTATTATTTTTATATTAAACAATGGAAGTGAAGAATTTAGAAAGATTCTGGTACCATATGTGGTGTGAGTAATGTTAATTTTCCTTATGGCAGCAATATACTATCCTCTAATTCCTGAAATTTAGATCAAAAAGAGAAACTACCTGGAATCAATCTGTTAGTAAATTAGGATGTTAGTTTAAAGGGTTTCTGGCATTTAAGGCAACAAGAATCAAGGAATCGATATGATAAAAATACAGTGTATATAATGCTCAAAATTAAACACATTGCTTAAAATACAGGAGTAAAATGGAATACAAAATATCAGAGTACATTACATATAGTAAGATTTAATGTTATTTCATAACAGGCATTATTGTTGTGAAATGATGGTGGTGAGTGTTTATCAGTCAATATAAAACATTTTGGGGGGTTAAGTCATGATCAAAACTGTGGAATTTAAAAACAGAGAGAGAGAAAGAAAAGAAGAGGAGGGAAGGATGTGGGAGGATTTCTGACAAGTTGAAGAATAGAAGACTTCAGGCATGAATCTGACAACAGGCCATGACAAGGAAGTAAGTTCTAAGGCAGGAGTCTAATTTTAGGCAAGAACAAAGAAGTAGGCTTCAGGCATGAATATGACTTTGGGCTAGGACAGGGAAGTAGGCTCAGATATCTTGATTATCCCGATAAGCCCTTTTAAACAGTAATCACAGGACTTTGTTTACTGCCTTGCTTGTTCCTGGACTATTTGCATTTATTGTCTTGCTTGTACCTCAACCTAGAACTAAAATTAGATTGGGAAAAAATAAGCCTGCCTCAGCCTCAGAACTGGGGTCATGCTGAAAAGAAATGGGGAGGGGGAGATGGAATATGTTGTTTTCATGGGGGGGGGGAATGAGGAGATAATATTTGAAATGTGAATAAAGAAAATATCTAAATAAAAAAGAAAAAAATTAATGAAAATTAAAATAATGAATAAATAAAACTCTGATATTTTTCTTTTCATTTTACAACCAAGTAAACTGGGTTACAATAACTGAAGTAATTACCCTGGGATTACTACACCCTTCATTATTAAATGAACCCTTGGATTCATTTTGACATCCTATGTTTAAGCCTCTGGCTATAAAATACCTGCCAGTAGTCTAACTACACTTCTACTATTTATGGTTTTGTGACTTAAGACAGTTCAGTCACTCTGGTCTTAGGTCCATCAAGGGCAATCTAGGACAAAATTGCCCGAGTAGAACGGCTAGACAGAAAATGAAAGAAAATTTTCACTCCACCATTAACTGGCATTTTTATAGTGCAGATGAACAAGGATTTCTAGTTTGTAAGTCAAAAACTAGTAATGTTTCTGACTGTAACAACAAATAAAACGATGATTAGCCTCAAAGATACTTATTCTTTGAGTAAGAAATTAGTTGGTTTGTATAGTAGTATTAAACATCAGCCCATTTAACCATCAGAATGTACCACCACTGTGACCAGATAGATCAAATATTTAAAAAATGTAAGGAGTAATAATTGAAAAGAATTGTGTTGTTTAAACAGAACTTTTACTAGAAACCAAAGAAAATATGTCTCAAAATGGACTTATTTTTTTTTCAACCAAAAAGCTATTTGCACATAGATGAGCTTGTCTGAAATCGCTCAGGCAGAGTCAGGTGGATGAAGAGGGATGCATTTGGAGCAGGAGAAAACTTGATTCTATGTGAGTGAATAACAATTAGGGGCTTTGGTTGTCTACTTGATTGGTTTTTAGTTTGTTTTTTCTTAAAAGCCTTGAGTACTTTGAAAATTATGTCCCTCTGTGTAAAGAAACAAATGGTGATTCATTTTCAGTGGAAACTAAAAGTTAATATTCATCAAAAAATAGCAGTGTAGTTTGAATCCAGAAATTATAGTGAATGGACACATGCATGCAGAAACATATGTAAGAAAAAGTATGCAAATTTGTTCATCGTAACTTCTTTTTAAAAAATGTTTATAAGCTACTCAATGGCCATCAAACTGGATATGTCTTTACGAAATTATAATACAACTACACATTAAAAAGATATGCAGTGTTAAATCAGGCATAGTGCATCACATCTTTAATCCCAGCTCTTGGGAGGCAGGCATAGATAGATTTCCGTGAGTTTGATGCCAGCCTGGTCTACAGAGTGAGTTCCAGATAGCCAGGGCTGTCATACAGAGAAACCATCTCAACACCCCCCCAAATGTTATGCAGCTTTAAAATGATTTGGGGTACTCCTTATATTCTGATATTACATAAATTCTAAACTATGTTATTAAATAAAACCCAAGGGGCTATTGATCACATATGTTTTGTGTAAGAAGAAATTAAAAATAAATATTTACTTCCAAATCTTGGTAAGATCTAAAACAAATATAGACATGTCCAATTCTCAAAAGTAGAGAAAAAATGGTTACCTCTGGGTATTCTGCCCTATCTTTATATCTTATGTGCAATGTTCTTTTTTTGTGGTGAATCAATGAGTTTATTGGAAATTATTTACAGAAGTATGGCTGAGTGGCTACTTTCAGAAACATGCATGCCCACAAATGCAGCTGTACCATTGGAAACCCCATGCAATCATTGGCACCAACTCATAAAAGTTACAACCTGAAGCTCTCTTCATGTCTTTCAGGAAGCTCCATATATCTGAGAAACTCCTAGGGGAAAAAATGTTAAGGTGTTCTCTCAACCACAGAGATTTAAGGTCTATTTCATAAAAGGCAGCATGGAAGTATCAATCATCTAGACATCTGCTATTTGTTGTAGCACCAAATTTGAAGCATTGTATAATTTTTTTAATGATATGAAGCTATATGATCATGGTAATACAAAATTCAAATCCTTTAGTGAAACTGTGTCAGGGAATGTTGTATATTGTGCCATATCTTTGCACGGCTTGACCAGGGAGGGTAAAGGAGCAAAGACATAACAAACTGGGACACAGAAAATCTGTGATAGGGTGATTTGGGCTCTGTGATGGAGATCACCAAGTCCCCCAGAACCTCAGTGTGTTTATCTTATACAATTGAAAGGGAAATGGACCTATTGCATACAGCTAAATATAGAGATGGACAAATAAGCAAGGAGACAGAAATTGTGTACAGATAAACTGGGAGGCAGGTTTAGCTAATTTCAGTAGGAACATGTGTAGTTTGTTTTGAATTCACTATTTTTTCACCCGCCATGATGACACAGCTAGAAACTAAGACAAAGCAAATTTCTTTTTCATATTTTCTAACATAACTTTTCCCTCTGCTAGCAGAACATGGACTTGAGATAATCAACAGATAATCATCCTGTGTTGCTTACCTCTTAGGTTATTGGTTATTTCATCTAGTAAAGTACAAATGTACTGTTTTTTGCCTCTATGTTCCTTGCCACACCTAGCACAGGCATCCATTTCATCGATGTACCATAAATGCTTGCTGAATTGAACCACCTGCTTCATTTCACAGTGATGAAACCATCCAGTTAGAGACAAAATGTTAAAAATGACTTACATTCCAGCTGTAAAATTAAAATCCAGAGCTACTACTTTCCTTTTGAAATGAGGAATGCTTGTCTAGAATGGTTTATAATTTTATAAAATAGATTCTTGTGTTTTGATTTCCAATTCTTTGCTAAGGCAAAACATTTTCATTGCAACTGAAATTAAAATCAGTGGTAGACATGCATCAAATGCCTGTTTTTCCAGATGTTGCTTAATTTATTGGATATTATTTCTTTATTTGTCCCCATGACTTAAGTATATGGTCAAGATGTAATTTCAGAAGATTTCTAAAAATAGTGATCAACACTGTAATGATATATTGGTTTTATTTTTGTTTATGTGATGTGTGTACATGTGAAGTTGCACATGAATATGGATGTCCCCAGAAGCTAGAAGAAGGAACTGGGTACTCTGGAGAGAGGTATAAGCTGTCTGCCATGGGTGTTGGGGTTTCAAACTCTAGTCCTCTGGAAGAACAATAAGCTCTTTTAACTGCTAAGCTATATCTTTAGCCCCCAAATTAGTAAAACTTATTGGCAAACTGCAACTGTCCTTTCAACTTCAAACTTTAAAAAAACAACTCTACCAATCCACACCTTCTCATTCATTCCAATCTGTCTCAATTTTGTATTTTCCATGCACAAAGCCAATTAATTGGTGGTAATTGGACTGAAACATAAAATTTATGCTGCAGACTGAGAGAAGTTTTATAGACTAGGAGAAAGGGGAATGGCAATGGGCTGTGGGTAGCTCAGGGCTGTAATTCCAGCACTTGGAAGGCTAGGCAGGGGGATCACTGCCATTGTGAAGTCAGTTTAATGAATGCAGTGAGTTTCAGGACTTTTTGAGCTACAGAGATCTTGGATCAACAAGAAAGGAGAGACACAGACACACACACACACACACACACACACACACACACACACACAGAGAGAGAGAGAGAGAGAGAGAGAGAGAGAGAGAGAGAGAGAGAGAGGAGTCTTACTGAAGTGACACCAATAACAAAAGAGAGTAAGAGTCCCTTCTTATATTTATGAGTAAAATAAACATGGTTTTCAGACAAAAATATACTTAAGGCAGATGTCTAAACACCAATTCATAACCAGGATCACAAAGCCCCCACATCTGAGTCCAACATGCCAAATTTCAAGTAAAAAAAAAAAAATCACCAATAGCAGTGCTCAGAGTTACTGTCAAAACTGTCTAAATCCTGTGAATGAGATGCCCTTCTCTGTAAGATTTATGATAATGACAGCAGCTTCCTGGGGATTGCTAAGCTGAGTTCCTGCCATTCATGATATTGGCACTGTAAGCTTCCTCGAGCAATTACTGGCAATAATTCGTCAAGTCTGTTTTAAGGGATAATTTTGAGTTATGCTCCTGGAAGTTTAGTTTCAAAGCCCAATTTTCCAGCCCACTGAGTAATCATGAGAACTATCTATGAATTACTTTTCTCCTTAACAATCAATCTAATCAAAAAAATTGAAGGCAGAGGTGGTCACAAACAACAAATCCCAAGTGAAATAGAAGAGAATCTCACATTATCTCTTCTAATTCCTGTTAATGCCTCTAAAATTTCAAGTGGTACAGAAGCAGTACAAAACAGGCATCAGCTAACGGGACAGCAATCAAATTATTATCTATGTCCTATAGAAATAGTGTTTGGGGTAGGGTTCAAAAGAATAATATGTGGGTTAGGCAGATTTTCATCGCTGGGAAAAAATGCCTGAGATAATCACTTAAAGGAGGAAGGATCTAGTTTGGCCGATATTTCCAGAGGTGTTATCCATGGTCAGTTGGAGACATTGATTCCAAGTCTGTGGGAGACAGAGCACATGGCCAGAGTGTGGTAAAACAGACCTGCTCACTTCCTGGCTTCTGGGAAGAAGAAAGAGTCAGAAAAGAGCTTGGAAAAATATATTCTCCAAGGACACACTTGTGTCCTACTTCTTCCAAACATTTCCCACCTCCAAGAGTGTCTGCCACTTCCCAGTAATGCCCTCACATTATTAATATGCCAGTAGATTAACCCACTGATTTAATCAGAGTCCTTATGATTCAGTTACTTCCCAAGAACTTGGCCAATAACCACGTCTTTGACATATGAGCTTTTCGAGGAGACACTTCATACCCAAACCATAGGACTGTGAAACGTTTAAAGAATTGAAGATTTGGAGTATAATTTAGTTCCTTTTAGGTGAACTTGGTGTGATGAAGTTTTATGTCAAGTTGACATGAGTTAAAGTCTTCTGAGAAAAGGACACTTCGATTGAGAAAATGGCTCCAGAGGATTGGTCTATAGGCAAGCCTGTAAGGCATTTTCTTAATTAGTTATCTATGGGGAAGTACTCATCCCATTGTGGGTGGTGCCATCCCTGGGCTGGGGTCCTGGGTTCTATAAGAAAGCAAGCTGAGCAAGCCACAGGAAGTAACCTAGTAACACCCATCCAGAGCCTCTGCACCAGCTCCTACCTCCAGGTTCCTGTCCTGTTGAGTTTCAATGCTGATGTCCTTCAGTGATGAACAATGAGATAGAAGCTTAAGCCCAATCAATTCTTTCTTTCCCAAGTTTCTTTGTTTATGATGTTTCATCACAGCAGTATTAACACTAGCTAAGACACTTAGACATTCAAATAGAACTTTTTTAAAAGATTTCTTTATTTATTTCATTTATATGTCTCTGTCTTTAGACACACCAGAAGAGAACATCAGATCCCATTACAGATGGTTGTGAGCCACCATGTGGTTGCTGGGAATTGAACTCAGGACCTCTGGAAGAGCAGTCAATGCTTCTAACTGCTGAGCCATCTCTTCAGCCTCCAACCTAAAACTCTTAATGTATTTTCACAAGATAAAAACAAGCTATCGGGGTTCCATGCTTTTCCTCAAAGAATTTTATCCCTCATGACCACTGAAGTCAGACAGCATTAATTCACAGCCTCGAGATACATAGAATTGTGGCTAGAAAGAGATGGCTCAGTGATTAAGAATGCCTTCCAGTCTTCGAAAGGACCCAAGTTCGACCCCCTTGCATCCATGTGAAGTGGCTCACCACTAAGTGTAACTCCAGCTTCAAAGGATCTAAGGCTGTCTTCTGTCCTCCATAGGCAACCCCTAACCCACATTCAGGTATACACAAACATGGAATTCAAAATAAAACAAAATCTTAAAAGGTCACAATATAGGATGTAGTTGGGAATTATAAATTAAGTAAATGATCCTCATCTAGTGGTGACTTTGCCCAGAAGAGGTATTTGGCTTTCAGTCATTGCAAGAGAGCATAAACCTTCTACCTGGTGGATAAAGAACACAGATGCTGATAAGCATCACTCTATGTGTGGGCGAGTTGCTCTGTTATCAAAAGAACCTAACCCAAAGTATCAATAGTGCTGGGGTAAATCTGGGTTTATAAATTATATGCTGAAAACTATGGCCTCTAAGCCTTGTTATGTGATATGTGGAACAAAGTTCAGTGAACATTGTCTTGAACAATATTTAAATAATTACTTGGCCACATGGACATATTTTAAGCTTTGTGGGCCATATGGTCTCTGTTGCAGTTAAGAAACTTATACCCGATGACAACAGCTTAACAAATGTATGTTCACAAGGTGGATTTAGAGGTTACTCAGTGATTAACAAAAAGAAAAAAAAGAAATAGAATTCTGTTTTGGTTTGATTATTTTTTTTGAGACAGGGTCTTGTGATGCCTGGTATGGCCTAGAACTTGCTAGGTAGCCTAAGATAGCATGGAACTTTCTATCCTCCTGCCTCAGTCTCCCAAGTGCTATGCTGAGATTATTGATGTGTACCCCAAGTCCAATTTAGAATATAGCTTCCAAGTTAGAGAAAGTGGTCATTAAAAAAATAATTCAATGTTTTATTCCAAACTTTTAATGTGTATATATTTGACACACGAGTGGAAGAACATCACAAAACAATAAATAAATGGATTTTTATATTACTTCTATTAGAGCCTTCAAACAAGGGAAACATCTGTTAATTCCAACGACTTAATTTTATTTGCACACAATTCATAGACCCACCATGAAGTTATTAAAAGTTCATCTGCCAAAGCACACAATATTACTATTACTCTTATCAAAAATTCAATTGAAAAGTTCAACCTTGAGGATTCAGTTGTTTTGTGACATCACATGAGAATAACTTTGGTGCAGCATAGTGCCATGGGAAAACAAAGGCTTTTGTTTTCATTTTTACTGGATGAAGGTGTATATACGGCAAATGAATATTTGGAATAAGCATATATGATTTAAAAACTGATTTCCAAAAAGCTATGTTATTATATCCATCGAAATAGAAACCTTTACAAAGACTATGTGCATAAAAATTAGACAAAATATTTAAAAAACTTTTGTCGTATCGAATACAGTAATATGTATTTTCTTTGAAACCTCGGAAAGCTGCATATGGGGCAGACTGGAGAATTTCAAAATTCAACCCGAGGCATGCAACAATTTTCACATTTTGCATTTGGCCCTCGTTCTTCCTTGGAAGGGTACAGTGGGCAGCAGCAGGTTATTTTATATACAAGTCAAATATTTCCTTTGGCAGCATGTAAGTAAACCAAAAGTCGAATAGCTTTATTTTCCGGGGTCCTGATGAGCCTTATGTGTGTATCTTCAGATAACAGGTGTTTTCCAGTGCTTTATGCAAGAAGCCAACCTCACCCCTTACCTTTCGTAAGTGGAAAAAGAAATGTAGCATCGAATGATGTACTTAAATATCTGCTCTAGGCGTTTTGCTGACATCCACAGAAAATGCAGGGACTATTAAGAAATACAGTGTAAGACAGAAGAGGTCACTAATGAGGAAATGAGACGTTGTTGAGATGAAGTTCATAATGGGATCACTGAAAAGGTCACTGGGCTCCAAATACAAAGGCACCCCAGAAGCTAATAAGGAGAAAAGAGCCTTTTGTAGCCCTCTGCTCTCCTGCCCTGCTGTTTGTTCTCTTTGGTCAGTTTTTTTGTGATTTTTTTCAGCTGCCCAGTACCCACTGCCACTTCCCTAGAGTACCCCAAGTTTCCTTGGGAACCACCTCTCTCTCTCTCTCTCTCTCTCTCTCTCTCTCTCTCTCTCTCTCTTTCTCATTAGAGCAGATTCATTAGGATAATGCTAATGCTAGTTTCCTGTCTGACCTCACAGAAGCCAAAGGCGTCTTGTCTTTCCTTGCCTTTCCCACTTTGAAAGCCTGACAAGAGGAGTTGGAATGGGGAGCAATTGGAATCTAATTTGCAACTGGTGCAAACAAACAATATAAGGACAGCACAGGCAGAAGTTGTTTCCTCCTTTAAGTGGGTGGCTATGAATTCTGCACTTTAGGCCCTATAGCGTTCGTTACTTTCTCCAACAGAAGCTAGGCCTGATACACTGGTTAGTTTTACACAACAAGCCAGAAGAGGGAAGCTCAATTGAGAAAAATACCTCCAAAAGTTTGGGCTAGAAAAAGACAAGCCAACAGGGCATTTTCTTAATTAGTTTTCGATGGAGGAGGGCCCAGCTCATGGTGGGTGGTTCTGCCCTAGGGCTGGTGGTCCTGGATTCTGTAAGAGAGCGGGGGTGCGGGGTACTCATTCTTGTCCTCTGCATCAGCTCCTGCCGACAGGTTCCTGCCCTGACCTCCTGCAGGGATGGACTATGATGTGGAACTGTAAGCTGAAAGAAACCATGTTGTTTCTGGATGTGCCATTTTATCAAAGAAATAGAAAAGACAGGCTATGAGTTTGAGGGATGGTGGGGTGGGGTATGTGGGGCCGTTTGAAGGGAGGAGAGGGAAGGGAGACCTGCCGTAATTATAATCTCAAAAATAAAAGGGCAAATAGAAACCTTTGAGTAATTTATATTTACTAAGATGCAACTTCCTTAAAAATAGACTAGATGGACTGGAAAGGTCCCTTACCTTACAGGGATGTAGGAGAAAGCATTGCTAAAGAAGGGGGTGTCGCCTAGGGATCCCTTTTAGCAAGGAAATGGGAGAAAAATACTTTGCCTAACTGAAGACAGGCGGTTAGAAAATTGTGTGTTTTACTAAGGTTTCTAATTCTTTGATAATTGTTTTTGCATGCATGAAGGCATGTGTGTGATAGCATACAATGTCTCTCTGTGTAATAGAAATGTTCAGGAAACAGAAGGATTTTCCCTTTGGGGTATTATGTGTTCAATATTTGTGATTTCTGTATGTATCTGGCCCTGTATATGTACCTACGGGCATCATGGAAACACTAAGGCTGGTATTGATTCCTTGTATGAAGCTGGAAGATTGATTTGACCAAACAACCCTTGTCTGCTTTTTTTTTCCTGTCAAAATCTAGATATTAGGGTTGGAGAGATGGCTCAGTGGTTAAGAGGTCCTGAGTTCAATTCCCAGCAAACACATAGTGGCTCACAACCATCTATAATGGGATCTGATGCCCTCTTCTGGTGTGTCTGAAGACAGCTACAGTGTACTCCTACACACACACACACACACACACACACACACACACACTAAATAGATCTTTTAAAAAAATCTAGATATTGATTGTGCCGGGCGGTGGTGGCACAGGCCTTTAATCCCAGCACTTGGGAGGCAGAGGCAGGTGGATTTCTGAGTTTGAGGCCAGCCTAGTCTACAGAGTGAGTTCCAGGACAACCAGGGCTACACAGGGAAACCCTGTCTCAAAAAAAAAAAAAAACAAAAAAACAAAAAAACAACTAGATATTATCTTAGTATATTACTAGGGTCTAATACTCACATAAATAAAATGCACAAGATCTTATGTGTACAGTATAAAGAACTTTAATGAATTTAGAATACCACACAACCATCAGGCAGTTGAGAATACAGACTATTTTCATCTCCTAGGACTAGCCCTTCATTCTTTTTTTGAAAAAAAATAAATTAATTTCTTTTTTACTTATTCACTTTACATCCCTCTCACTGCCCCCTCTCTGGCTCCCCCCTTCCCACAATCCCTCCCTCATCCCCTTTCCCTCTCTCTTCTGAGCAGGTATGGGGGCCCTGAATAGCACTCCTCCACTCTGATACTCCAAGTCTCTGTGAAACTAGATGCTTCCTCTCTCTCTGAGGCCAGACAAGGCAACTCAGCTAGTAGAATGTATCTCATGTATAGCTAACAGGTTTTGGGCTAGCCTCAACTCCAGTTGTTCACGCAACCCATATGAAGACCAAGCTGCACATCTGCTACATGTGTATGGGGAGGCCGAGGCCCAGCCTGTATGCGCATCGATTGGTGGTTCACTCTGGGAGCCCCAAAGGTCCAGGTTAGTTGACTATGTCTCAGTCTTTCTGATCAGTTCTCCTACCCACGGGGCAGGAAGTGTTTTTTGCTTATTTATTTGTGTATTTATTTATGTCTGTAGTGCTGGGGACTAAACCTGTGACTTCATGACCTCTGAATTACAGCATCATGCCTTTAAAAAAATTTTGCAGCAGTATCTCTCTAAGTTATTGATTGGCCTTAAACTCACTTTGTAGCCCAGGCAGGTCTTAAATTAGAAATGTTCTTGCCTCAGCTTCTCAAGTAGCAGGGAATATAGATCTGGACCAGCAGGTCTACTAATAGTAGTCAAATTTAAATCAGTCTGCATGCTCTTGAGCCTGAGATAAATGGAATTATTGCACTCTTTTGTTTAGGTTTCTTTTCATTCAACCTATTTTTAAAATGAGTCTATGCTGATGGATGCAGTCGATTTTGTTCTTTTTATTGTTCATTCATAATATAATTTATACTATAAAGGGTTTTTTGTTTGTTTGTTCACATTTCCACTGATAAACATCTGGGATATTTTCACTTGATGAATAATTTGAATCAAGTAGTCCTGGATGCACAAGTACAAGTATTTTTTATTTTTGTAACAGAGACATTTATTCATTTTGGTTAACAGAAAGGTACACGTAAAATTGCTGGGTCATGAAGAACAATGATGTTAAATCATGTTAGAAACAATAAGAATTGGTATTTGACGTTTGTGTCAGCAACAAGAGCATTCCAGTTACTTCATATCTTTGCCAACACCTGCTGCTTTTGATTTTTTTTTCCATTCTGGTATGTAATGTGATCTGATTGTGGTTTTCATTTGGTGAGTCCCTAATGACTAAGGTGATTGAATACATTGATATTGAATACATTTTCCTATGATTGTGGGATACTTACATTCCCTGAAAGCATGCTCAGTTCTTTCATTGGTTCCTTTTAAAGAAATATTGTCAGTGTCTATAAAGGCAGTCTGCCACCACATTTAACTAGCCATATAACCCACACCCTATGCATGGGACTAAGAGTATAACCTTCACCTCACCAGTACTCAATGGTTACCAAAGCTGTGCTGGTGGAGGGCATATGTATACGGATTGCCTTGCATGACTTGTTCCGGGGCAGAGATTTCGAACTTGTTATTTTCACTTACTGATAAAATTATTAACATCATCAAACTGAATCAATAACTCATTGAAGTGCAGCTTCATTGCTGTTCTTTTTTTCAAAATGAGAAATCTGCAGCATGAGGTCTTTGTTTCCTGTTGCCTGTTACACAATGAGGGTAATCAGTCGCTGTAATCTACTGAATGTGGTTTCTAGCCAGACAAAGCTTCAAGCCCTATCTGTTATTGTCTTATTGTCAATCAGTAACCACATAACCTCTGACCACACAATGGGAGGAATCACTACCCTGTCCTCAGAATCAGTTTGGACATCTCTGAACAACTGCATCACTATTTTTCTTGAGATTGTTGTGAATTAGATAACTAGCAATCTTCCTCCTTTTTTTTTTTTTTTTTTTGGTTTTTTCGAGACAGGGTTTCTCTGTGTAGTAGCCCTGGCTGTCCTGGAGCTCACTCTGTAGACCAGGCTGGCCTTGAACTCAGAAATCCACCTGCCTCTGCCTCCCATGTGCTGGGATTAAAGGCCTGTGCCACCACCGCCCGACAGCAATCTTCCTCTTAACTCTCCAAAGGCATAGGCAAATTTGCAAGTCAATTGCATGGGACCTTATGTATTTTATATTTTTAATCTTATTCTAGATTCAGTCCTCTGCATATTTTTAATTCTTCATGCACTTAAAAATATCTGGTAGAAAACACATTTAAATCTTTTGGTGGGGAATGAGGTAGTGCATTCCGCTTCTTTATAGATATCAGGAACGCTTTCTAAGAAAAGGAAGCCAGGGGCTGGGGAGATAGATGGCTTAGTATGCGAGCGTGATCTGAATTTGCTTCCAATGCATCTACATAAAACAAGCACCAAAAAAACCCAAGTGTGGCCTTACCTACTTAGAATCCTAGTACTAAAGGCTGGGAAGCATCAGAGACAGAAAGATCACAGACACACACACACACACACACACACACACACACGCACACACGCACGCACGCACGCACGCGCGCGCGCACACACACACACACACACACACACACACACAAAGCACAGCTTCTCTTTGTAAAACTGGCAAATCTGAGTAAGATTGGTGGCTTGTATCAATAATTTCTGGTATGCTACATTGTGCTATAATTAGTGGCACATGTTATGGTGAGAGAAGGTAGGTAGAAATTATATGGAAACTGTGTATTACATTTTACAACTGCATGCAAATCATCTACAACTGTCTCAGGAAAAAAATGTTTAGAAAATACCATTTCTTGAGGTTCAGGGGTTAGGTGCCTATCTGTTAGAGAAGTCTCAAGCCCTGTTCTCAGCACTCATGTCTGGTGGCCCAACCATATGTAACTTTAGGGGTTCAGGGGATCCAGTACCACCTTCTGTTCACTAAGGCCACATGTGCACATACCGTGACATAGGCACGTATATACATAATTAAAAACAAATAAATAAATAAATCTTTAAAAAAAGAAAAGAATATTACTTGTATAAAAATACTGATTATAACGACAGACAGCTACATGATTTGACAAAAGAATATACATCCATCATTATGTATATTTTCTTTTTTTTCTTTTCTTTTTTTTTTTTTTTTGTTTTGTTTTTTTTTTTTTTTTTTTGGTTTTTCGAGACAGGGTTTTTCTGTGTAGCCCTGGATGTCCTGGAACTCACTCTGTAGACCAGGCTGGCCTCGAACTCAGAAATCCTCCTGCCTCTGCCTCCCAAGTGCAAGGATTAAAGGCTTGCGCCACCACTGCCCGGCTATGTATATTTTCTTGATTTGAAAAAATGACTGTGTCAGTTAATATAGTTGTATAACAAATACTCCAAAAACGTGGTGATAGAAAGTAATAGAAATATTAATTGTACTCATCATATTTGTAATTTGGGCAAGACTTGGTGAGGTGTTTTATTTCTGGGCTCCATTTGACATCGGTTGCATGGGCTGCTATTTGAAGACTGGGACAAAAAACATCCCACTGCTTGCTGTTGGTTCATAGTAAGATCGTAGCTAGCTAGAAATGTCAGCTAGATCATACAGACAGGACCCTCAATAGGTTGTATTTCCTCATAATATGAAGACAAATTCAATGCTGAGACTTTCCAGAAAAAGAGAGAGAGAGAGAGAGAGAGAGAGAGAGAGAGAGAGAGAGAGAGAGAAATACGGTAATGAAGTAATGCTTCTGCCTTGGTTACAGTTCTATCTAGATTTCAAGGATGTGAACATAGGCCACATCTCTTGGTGTAGGAATGCCAACACTACAATGCAAGAGAAATATGTTGGAATAACAATGCCATGGCTCTCTTCTAATCTCTTCTCACACCCTGTCCTCTTTCTCACAAACCAGGCAGGGCTTTCAGTGCAATTGTTTTTTTTTGGGGGGGGATTAAACTCTTTTTTTTGTTGTTGTTGTTTTCGAGACAGGTTTTCTCTGTGTAGCCCTGGCTGTCCTGGAACTTGCTCTGTAGACCAGGCTAGCCTCGAACTCAGAAATTTGACTGCCTCTGCCTCCCAAATGCTGGGATTAAAGGCATGCGCTACCACTGCCCAGCTGGAATTAAATTCTTAAAAATGTGTTAATATATCTCTTCTTTCCGTAAATTACAGGAATGCTACTGTGGTGACTTTGTAATGTGTTAATTTGGAGAGTCTGTGTAGATTGTTCCGATATTACACACACACACAAACACACACACACACACACACACACACACACACCCCTAATCGGACACAAAAGGGGGTCTTAGATGAGATTTGGAATGTTTGCCAATGAACAGCCATGATGTCAAATAGTGTACACTCCTTGTCACTGCTCTACTGACTTATGTGATATGAAACAAAACAGGTTAAAGAGCTCTGGTATTCCTGTTCCTTTGGGGGCGGCTTCCACTCTTAGGTGTATAGGTTTAGAAGACTACGCCAATTCTACTAGACAACTGTACTACTAAGTTCAGACACAATATGAACTCATGTGGGCTTCACCTTGCCCTTGGCTGCCCATTGTTGCTTTCCCTCATTTTATATTCTCTCTCTCTCTCTCTCTCTCTCTCTCTCTCTCTCTCTCTCTCTCTCCTCTCTCTCTCATGTGCTGAGGTCTTTAATCATGAATGCAAGCAAAGACAATAACCTTACAAAGATTATTTTGCTAGCTTCCACAATACATATGACTGCCTCTTACATGCACCTGCATGTATAGTGCATGTGTATGTGTGTTAATGTAATGATTTTGGTTTTAGACTGAAGTCTGTATGACACAGACAGAATTTGACATCTGAAGCTTCTAGTTCAGATACCTAAATTTGAAACTGCTTTATTAATATTTAATTAATACCTATGGTTAATCTTTTAGTTCATTCAAACATCTGACATATTTTATTGACTCCATCCTATATCTATATCTATATCTATGTAGTCTTCAATTTTCAAAAAGACTTATCTGTAAAAGTGAGGCTGTGATTTAACTTCATATTTTTGAAAGACTTGTTAAAAACACAAAAGAAAAAAATGGAGAAAAAAAGGATGTAATTACTTGAGGTTTTACAATAATCATTTTGCTTTATCTGGGGACTTGCAAAGGCAGGGTAGAATTTCCAGCTGTGGGAGAGATTTTTGGTTTATGACAGAGAAGGGGTTGGAACATTTCTGTAAATCGTATTTTTTGCTTTTGACATATGCTATGTCTCATGAAGTATTTCTTGAAAAGCAGGAAAGAAGAAAACAGAATGAAAGAACAACAGAACAAAGAATCTCTCTCTCTCTCTCTCTCTCTCTCTCTCTCTCTCTCTCTCTCTCTCTCTCTCTCTCTCTCCTGTCACTTGGCAATTTGGTATTCCTTGCTCCCCTTCCCTGAGAAAGGAGGAATTGTGTTGATTAGGTAACTAGTCCAAAATGGTCTCCATCAAACCATCTTGTGAGAGTGTTCCTAACAAGGGCTACTTAGCCGCTTTTAGACTGCATAAATCACAATTTAAAAACCTATTGCGCAGAGCAGAGCATTACTGTGACTCATTTTTCCTTGCAGACAGATGAGCAGCAGCTCATGCATTTGTAGAGAGCTCACAGATGCTGTGGAGATGCATCTATTTTGCAATTTAAATATTTCATTGTTATGACTGATATTAAAAGTCTACACTGCACTAATGCTGTGGGGTGTGTGAGAGACAGTTAGAATTTGGGTTTACTATTTGTTGCTTTGGGAGCACCTGAAATTCACTTTTATGATGCCTACATTTTGAAAGATTTAAAATATTCCCCCGCCCCCCAGGAACTCCGAGTCTTGACACATCAAAGCATATAAATACAGATAAAGTATACCTAAATTTTATCTAAATTAAAACAAAGCACTCTACAGATATAACTGTTGCATAACCATGGCACCATCAGATACTTGTTACTAATATATAGAAATACTTCTATAATATTTGGTCAAAATGTATTACTTTGACCACCACAAACCCTTCAACAGCAACTGAAGCAGCATAGGCCGTTTTCTCAGGATCTCAGAGGCTATTCAAAATAAATAGCTATAGTCTACCATGTCAGGCTTTCTTCAAGACCCTATCCCAATACTTACATGGGTTAGTAACTGGTGCTATATATAACTATGAAATACTTTGAATATATGTCTTGCAGGATGATGCAGCAAAGAGAGGTCTGACATGAAATTTTGGATTAGAAAAATTATTTTTTATCTATCTATCTATCTATCTATCTATCTATCTATCTATCCATCTATTTACTGAGATTATAATATGTCAGATCCCCTCTTCCTTTGCTCCCTCCGAACCCTCCCATCTGAAATTGGAGGTTTTAAACTTAGATTTCTTGCTTAATGTCTCTGAGCCTCAGTTCACCAATTAATAAAATGAACGTTTGCATATGATAATATGATAACATCTAATGACACATTGAGGACTATTCTGGTATTCTGTGATTTAGAAACCACTGAACAGTTTCCATTTTCAATGCAGCAGTGTAGGGGAGGGAATACCAGGACAGGGAAACAGAAAGGGGTTGATTGGGGAACAGGGGGAGGGGAGGAATCCAGGATAGGGGAAATCATTTGAAATGTAAATAAAGAATATATCAATTAAAACAGAAATTAAGCCTTTATGAAATGAATCAAGTTTAGACATGTGAAAATGATAAAAAAAATAAAAAAGGCAAAGGATGGCTAAATGGAATTGGATAACTAGTTCCTAAGCCTGGCTACATAGCAGGATTCGTCAAAACCAAAGGCAACAGAAACAAATCAGAACACTGCATAAAATCCTTGCACAATCATGATGAGAAAGTCATTTGCAATTCTGATTTTGAAACCACTCAAAAATGTTCATAGTAGAGCTGGATAATGCCCAGAGGAAAGCAGCTAAAATAACTGGGAATGCAGGGGACCTTCTCTTTGAAGGCACAGGACAAGATTTAAAATTCTGATAAGGATGAGTAAGAGAGCATCATGGTTTATATACATTTTTGGAGAGAGAGAGAGAGAGAGAGAGAGAGAGAGAGAGAGAGAGAGAGAGTTGAACCCTGACTCATTCATCAGACCTTGATAAGCCTATATCTGGAAAAAGTCCTTGAAGATTGATATGGCTAAATTAAAGGCCTTCTAATCTAGGTATCCCTCATAGGGGTGTGGAATTGGAATAATATCTGTATGAATCATGCGTCCCATGAGAAGTTCTATAAGCTCTTTACATTGACTTAAAGTATAAAGATATTATTCAATGGCAATGAGCCTAGAGAGATGGACGCTAATGTTGAGGGTACATCGAGAAGATAGAGATGGCCTTTTCTAAAGCAGCATAGTCCCAATCCAGAAGAGACACGTTAGGACAAAGTGATAGCAATTTGCCTTTTCTTTCACCTCTTTTTATTTTTATTTTCTTATTATTATCCTATAGAAGCAAGTATCATTTCCAAAGAGCAAACATAACCAGCTCAGAAAGATTATAAACTGTAAACTGAATTTTCTCCCCTGCCAACATTCTTTGTAGAGAAAAAAGCACTCGTTCATTTCTCATTATAAAATGACATATGCAGATACATATACATGTATAAATGTATATACATATATACATACACATACATGTGTATATACACATATATGCATATATGGATGTATATACTGATGACCTGTATATGATGAGGACAAGTAAACAGATTTTTCTTTTCTTTTTTTTTTTTTTTTTTTTTTGGTTTTTTGAGACAGGGTTTCTCTGTGTAGCCCTGGCTGTCCTGGGCTCACTCTGTAGTCCAGGCTGGCCTCGAACTCAGAAATCCACCTGCCTCTGCCTCCCAAGTGCTGGGATTAAAGGCGTGCGCCACCACCGCCCGGCCAGATTTCTTTTTTTTTAAGATTTATTTATTTATTATATGTGAGTACACTGTAGCTGTCTTCAGACACTCCAGAAGAGGGCGTCAGATCTCATTACAGATGGTTGTGGGCCACCATGTGTTTGCTGGGATTTGAACTCGGGGCCATGGAAGAACAGTCGGTGCTCTTAACCACTGAGCCATCTCTCCAGCCCCCAGATTTCTTGATAA
This sequence comes from Apodemus agrarius, assembly GCA_964023405.1. Taxonomy (NCBI): domain Eukaryota; kingdom Metazoa; phylum Chordata; class Mammalia; order Rodentia; family Muridae; genus Apodemus; species Apodemus agrarius. The sequence continues at coordinate 11,025,900 of OZ030010.1, forward strand.
TAGTCATATAATATTTCACTATGTGATTGATCATAATTTAATTAATCTAATAATGAGCATTTAAATTGTTTTCAACATTCTTCACAATTGCAGTGCTGAGATGCAGTTTTGGAATCTTTCTCATATTTGTATTTTGCTTCTCTTGTCTGGTGAGTTGCTTCTGCAATATATTTTTCTGGAAAGTAGTGCTCCTTTACTTATGTCACATGATGCCTTATGATAAAATAGCCAAATGTGCTCTCCAAATTTGATCTGTTTATAAGTGTCCCCTTTCTGTACTTTGTCACAGTAGAGTGATTTTTATGTTTCCGTGTCTTTATACATCTTCTTCTGTATAAACAGAAATGTATTCCAAAAGTATATTACTAGTCTCCTAAGAGTAAGCACAGATGTTGTGAGGATAGCAAAGTGGAACTTGGAGACATGCCATAGAATCTTATCTCCACTGGCCAAATGAATAAAATCCTGAGGTTTTCTGATATTTCATTTCCATATTTTCAAATACGGAATTTACTTGATCATAAGTTTATTTGATTATAAATGTCACAGAATTAAAAATAAGTGTAGTCTCTTCATGGAACAGGTCAAGAAGAAGGTATTTTTCTGGTTAAATGAGCTACTGATAGTTTTATTTTCTGTCACCTTGATGCTTACGTATATCAAATGGTTTGTCCTTTCTGTCCTTTTTCTTGCAAATCCTGTCTCTATCTGTACCCAGCAAAGTAGAAATTATTAATACAGTTTAGTCCTTTTACTTTGAAACTATTTTGAAAGTGTTAAATACAACAAAGATTATAGTTTGTTTGAATTCAAAAGCAAAGGAGTTATGGTGTCATATACACCCCAGAATTATATGCATAATACTAAAACCATCCAAAGAATAAATTTCTGCATGAATATATTTCATCACTGTAAAGCAGATGGGAATGTGTTAACAAAATGGGCCTTTAGGGAAGCCTTTGTGAGGTGTGTGTCTGTGTGTGTGTGTGTGTGTGTGTGTGTGTGTGTGTATCTGTTAGTGGTCCATGTGCTTCTGAAATATACCTCCTGTCTCTGGTTATACAACATGGTGAAAGAATGCCAAAGCTTGGCAGCTAACTGATGGGAAAAAATAGCCTTTCTCTCTCCTCCACTTCAGCTTGCAGCATATGCTCCTAGACTATCACAAGCAGAAAGACAACCTGAGTGTCATCATATACAAGACCTCACCATACTCCTACCTAGCTACATCTGAATGTGCCAGTGAACAGGTCAAGAAGAAGGTGTTTTTCAAGCAGGATGTGGAATCTAAACTAGTAATTTCAGTATGCCTATAGACTGGAACACTGGTCAGCTACTTCTCATCACTATGGCTTTTATTACCATGGCTACACTTCCCTGACCCTGTGACCAAGAGTATTCCCTGTCTTCGTGATGCTTTTTTCATTTGAAAACCATACAAAAAAATCAGAGTCCTAGTATTCAGAGGGATTTGTGTGCAGAACCTAATTCTCATACAAAATAAATAAGAACCACTTCCTCTTTTAAATACTGCCAACTTGTTTATTTCAAGGGGCAATTATACTCTGCCAAAATCACACTGATAAATAGTCTCCCTGTATTTGAATTTGAATATCAGGCCCTCAAGAGACTTAGACTCAGAAAGAACTCAGTGCTAGCTTACTTTTTTGGACTCAAGTGACATGTAAAATTTGCATCTTAATAAAGAGATTTTCTTTCTCTTTGGGGCTGAAAGAGAAAATAATGATGAAAGGGAGTTAAGCCTTACCTTCCCAATTAAGGAGTCCCAAAGGATCAGACTTGCTAATAGAAACCCAATTTAAACACATTTTTGGAAGATTTTGTGAGAACTTGTAAATATCCAGATCTGGTACTGGATCGTCAGCTTTTCATGTATTTTCTTAAGTTTACAATTATATTTTTGTTCCATGTTGCATATCAAATAAGGCTGGTTAATCAAATCTTCAGCAATCAGCAAAGCATTTTAGAACTTGAAATGGCTTCACAACTCTTTGTCGTTCAGGAGTCCTAGCCCCTAGTTTCAACAGAGAAGGCTGTGATGAATCGGAAAATCTGCACAGCTTCATTTGTGTCTGAAGATCGGAGAATGCTGCACTTAGTAAGTTCACAGCCTCACTGCCAACAGGCAGGAACCTGCCAGGTTGAGAGGGTACAGCCATCTGGAACAGCAGAGAACAGGGTGAGGAAAGCTTTTTCAATTTGCAGAGAAAGCAATTACTCCATAAAATGAGCGTGATGGGACCGAAAAATGAATGCCCTGTCTACCCACCTGCTGTTCTTGATCTAGAAATAATTCAGGCCTTTGGTTATTTGCGGGGAGCTTTGGGAAGGGAACACATTTCATAAATCCCCATGGCTACAGAGATTGCTGCAACGGTTATCATCCCGCCCAACACCCCTGGATTCCTGCGGACTGTTACATGGCTCAGCTGACTCTGAGTCACCAGCACCTGCTGCTATGAAGAACCTTGGTGCCTTCACTGCTGATAAGCCCAGGGTTAGAGATGCCACCAGGAAGAGGAAATGGCTGCTTTGGGCTCATTGCAGGTATTAACACTCCCAGATTTACCTCTGATGCAAGTCAGGAGACTGGGATAAGCACAAGTTAACCCATTATTAATCCTTTAACCCATTATGCTACGCATCTGAATACACTGGAAAGAGCCTTTTCTTGGGTTTACTTCTAGGATTCCAAGACCATTTCCAGGGTTCTTCACAAGTGTCAAAGCCATAAACACTCAACTAAACTAGCTAACCTGAGTGTTTTACTTTTGTTTCTCTGGGAAACTGACCTCAGAGCAAGAGCTAGAACCGGGGTTCGGAGGGATGTGAATCAGGAAACACCACTGGCTGAGGTGGGAAATTAGGAAAGAAAAGGAAAGTAGGAAGGAGTGTTTTCTGGTGAGATACTACTGTAGAATCTGAAGAGAAAGCTTGAGCAATAGTGCAGATCAAGGACTTGTGAGCTAAGTCAATGGGCCATAACTACCCTGGTTGTATGTAGTTTATTCAATATCATAGTAGTCAGCTAATTAGCACTGTAATGAAATATCCGAGATGATGATAGTTAATTAATAGAGACAGAGAGGTTTACTTTTGGTTCAAAACATTGGAGTCTGTCATCAAACCACCCCACTGTTCTATTTTTTTTTTTTTTTTGGTTTTTTGAGACAGAGTTTCTCTATGTAGCCCTGACTGTCCTGGAACTCACTCTGTAGACCAGGCTGGCCTCAAACTCAGAAATCCACCTGCCTCTGCCTCCCAAGTGGTGGGATTATAGGCATGCGCCACCACCGCCCGGCACCACCCCACTGTTCTTGATCTCTGGTAAGGTTGTATATATTAAGATTTATTTCTTTATTTTATGTATGTGAGTACACTGTAGCTGTCTTCAGATACAGCAGAAGAGGGTGCCGGATCCCTCTACAGATGATTATGAGCCTCTCTGATGTGGTTGCTGGGAATTGAACTCAGGACCTCTGGAAGAACAATCAGTGTTCTTAACCACTGAGCCATCTCTCCAACTGCATAAAGCAGCATATTAAGGCAGGATTCCATAGTAGAGGAAACTCGCCTCATGAGGTAGGGAACAAAGAGAAAGGGTTCACGCTGGGGTTCCACAGTTCCCACTGGAAGCAGAAATGACTTCTTAAGTCTCACTAAAGTGTGTACCACCTTTCATCAGTACCACCATGGGAATACAACCTTTAATACATCATCTTTTGAAGAAATCTTTAACACTGAAACTAAATCCATCAGATGAAAATGTTTTTTAGTGTCAAGAGGAACTCTTTTGGAACATATACAATTAAATGAGTCAAACTTTAGTGTACACAAATAATTTTAATGAAACACGTTAGTTCACTTACATAATGTTTGTGAATCCCCTTCACACGTAAACAGAGAGATGAATGTTTGCATGGAGACCATGTGGCCCACATTGCCTAAAATATTTAGAACTTAGCTAATGTATGATGTGGAAGACATATTGCAGAATGATATGCAAATACTTCCCCACCAATTTCTAACACTGCATGAGGAACCATTGTTGCTGCTTTGGTGTGGGTTTGAATTTCCCAGCTCTTCTAGACTGTCCAGTTAGAAATGCAGAATGCTCGGGTATTGGGCACTTCTGTGGAAATTCATTTCTAACCCATCCCAAGGCATACTTTTATATTTCCATAATTAAATAAGAAAGTATACAGTTTACAAATTATTGGTTTTCCAAGTTCCTGAGAAAACTCAGTTGTACTCTGGGCCTAAGAGCATAGATTAAAATAAATATTTCTGCCTGTTTTTTTTCAAATGTGGTTTGAAACAAGTAATACTAACAAGTTACATAAAGGTTAAAAATACAGAGCCTATATATGTTGCAGGGTCGGGGAATGAAATGCTTTTCTTAATTGACATTATCTATGGTAATGTGGATCTTAGGAATGTCTTTTGACTTCACATGACTTTACTATGATGGCTAATCTTGGTTGTCAGCTTTACATACCTTGGAAGAGGGGAAACTCAACTGAGAAATTGCCTCTGAAGGGCAATCTTTTAATTGCCAACTGATGTAGATGGGTACAGATCATTGTGGGTGGTGCTATCCCTAGGCATATGGGTCTGGTCAGTACAAGAAATTTATCTAATAATTAAGCCGGAAGAAGCAAGCCAGTTAATGATGCTCCTCCATGGTCTCGGCTTCATGGTTTGGTTCTGCCATACTTTGCCTGTAACCTGTAAATTAAAGCTTTTCCTCCCCAAGTTGCATTTGGTCGGCGTTTTACTGCAGCAACAGAGAGGCAAACTAAGATATTCACAATGCAGGTTATATGATATTTCAGTTAATGTTATTAAAATCCAACTGTATATAAAATTTCATACAATTGTAGTTAATAATGTTGCTTGTAAATAACTGAGATTAATGAAGAATAAAAGGAATATTGTCTGAATAACTAGGATAAGATTCACAGTCACCAAACACAAACTTTTCTGGTAGCAGCTTCTAGACACTACTTATTCCCAAGACTTATATATTCTTCTTCTTTTTTTGCCTTTATAAGGAGGCTTTATTGTTAATTATTTACCTTAATAGTCTCAGAAAGTTGAACAGATTAGCTCAGTCCAACATGATTTGCAGTTGGAAAAATCTAGTGAAGCAAGTGTTCTGATTGCTACGGATTTCATTTAGGTGCTTTTAATGCTTAGCCATCTAACACTTCGAACATAATCCAGAACAATGCCTCTCCTTTCCACTGTATTACCACACCTACTACCCTTCATTACAGAAATATCTTCATTAAATAGGATTCCCAGAGGACAGGTTCCCTGAAGCATAGCCATGAGGACAGTGCACCAAAAGAAAAAACTGAAAATAAAACTCTGTATGATAAATTACTAATCTAAGGAAACAAAACCTTCCAATATATTAAGAAATAAATCCAATTACAAATGCACTAGTAGGTCTGTGTGGAGGCTCTGGTAGAGTAACTGAAAACACCCAGTTATTTATAAGATACACAAGCAGGAAGGGAGTACCTGGCCCAGCTCTGTATGAACATTTAAAAAATTAATTTGAGTCAATCCAACCTTACATCGAAACCTAGCTATATGCCCAAAGGATACTCCACTTTCTCTAAAAATGAGAATGGCAGTACTGCTTAAAACCCAAGGTAAGCAATTGGTAAAATATTAAATTCAAAGCAAATTTCATTTCCCATTCAGGAATTAGTCATCCAACGTAAGCACAGTTGTTTACTCCAATAACATTAAAGGTTCTTGTGTCATAGATGTAACCTCCCAATCTAACATTATATTGCTAGAAAAAAGAAAGTCTGTTTATCCAAGCCCAAACCCACAGTTAGAACAAATTGTACATTTTAGTGATCTTGCTCATAACCTCATTATTTCATGCTACACACTCTAAAGAATGCTTAAATTGAAAGCAGCCAAATTACATCATGCCTACATGAACTTCCCTGATGATCTGAAGGTCAACCTTCCTGTCCTGGGATTTGCCCAAAGACATATGTGCCTTCTATGCAAAGCTCTTTTTGTTTTCCAGTTTTAGGAAGAGGATAGTTGATGATATTAGAGCAGGAAAATTGTCATTGTATTTGTCCTAGCCTTCTTCTGATTTTCTGGATTGTCATGTTGTTCCAAGTCCAACACCATTTTGCTCCAGTTATTTAAGGTAGTCCCATAATTCCTCTCATTCAGTTATTTTCTCTTTTTTGATAAATCTTTGGGTTTCAATGTGTTACTTTCGCCTCACCTCTATCATATTCTCTCTCTCTCTCTCCCTCTCTCTCTCCCTCTCCCTCTCCCTCTCCCTCTCCCTCTCTCTCTCTCTCTCTCTCTCTCTCTCTCTCTCTCTCTCTCTCTCTCTCTCTCTGTGTGTGTGTGTGTGTGTGTCTCCACTTAAGCATAACAGGCAAGAAATATATGCACTATAATAGGTTCTCTCATTATAACAGCTATCAGAGCTGTTGTAACATAAGAGCTTTCTACAACTTTAAGTGGTAGAGCAAGGATACTGACTCCAGACATCAAACATTATGTGTTGAATTCCCTGAAAGATTGCAACTTGATTTTATAACCAAGACTTACTTATTAAACCTTGAATACTCAGCTGCTGAGTATGTCTGGTTGACAAAAGAAATAGATATTTCTAAACACAGCAGACTAGAGTTCCAGGTAAAGCATAGATAGGCAATGTATCTTTGTGATGAATGACATAGCTTTGGAAATGTATTAAGATGGTAGTTCAACTGTGTGCTGTGAAATTATTTTTATAATCAATATTAGAGGAATACTATCTGTGTCTTCTTTTAAGCTAAGCAATGTGGTACACATCAATAATAATGCCAGTTTTGTTTCCATTCTGTGTATTTTCTTTCCATTAGTATATTTTCTTTTCCTCTTCTATTGACTCTTTGTCTTGAATGAATACTAGTTGCTATGGCTATATTCTTGTGAAGAGCCTAACATACAATATACCTAATTTTATTGATACCCATGAGATCTTACATGCCTCAAAATACCAAAATATAACCTTTTAAAATTAAGGTTAATTACTAATCTTCCCTAGGTTGCTATTTTGGCAGGAATAGAAAATTCACAGTAAATGTGTTTTAATCCTCCAGCCTGAGCAAGACAGGCATTACTAGCCATTCATATATCTCTGTATGCAGACTCAGAATATTCATCAACATGAAGTTCAGCAAATCTTTAAGAATATGAAACCTAGTGAAATTTGTTTGACGATCTTGTAAGATTAGGCCAAGATCCCCATTTTAAGGAATTAATATTGAGAAAATTATTTTTGACATAGGTTTGATCTAGTTTTAATTTGGAAGGGATGAAGACAAAGAAAATGAGAGCAAATAGACCATTACTCATATAAAGAATTCTTTGTTCTTTTTTCTGAGAAGAATGCTTACTGGATTTAATTTCTCTTCTAGCAGATGGAGTTTAGCATTTAAACACAATCACTTGGGTTTGAAAAGTCCTCTCATGGGTAATTTAGCTCATCTCTTAGCAGCAACACAAGGTAAATCTCATTATTTTTCTTAAATCCTGTCTTAAAGATGAATGAGCATCTAATGAGTCTTTAAATGGTGGTATTACTAACTACTCTGGTAATTTGTCTCATAATTTCTTTATTCTAATAGCTTCATAACTTCCATATACTAATTGCTACCAATTCTCTGATATTTATCTAATATTCCCCCTCAGCACCACAAGTCCATTTCTGTATCCTCTGTACCTACCAATTTAACATTTCAACTTCACTGGTTCCTATTTTGAATCTCACCTTTCTTAAAATCAAATGTTTGGGGGATGGTGAGGAGTCATACCCCTGGCCCTCTGGATTTTCAGTCTCACTTTGGGCAGGCCTTGCCATTGTTTGGTTGACTGTAGCTAGGGTTGTTTTGTAGCCCTTTTGTAGCTGGGGCTGGATCAAGCAGGAATCGCTATAGTGTTATGCTCTATGGCTCAATTCTAACATGTAAGCAAGAGAAACCACAACACATTCTTACCTACTTGGTTCTTCCCACCCATAGATCAAGTAGGAAATTACCTTTATAGTATGATTTGAGTGAGTAGCCTTTCTAATCAAAACAGTCTTCCTGTCTTAATTTAAATGCTGAAAATCGAATCATGACACAGTCTTTCCCCTTGCTTAGTTATAAAAATAAGCCAAGACTCATGGATACTAATGGGTCGAAAGTGGTAACCCACTGTCAGACATTCTTTAGTATGAGTTATATTCCTTTCAAACAACTTTCTTCCCTAATAAGCAAACATTAGCATTACACTGGTGTCCTGGGAAGTGATGTTAAAATAAGAGAAAGAACAAAATTGAATTACAAAAAAACATCAAATAAAGGTTTGCCTGCTTCTTCATGTGGTTGGTAATAAGACAGCATGAGATCAGTTCTCATGCACATAAAAACACAGACTTTCTTATTGTATTTCTTCAAGGCTAAATTCTAAATCAATATCCTTCCTATTTCTTAAGTGTTCTTTATTCATTAATACAATATCTGACTGTCCGAGATTCCAAAGATTACATTATTGCTATGTTATTGCTAGTGCATGGGGGATGATCTTCTTCCCTCCTTCCTTTTCTCTTTCCAACAAAGCTTATCTTCTCCTTAAGATCAAAATTATTACATATCCCCATAAAACTTTAGTGAATACCTCAAGCTGTACCCTCTATTTCTCTGGTAAAAATTACTCCAAGGCATGGAAATGAAGAAAAAAGTGGAGCTATATTCACCAAACAGGCACTATTATGTGCCAGACATTGTGTTCTGTGTGTTCCATAGAGTGTCTCATCTTAAAATGTACAACATTAACAGTCATAGAAGGAAGGTGTGACTCAAATCTTAATGGAAGAGGGCTGATGAGATGGCTGAGCAACCAAAAGCATTTGCCATGCAAACCTCACAGTATGAGTTTAGTCCCAAGAACCCTTGTAAACATGGAATAATAACAACACAAGTTGTCTTCTGACCCCCACAATCATACCACAGTGTGTGTGTGTGTGTGTGTGTGCACACGCGCGCGCGTGCATGAGCACATGTGCACCTGCATGAGGCAAATCATAATCACCTGCTGTGAACAATCTGAAGCAGCCCCGTAGCTCACACCTAAAATAAAATGAAAACATTCTTAGAATATTTTTGTATTTTTAAAGAAACCAAAATTCCTACATTGTCACTATGGGAGGATACTATGCTTTGTAATGTTAAAGTAAATCATTAGACTAGAGCAGTCTGGAAAATCCTATTACCAAACATTTGAACATTCCACAAAATATTTCAGGTAGTGATATAGGTGGGATAAGGTAAATTTTTTTTGGAAAACATAATGCAAGCAGAAGAATAATTAAACAATTAATGACAAAAATTTCAATTCCAGTGTGGTGGCTTACATTCGAAATCACGACAATTGAGAAGACTTGTTTTTATGTGACACTACTCCTTGAGAAACATGAACAAACATCTACTTATACCAGATAGAATACTAATCACTAAGTTCAATTTGAAGAACCAATGAGTTTATTGGCATTACTTACAGGATTATGGGTGAAGGGTTAAGTTACAGGAGCAGAAATGACTCAATGACAGTTGAATCGACAAAATAGCACCTTAGCATGAGTGACAACCCACAAAAGCTGAAATCCTGGAACATATTGAACACCCTGAGGGAAGCTTGCCAGGATTTTCCAAGCATTTCAGTTGTTCGGAGCCTCTTCTAAGGCAGCTTGGCTGGACATTTGAGTCTTTCAGGTAGCTTGGCTTGTCTGAGTGTCACTCAACTGCCCTTACACCTTATATGCTTGAGGAGAGAGAGAGGGGGAGGAGCCTAGTGAATCTGATTAGTTTTAGGGACTTCCTAAAGGAATTGTTTACTTCCTGAGTTTAAGAAATTTCTCTGCAGAATCAAATGTTTCATATACATTTAGAATAATATGGTGCCTCCCTGTAAACATCCTGTCTTAAAATATCTTGTTATTTTACAAATGCCCTATTTCTTAACCAGTTTCCCTCTAAGATGGAAGGTGTAATCGTCGACATTTCACAACACTGGAGTAGAGGATAGTCATGTTTTTTAGGAAAACACAGGCTAAAAAAGGAGTACTAACGACATCAGCCTGAGCTACAGAGTGAAAACTTGTCTAAAAAAAGAATGAAGAAAGATAAAAGGAAACCTCATCAGAAAATATCATTGGTTTGATTTTCAGTCACCAAATATAACTTAATTGTGTGTATGCAATAACAATTAATAATAAAAGGAGATATAAATCTGAAAGAGATTAAGGGGAAAGATATGGGAGGATTTGGAGGGACAAAAAGGAAGTGGAAATTATTTCATTATTTTCTAATCTCAAAAAGTAAAAGATGTGATTTAAAAAAATAAATCCAAGTAGAAAGAATATAGTATCTATCAAGATACTGAGTTCTCTTTCATTTCTGATACTCACCTGAAATGTCAGAATGTTATTTTTCAGTAATATTTCTCTCAGAAAATGTCTGTCTGTTGACAACAAAGTCTCTTTGTTCAGCTTTATCTGAGGATATCTGTTTTTCCCTTAAGGATTTGGAGTGACAGTTTTTTTTCCCAGAATTTTTGTGGTTTGTGTGAATTCTAATGAGAAATATTTCTCATATTCAAACTGCTATTCTCTTGTAGTCACTGTATTATTTCTCTGGTTATTTAATGTTTTCTTTTGCCTTTAGTTTTTAGTAGATTGATTCTGGTTCATCTAGGAATGGGTTTCTTTGAGTTGATCCTATTTGAGGTTTATTGGTTAATCAACTATTTTGTTATATATTTTATAAGAGCTGCTTTTTTCCCATTGAGCCCATATTAGGAGTTTTATGCAATGTGGGTTTTTTGTTTGTTTGTTTGTTTTGTTTTGTTTTGTTTTTTGTTTTTTTTGTTTTTGTTTTGTTTTTTTGTTTTTCGAGACGGGGTTTCACTGTGTAGCGCTGACTGTCCTGGAACTAGCTTTGTAGACCAGGCTGGCCTCGAACTCAGAGATCCGCCTGCCTCTGCCTCCCAAGTGCTGGGATTAAAGGCGTGTGCCACCACTGCCCAGCTTATATTAGGAGTTTTAAATTTTGGTTAATTCTCACTTTTTAAAATATCCATTGATTCCTCTATGCACATGCTATTTCTTCACTGACATTGTCTCTTTTCATTCAAGAATCTTTTCTGTCCCTTCTAAAATCACTTTTATAATTTTTATTACATTTTAATATATTTGGAAGTCAGCTCCATATTTCCACATGGATATCTCAGTGACTGAATTTGAATCATCAGGCTTAGTGTAGTCATCATTATCTTCTGACCCATCTTGCCAGCCCATGCTTGGAATATTTAAATAATAGGTGTTTTAAAGGCTTTGATATCTGCACCATCTTTGTCATTTTCAGCACTGATAATTTTTTGTGGTTGTTACTCCACTTTTCTGAAGTCAGAGGTTGAAAATATAAGCTTCAGGAAAGGAAAGGAATTGGGAAAATTTGGGACCTCTTGGGGAAACAATTTCTTGAACTTACTCATGAGATAGATCTGACATTAATCAATATGCCAAAATTATTTGAGACCTAATCATGGAATGTATGCCATAGGCAACTGGGTGGCATACATATGAGTTTGGTCTGAGAATTAAACTAATTATGGTGTGCCATGTCTAGGACCACACACTTTAGGAGGGCAGAGGAACGAGAAAAACCACTAGTGCAAGATTGGCCAGAACTCAAGGAAACAGAGAAGAGGTGCAAGCAAACCAGTGGTATCAGAGCTTTCTTTGAGCCTCCAGAGATTTCTATCTTTTTCATTGAAATTGAAATAGAAGGTCCCACTCAAGCTCTTTCTGTCTTTACAGTAAAAGTAGGTATTTCACCTCAGTACTTACTTCTAGATTTGAGGCCTCTTCCAGCCTTGGCTATAGATAATCAAGTGAAGATAAGTTATCACTATGGTAGTACTTCATTTTCTGGCCCATGTTTCCCCCATCTGATTGCCACTGTTTACTTTTCAGTCTTCAAAGATCTGCCCTGTGCATTCTGCCAGCATTTACATCTGTATTGAGTAGGAGAAACGGGTGGAATTATTGCATACATCATGCCTTGTTACAAGCATGTCAGAATTTTTAGAGTAAAAAATTTTATAGTACAAAATTTTTACAGCAAAATCATGAACATTTTAACTTTATTTATTAGAAAGCATAACATAGCAAGTATCTAAAATATTCTTAAGCTATTCTGAGACAAATATACCTTTGGAAAGCAAAATATTCATATCTATCCAATTATTGAATAATCAAAAAGCAAATTTTTATAAAGCCCTCCTCCCCTTAGCTGCTCCCTCCTATATCATTCTTTTATTGAATATAGATTTTTTTCATACAACATATTCTGATGAGGCTTTCCCTTCCTCCATCTTCTCCCAGATCCTCATCTCCCATCTCTCCACTTCTGTACCCATCAAAGTTCACCCATCTCTCTCTCTCTCTCTCTCTCTCTCTCTCTCTCTCTCTCTCTAACAAGCAGGCATATTTTTTTAAGAAAGGAAGAAAGAAAAAGCACAAGAAACACACACACACATACACACCCCACACCACACCACATACACAAGCATAAAATCTCAAGTGTAGGTGGCATCTTTCTTTTTCTTGACCTTCAACCTTTGAGCAGGTATGCTATCATTTATTTAAATTGTGATATCATTAATTCTTGATTTTATTTTATCTTTTCATTCAAGATAGATTTTTTTCCTCACATAACATATCCTGATTATAGTTTCCCTTCCATCTGCTCTTCCCAATGCCTCCCCACCTCCCGTCCCATCTGGATCTACCCCTTTTCTGTCTCTCATCAAAAATAAAAACAAAAAGCACAGTTTTTATGGGATAATGCAATAAAACAACATAAGACAAAAGCGAATGCACCAGAATAGGACTAAACAAACAAGGAGAAAGAAAATACCCCTAGAAAACGCACAAGAAAAAAATACAGACCCACTTGGGGTTTATATCACAAGTGCTGGGATTACAGGCGTGCGCCACCACTGCCTGGCTGATTTTGTTATTTTTATAACATTTGTTTAGGAGATAGTTCCTGAAGTGCTGAGGAGCAGTATTGACTTAGGTAGTATAAAGCAGAGTCAGACAGGTTTTCAAAAAGATTATTTGTGAGCTGCTTGGATCTATACATATATGAAGTGAAATGGTTACTACAGTCAAGCAGCCTAATATGTCCTTCATCTCAGTTACCCTTTTCTGTGGTAAAAAATCATCTAAAATCTATACTTTGACAAATTTATAGTGTATAATATTAAATACAGTTTTATGTTACACATTTCATATTTAGATATGTACAGCCCATGTAGCTGCAACATGGTAGGTATCCTTTGACCTATACCTCCAATTCCACCCTTCCTCATTGTCCTGACAACTACTATTCGATTTTACTTCTATCCTTGACTTTCTCATCCTTCTTGATGCCATATGTAAGTTAAATCTGAATCATAGAGTATTTTGAGTTTCAAAGTCTCGCTTATTTTATTTATCATAATGTCTTCCTGGTTTATTCAAGTTGTTGCAAACACCAGCATCTTCTTATTTTTAGGGCTGAATAATGTTCCATTGAGTCAATATTCATTAACCCTTCATCCGTCCACTGATGGACACTGAGGTTAACTTAACTCCATGCCTTAGATGTTGTCAATAATGCTATAATAAACAGAGCGATGCAGATTTCCCTACAGATATTGCTATTACTGACTTTGATATATATTCAGATGTGGAGTGTCTGGGCTGCGTGGTGCATCATATTAAAAGTCTCTCCCACATAATCTCCATATCGTTTATGGAGGAACCTCCATATCGTTTTCAGTTATAACGAATTTGCCTTCTCGTAACTAACAGATGAAATTTTCTTTTTTGTTACATTCTGGTCAGTACTTCTTATCTTCTGGAGTGTCCGTTGGGAGATGCCTAGGAAAAGGGAACAGGGGGAAAGTGAGTAAAGGAAGCTAAGCAGCCATCTGACTTTAGCAGAAGTCTAACTAGCATCACCCTGATCCTCCAAGGAACTCTGGAGCAAGCATAGCACCACAGAGCTTTCTCCCTTGTGGCAAAGGGCTTTTGTTCCCACAGACTAAGTATCTCTTGTCGAGAATGCTTGCTTACAAGGAGCATTGAGATTTCAGAGTTTTGCGGATTCTGAATTATTCACACAAACCTGTTGAGCTTTCTTGATTGGAATTAAAGTTGTCCAAACTTTTTGCGTGTCATGTCAGCACTCCAAAGTATTATATTCCAGAGCATTTATGGATATCCATGCTCAATCCATCCATTGCGGTCAGTCATTGGTTGTGTTGGGTGCATAACCTCTCAGGCATGGCTGGGGAAGGTGTCCACCAGCTGAGAGCAATTCTCCACAGAAGAGTGCAGCTGCGAGCTGTTAGCAGCCACCACTCCAGAGCTGCTAAATATAAAATAAATAGAGCTGGTCCTGGCTCTTGGTAAACTAGAGTAAGCAGCTGGGGATGGGTGTGCCAGACTTGTAAACAGGGCCTGGGTGGGACAGTCACACCATCTTTACAATGATTAGTCACACATTTCAGTAGAGATAATCACCAAGTGCTGCCATTTCCTCTAAAGCAGAGAGCTACTAAGCAGTTGTGACACTGCAGGAACTATGCCTACAGTGAAATAACCGACCTCTAGGGCACACATGGAGAGGGCACAAGACTCCCTTGAGAAGCTTATTAAAGATGCAGGTTCCAGTGTCAATGCCGAGATTATTCCTCGGGAGCTCTGCTACAGGGCTGCTTTGTAACAAGGATGATGTTCATGTTTCTCTTGGAGATTATGTGGGTGGTCACGAAATCCAAGCTATTTCAATGATGACAAACATCATTCTATTTAAAAACATGTTCCCAAAATCAAAGCTAAAGTGTAGGACTTAACATAAAATTCAGCAGTTCCTTCTATAGTGACGTTGATATCCATAAAAGGTATTTTATAGGATATTTGAATTAAGCCTGCATCAATTTCCTGTTGGAGGGAGCCACGTAATTGCTTTATAAGGATCCTGGAATGAAGTGATTGTAAGCATCTGGGACATGGAAGCAAAAGTTCACAGCATGAGCCACAGGATTTGCAGAATTCTAAATGGCAGGTGACTCCATCGGCAATGAATCATTGCATTTTAGAAACATCTTCATATAATCCAAGGGAATCTGAGGCTTACCAGAAAAAAAATCTTAAGGCTGCTACCTAAATACTTGGCACCCTGGGAGAGAAGCATCTGTTCCTGACGTTATGCTTGTCTGTTTAAATTGACATCAGCATCAATTCTATGGCCTCCCAGTATAAAAGACAGTATATTGATCAGTATCCAGGTCTGCTTAACAATACCAACTGTGTTGGTAACCTAGACAAAGACTAAGGTCAGAAACTGAATAGTATTTCCAAAGGAACAATATAAAATAGAAGCCAGTCATATGACATATGGGCAGAATCTGGGAAGTCTTGATTATAGGTATAATCAGGATTTTTATGACTAGCCTTGGCCATATAGCAAGCTCCAGCCTGTGTTACAGGGTAAGATCCTTTCTGAGTGCTGAGCATGGTGGTTCGTATCTGGAATCCCAGAACTCAGGAAGCTGAGGCAGGAGTATGGTTTTCAAGAGTTCAAGGCCAAAGTGGGCTACAGAGTGAATTTGAAGCCAGCTCAGGCTATAGAGTGAGGCTCTATCCTTACAGTGAATGAATGAATGACAAAATAAATAAATAAATAAATAAATAAATAAATAAATAAATAAATAAATTTTAAAACATAAGAGCCTGAACTCACAGCAACTGAAAAAGATAGGGGCCATAAGTGGGTTGGTTCATGAGCTCCCCCCCACTCCTGCCTGAGGAGCTAATGGCAGTGAATAGTTGCTATAGGAAAGGGAATTGATTTTCTTCAGGAGTCTACACCATGCTCATGCAAGCACTCCTAATTAAACTCAGTAACAAAAAGAGACATGAGAGAAGGAAGGACATTGGTTGGGAACAGTAAGGGTTTCAGAGAATGTAGGAGCGCGTTAAGAGAGGGCAATGGGGCAAATATGCTCAAAATACACTATATGCATGTTTAAAATCGCCAAAGAATAAGTAAAAACAAAAACAAAAAAAACCCAAAACATAAGACCTAGTCTAAAAAGAAATATGTAATAAACAACCAAACAACCAAAGTAAAATTAGTATAACAAATCAATGGCCAGACAAATACTCTTTCCATGTGTTTCTGAGAATTTCCTTTATGTACTGTGAGAGCTGTATACTAGGATGGCTTAGGAAGATCTACTTAATTAGACAAAGTATTTTGCCACAAAGAATTTAAAAGAAAAATAAACAATTATTTATATACAGCTGCATGGATTTCTTTTTTTTTTCTGTCACTTTATCACGTTAGCAATCACAGCACTACATGCTTAAATAAAGCAGTTGCTTTGCTCATTTTAGGACTATTTGTCTTATTTATTGTTTTATTTTTAAATGTTTGTAACTGCGTTTTTAAAAATGATTTAAAACAATTTCCTATACATAAATATACTGCACATTAAAGGTATTCCCAACTCGACCCTCCATTGGACCCCATTGTTCTCCAAATCCCAACTTGTCTGACCTATTCTTTAAGATCAAATGAAAACTGAGTTTCATATGGTTCTATTTAAGATTTTATGGGCCATTAAAAACACAAAAAGTTTAATGATGACGGAGATCAAAATACCACTTGTGATCAAAGCAAATAAATATGATTGGTTGTTTCCAAAGGCATTACAGAGGTTGACCTCTGCTCAATGACATATTTATAAATAGAGCATATCACTTTAAAGATGTATGAAGCACCTGGCTGTTTACAATCACAGTAATGACTGACTCTTTGTCTGCTTCTGACATATGGTTAAATGAGCCTGTTTCTTGTTGATAAATCCTCATAGGACTCAGGAGGTCAAAGCAAAGAACCAGTGTGTTGTGGCAGCCTATGATCATCCATCTTACATCCTCAAGGAAAAAGTAGCCTTGGGTTGAGGTGATGAGTTGTACACAAGAACTGATTCATGGGCTTATTTTTCTAGCTTCCTTTATGTATTCATGAAAACAGGTGGAATAGACTAGGCATGCCTTTGAGGAGAGGTTCAAAACAATAACTAGGGATGAGGTAGCATGGGAGCTGTGATCCCGTGAGGCCATTTTGCTGTCTGGACTTTGTAGTCTCTCAGGGAACAGAGACCTTGCAATGAATGTGGATGAACATGTGACAGTCACACCTTCCTTACCGGGTGTGTTTTCTGGGGATCTTATTTTGAGATATAGTACAGGAGGCTGTATGTTCATTCAGGATTGTACCCTTGGGATCAACATCTGGAGAGAAAAAAGGAAACAGGAGTGGGCAGAAGAAGGCCAGCTGTGTCTCAGTAATGGCCCTAAAGACTCACCAAAGGTACTCTGGAGCTAGAATGTTGCCTCAGAATTGTCTTGAGTTGGGCTAAGATGGGTGAAAATTTATATTCCTGCACCTGTATGTCATCATATATGGTCACCCCAGAAACTCATGAAACTATCTGATTGTTCCAGGTATTGTCTTCAATTGAGACAGCCTTTAAGTGAGCTATGAACTAAGGGCTATCTACTGTCAATTTTTTCCTCACAGCTGGGATGTCATGGACTTTACTTTAGGGGGGATCTGCACTGCTTTAACTAGAAGACTCCCTCAAAGCTGGGCTTTGGTTTATCTGAGTGACAGCAGCTGATGAAAATCTAGGATTTCGGCTACTAGCTCTAATAGGGAAGTCAAGATACCTGAAGTTGGCTGCATCTGTCTCTCAATGTTAATTGAAGATGTGACATGAAAGGGCAAATGTGCAGACCTTTTGGCCATCAGCCTGTCTACAGGTATAAGGTATAGTACAAAATGGGGGTGATTACAGACTTGGGGTGTGCGTGGAGCATCAGAGCAGTGGATGAGCATCTTACCCAAGTTTTCTGGCAGTCAATATAGAAATTATCAAAGCATTATCTGCCAGGAATGATGGCTCAGGCTTTTCCTCGAAGCACTTGTGAGACTGAGGCAGGAGGATCGCTATGAGTTCTGGATCAGTCTATGTTACATAATGAGACACTGTCTTAATACCCTCACCCCCCCCAAAAAAAAAAAAAAAACATGGGCCAATGATACATCTAAGCAGGCAAAGACACGTACATGCAGGACTGAAGATCTGAGTTCAATTCTCAGAACCCCTGTAAAGGTAGAAGGGAAGAACTGACCCCACAAATTTATCCTCTGATACTCCCTAAAGTGGCAACTTCTGGTTTTTTTGTAAAGTCAGTTATGTCAAATGATGTTTTGCTGGGGCACAGAGGTGAAAGGATATTTTGCTAAAGTGGGCACGTGAAAAGATGCAGGATGGTCTGATGGAATACAAATAAGACCCCACAGACAGTGTGAACTCACACATTGGTTTGCATTGCTCTGACTCACTATTCTTCACAAGATATACATGGGTTGTCTCACTTTACATTGAGTTTCTGAGTTCCATTTGTGGTAGCACCCTAGAGAGAAACTTGCCAAAAACAAAACAAAACAAAACAAAACAAAACAAAACAAAACAAAACAAAACCCACCTTCTCCTGAGGTTCCTGTGGCTTCAGGCTGGTTGGCAAGCCTTGCGGTTTCTTCTGTATTGAACTGTCCTTGCTGGTTCATGTGTGGTGTCTGCCAGGAGGGTTGGATGCAGCTGCTGATATGTATTTGGGGTTTGCTACTGGACTGAACTGCTGATATCCTGCCATCAAAGATTGGGCTCACCTCCAAAGGGCTATTTCTAAACAAATCTACTTCCTCTGTGTCCTAATAACTTTTCTCTTCCACTTCCTCTGATGGGTGGTGGGCTAGATGAGAGAATGAACCCTTATTAAAATAGGTTGGAAAAATTATGCCTACATCCCTCTGTCACATACACACTGTGGAATGTGCATGTACACACACTAATAATAATAAATAAAATTAAAATTCATTGCAATTCAGGGGAAAGCACAGCACTTGAATGAGTGTTATCAAAACTGACCTTGACCTTGACATTGCATTTGACATATATAACCTCATGAAATACTTTTACAGTTTACTCATGGTAGCCATTAATGTGCCCATTTTAGGGAAAAATAAGCCAGTTTTGAAAGTAACTTACTCAAAATTATACAGCTGCTAAGTGGCAGAGATTCTGGAGACAAATACTAGTTTGCTAGATTATATGACTGAGGCAAACTATTATCTCTCAATTCCTTGGTTTCTTCAGTTTTAAGACAGGAATGGTAGTGTCTATTTCTTCTAGCTGTTATGACTATTTAATGTATTGTTAGAGTCCTCAGGGCAATGTCTGGCATCCCTCATGAGTTATGAAGTTGCTTACCAAGTGAATTGGTTGGTGCAGTTCCAAAGCCTGCTCTATAGACTGGTACATTATCCTGGCATACTCATTCTTGGGATGTGCCTGGACAGAGGGGAGCAGCCTAAGTCAAAAGAAGTAGCTATGTTTCCAGGCAACCAATCATTCGCCCATCCACAGATAATGTGCATCTTTGTGTGAGCTAGGCAATTTTCTAAGTAGTAGAGCCAAAACAAGAAATAGATGCACCACATGCTCAGATATTGCAGAAGTTATATTCTAGAGGGGAAAATGACGCAAAACAATATATGTATATGTATGTGTATATGTATCATATATGCATGTATATGTATATTTATATAATATATAATGGGAGCATTGGTAAGATAAGTGAATGAACTGAAAGCAGGAACCAAGGCTGAGGGAGGTATGTTAGTGGGACCAGGGGAACGGGAAAAATGTGTGCTCTTTTAGAAAGAAAGATGAAGAAAATCATGATGATGTGGCACTAGAACAGAGACTGCGGTGAAATGAGAAAGGATTTTGGTGGTAATTGCAAAGGCAGGACCCAACAAGTAACATAACATCAAGGAAAACAACAATGGGCCTCAAGAGTGGGCCTCCAGAGTTGTCCCAAGCGAGGGATAGAAACTGCCCTTGGAATGATAATGTTCAAGCAGTGTTCTTCCCCGGAGCACATGCCCAGGTGGCTGACAGTGCAATAACCCACGTTACCTTGGAGGGCTATCTAGGTGTCATCTCACCTCCTGTCCCCTAGGCCTATTTCAGTTGATTATTCTACTATTTATGTAGCTTTTGTATAAATCGATTGCTGCCTCAAAGAAAAAATAAATGTAGAATATTCTGAAATTTCAACAACATTCTTGGGGAAAAGTGCAAAGGTTAAAATGTTCCTTTGGATTTAAGTAGCTAAACAGACAATGCAATACTGGACCAGTGATCCCTGGACCACACAGGGGCAAGAACTAAAGTCAACATCTGAAAGTTATTTGGACAAGAGCTGGCAGATGAGTGGTTTGAAAATTCAAAACCATAAACTCTTTTGCATCTTGATAACACATCAGCGCTGCCCGCATATTCTATTCTAGAAGCCCTGGAAAAAAGGAGGTTGTCGTGATTGCTTTGAGATGTTGGCAATGGTTTGTTCCGAGGCCAGGTTCAGATTTCCTAGTTTCTGAATTATAACCAATAATTATTGTTACTTTGTTCCAGAGATAGTGGCTGGACACTGTGGTAAGGATGAAGTCTCTGCTCTTTAAAGTGTCTTAATCATGGAAGCCTTGTCAACTGAGCAGCCATTTTCATAACAGAAAAATCAGCTACCGTCTGAAGCAGCGAGGGAGCTTTCAGCTGTTGTTTGTTGACCTGAGCTGAGAGAAACAAGATGACAGATTGGACAAGCAACACACCATGCAATTTATGCCCTTCATGGACTGTCAAACATTAATTTAATTTAATTTTAATCATTACCATCTGGTCCTTATATAGCAAGACAGCTCCAAATAGATGGTTCCTTATCTTGAACTACTGAACAGAGCCATGTTTTGGACAGCAGCCACTTGCATAGAAGGGGGGGGGCAGAAACAGTACCAGAGGGGAGATTCATAGCAAGGTCAGGCACGTAGCTATCAGCAGCCCAGGAAGCTATAAATGGATTCTGTTAT
This sequence comes from Apodemus agrarius, assembly GCA_964023405.1. Taxonomy (NCBI): domain Eukaryota; kingdom Metazoa; phylum Chordata; class Mammalia; order Rodentia; family Muridae; genus Apodemus; species Apodemus agrarius. Next base: position 11,047,061 of record OZ030010.1, read on the forward strand.
TGGTGTTGGTTCTACTATGGGTCAATAGACCCTTCTGCATCCCATCATGAAGGCAGGAGTACCAAGCCACATACTCGTATTCCTGGATAACAGCAAAGGGCTGGGATATTTTCTAGGTGACTGTGGCTTATACTTCTAGAGAAGCCCAAGTGACAGATTATATAATTATTGAGCTCTGGCAATTTGGATACAGATTGGGACTAAATAACCTTTAAGGTTCCCTCATCTCTGGAAATTTGTGATTCTTTGTATAGATAATGGCGCAAGACCTAGTAAGGAATGAGATTAAGTATAAATAAAGTCCTACAGGTCAAGTTAGTCCCAGAAGAAATTTCCCTTTCTTCCCAGTCCCCAGATTGAGTGCAGGGTTATTAGTGGTTAGTCTGTAGCAGGCTGGTTGCCAATGAGCTCATAAGGATTGGTGAAGGAAGCCCTTTGTATTTCTTAATTGTACCATCTCCATTGCCATGTAGTTTCTTAAAAACTGGAGGATGTCAGTCAGCAAGCTAGTCCTGACTCCAGGAGTTAAACACTGCAGCTTGCTCTTACTTTGCGAGCAAAGATTGTATAACTTTGTAAGGAGAAGAAGTTTTCCCCTTTCCTCGGAAAATAGAACCAGGTCTTTGCCCCTGATTTTCTTCTAGTAATCTGTTCTATGTCACTATCTCCCAAACAAAACAGCTGCCATCTCTGCAGGGTCAGCTATGCTTGATTGCAAGAGTTCATCACTCTGAGGCTTGTAGACCGTGGACATTCCTTCACAGAAGGAGGCAGGGGCAGAGCAGATTCAGAGACCTTCTCCTGTGTACTCAATCCTTCCTCACAGCCATGTGTGCAATTCAGCTCTAATTGCACTGTGGCCTCTGGTTCTTGGGGAGGACGACTGGGGAAGATGAGAGGAAGGGCCTTCATTTGCAAGGATACGGGGAAGCTGTCCCTGTTGTGGCTGTTCTGGAGGTTCCCACACTCCTGTCACTAACCCCTCACTCACATTACATAAGTAAGATCAAAAGGCTCTCTGGTAACATACACACACACACACACACACACACACACACACACACACGATTATGTGATGGTTAAGTGAGAGCAAAATTTCTTGTTGGGTGATTTTCTTCTCTGGTCAGATGTCAGAATGAGCAGAAGAAATACATAGAGGCTTCAAGCAGGGAAAAGGAAAATGGTACTATGAAAAATTTCCCTTTCAAATTTCAAGACTCCCTGTTCTTCCCAACTCCAGCTATGTCTCTCCAACCACATCTTAACAACCAGCAAGGACAGACCTTCAAGTACTTCTGAAGTACAAGGCCACTTTACCACATAATGTACATCTTCTATTCTTTCTATGAAACTTTTTTTTTCATTCTAAAGAGGAACTGACAACACTTCATCCTAGAGGGCAAGGGGCAAGTGCAACATCAACAAATGTGCAAAAGAGAAAACATGACTCATCATAAAGTCATTTTTTTGTCCTCTTTTTGTAACGCCAAGGAGTATCTTTCCCTACGTTTTCAGGGTTTTGTTGTTGTTGTTCTTATAAAGAATGATTTTTTTCATACAGAACCTATTCTGATACACATGAAATCATATTAAAAGGACAGAATCCACAAATGTATGTGGCCCTTATAAGTACAGAGTTTCAGCCATCTTCTTGGAAGGAAATCCAGCCACAGGCTCTAGAATTAGAATTAGGTAGAGGTCCACAGAAGCAGGCTAGATAAGGAACAGTGGGAGGGACCCAGTGTGTTTCAGTAAAGAAGGGATATCTAAGATCAGTGGGAAGATAGGCTGGGTTTATTCTCTAATTCTGTGGAAGATGAAACTAGAGAGAATCAAGTGTAGAATGAGTCACAGAGATGACGCCTACAGTTCGAGGAGCGTGGGGAAGGAGAGCAAAAGCAGCTAATCTTTAAAGAAGGATTTATTTTATTTTTATTTTACAGGTATGAGTATTTTGCCTGTATATATGCATGCATGGACACTGCCTGTGTGCCTACTGCTCAGGGAGGCCAGTAGAGAGCCAGATCCCCTAGAACTGGAGTTAATGACGGTTGTGGAGCTGGAAATTACACCCAGATCCTCTGCAAGATCAGCCAGTGCGCTTAGCTGCTGAGCCATCTCTTGAGCTCCCAAGGCAGCTGATCTTTATTTATTATCTATTTTATGTCGTAAGTTGTGCTACCCTTGAACTTTCTTCACAGAATCTTAAAAAATAACTAAAGAGTACGTTCTCTATAACTATGAAGGGTAAGAGTTGGAGAAGTTAAATAACTTGCCCAAAGCTGCATACTTCTTGATAGAAAAATCAGTTAGAGCCCCAGATCGGCTTGGGTCCCAGTGGCCTGTTTCCTTCATATCTCACTGTCTGGAAATGGAATGAGTCGTCTTTATGAGCTAATGTGTTTTTTGGGGACTGGGATAAAATAAATCAAAGACTAGGTGCTTTTTAAAGGGAATTTATACTGATACAGAGGTACTAGAGATAGTTCCTGACAATCCCTTTTACTACATCTTGCAACATGTTGCCTAACTAAAACCCAGCACTCTGTCTTCTAGAATGTCTATTGTGTTTTCAATTACAATGATGCTTTTGGCTAAGTCCTCATTCTCAGAAAAAATGGAACTGAAGATATAGTCCCATGAAGGTTACAGGATCAAACCCACTTTTTTGTAGTTGGTAGCCAACTTCATATTCTCTCAACCATCACCATCCTAATCCGTACTGCGGGGTCCTTCCAGAAGCATCCACAATTCTCTATCCTAGGAATTTCATTTTTTTTGTTATGTTTTGGTTTGTTTTACAGGGAAACAGAAATGAACACCCTCCAAGGCAGCTCGCCGTCAGTAATTGAAAATGTATCCAAATCTTGCCAGATATGTGTGGAACACGAAATGAACCCTGGTTGAGGATGGTTCCCACTTGCTTGTGGTACCCATAGTAAATGTGTGTGAAGGGATGTAGGATGTGGCAAGGCAGCACTGTTTGGGTGGACCGTAGGCGAAATTCTCTGAGCTGGAGAGTTTATTGGAGGAGACAGGTGGGGTGAAGAGGAGGGTGTGTGTGTGTGTGTGTGTGTGTGTGTGTGTGTGTTGGAGGAGAAAAATGATGATCCAACCTCATTTCATAATGCTGCCTGATGTTAAGCGGTCCCTTGTCTGAAATAGATGAACAGGTTAGAGCTGCACTCTGAATCCCTTGTAGTTCCTTTTAGAAAATGGCAAGCACAGAGACCATTTTGCTCTTTGTGGGGCATCAATTTTCAGGTGAGTGCAGTTTGGAGACAAGCCCTTAATAAGCCATTCCATAGCTTTTTCAGATTCTGGCTTGCCAGGGGATACTTTGACTTTTATTTCCTTCTTTTGGAGCTACTGAACAAAAATCAGGCTGGGCAGTAGTGGTGCAGGCCATTAGTTCCAGCACTCAGGAGGCAGAGGCAGGCAGACCAGTGAGTTCAAGGCCAGCCTGGTCTACAGATCCAGTTCCAGGACATCCAGGGCTGTTACACACTGAAACTCTGCTTAAAAAAAAAAAAACCTATAGGGTGCTTTACTGTAGACCATGGTGTGGATCAGAGGGTTAGACAAAAGATGCAAATGCCTTCTTAGCTTAAGCTCTGAAAGGGATTTGGCTGTACGTGGACAAATGAGACAGACCCCTGAAGAACATGGCAGATTTTAAAGGATGGTAATGGTGATATCGAGGTCTCGTATTTGAAGGGACTCTAGCCAGCTCAGGGCTGGCAAGCGTGGCTCTCTGGCAGGCCTTGCCCTCCTCCTCATTCCCTCTGGTTTGCTAAAAACCCTTAGATTACATTCCTAAACTAGCTGGCGACTGAGGTCTATTTCCTATTTAGGCACGTCCTCCTCCTGAGGCTGACTACCAACATCTAGCAATCAAATTATTCAAGTCCAGCAACCAAAAGATCCCTTTGGTTCACCTAAATAACATGCCCAATCAAGATATACCACCTCATCCTAGCTCATTCTAACACAGACCTCCCCCTTTTCCCCCCTCTTCTTAAAAATTACACCTCAAGGGCATTTGCTCCTGTTTTCGGCCTGAGACAGAAAGCAGCTGCTTCGACTTCTTCCCAGAATAATAAAGGATCTCTCTGTGAAGACAGGTGCTTGGGTGTGGTTTGCGCCAAGTCTGGAATCTCTTTCAGTACTGCCCCTAATCAAAATCTCACCCACCCCATGTCTCCATAGACTCCAGCAACGTCTCCCCAACCCACCTCTTGGCAACGGCCAAGGCCAGATCTTCAAGCACTTCTGAAATACAAAGCCACCTCACTATGTAATGTACATCTTCTATTCTTTCTATGGAACATTTTTTATTCTAAAGAGGAACTGAAAAACACTTTTTCATCCTAGAAGGCAAGGGGCAAGCGCAATATCAACAAATGTCATTTTTGTCCTCCTTTCCTGACATTAAGGAGTATCTTTCCCCATGTTTTCAGGGCGTTGTTGTTGTTGTTGTTGTTGTTGTTGTTGTTGTTATAAAGAATGATTCTTTCATACAGAACCTATTCTGGTACACATGCAATCATATAAAAAAGGACACAATCCACAAATGTATTTGGCCCTTGATAGGTACAGAATTTCAGCTGTCTGCTGGGAGAGAAATCCAGCCACAGGCTCTAGAATTACTAGATGGTAGAGATCCACAGAAGCAGGTTAGATAAGGATTCGGGATAAATATAGAGTATTAACCATGACAACATCTTTATCCATTAATTTTCTTGTAAAATGAGAAAATAGTACTGAGTTTCTCGGTACTATTATATTCTGGAATACCTCCCACAGCCAAGGGGTAATGTAACAGGATATATAGTTCCTCCCTAACTACCCTTGTATCATGTCTGCCAGTTTTCTATGCTCTCAGTACCCAGTGCCAGGGTGTATCTCTGATGATGATTAGCATCCATGACCTTCTCTAGTGGCTTGTTCTTGGGCTAATGGATTTGCTTGCCTAGAAGGTAAGGCCCTCGAAGTTTATATTACCCTGGGGAGGCTCACAACTAGAGGACAGGACTAGGAAACCTCTGTCTCCATCTTTCATATTGAAATAAACTCCAAGGGCAGTTTGTACTCTGGAGGTCTACCTTGGAATTGGGACCAAATAGAGACTTTCTGGACTAAGTTTTTTTAAAAGATTTATTTATTAATTATAATAGTGTTCTGCTTACAGTCTGCAGGCCAGAGGGAGGACTGGATCTCATTGTAGGTGGTTAAAAGCTGCCATGTGGTTGCTGGGAATTGAACTCAGGACCTCTGGAAAAGCAGCCAGTGCATTTATCCTCTGAACCATCTCTCCAACCCTGAAATTACATTTTTTTAACTTCATCTCTTTTCTCTTCTGTTTCCTCAAGTCTTTTCAGTCTTCCCTTTGAGTACTTTTCCAATAAATCACTTATCTAGACATCCTCATGTCAGTATTTGTTTCCAGAGAGTTTGACAAACATGAGACCATTCTAGGCCCACTTGAGTTGAAGGGGAGATAAATTCTGTGAATTATATCACTCACATGGAATATTCCAGAAACTTACCATCACCAACAAAATAAGTCTTGGGGTAGAGAATTCAGTGAACACAGCTCTGCCATTTATATATTGCATCCATAGCCAGCAGGATCACAAAGCACCCCAAGAAGTGTTATATAAACCTGTTTAACCAAAGCATGACAGACACGCTAACTTTGCTAAGGTTTTAAATGACTTGTATCTTGAACACTCAAAACTATGCCTCTGTGTTTTCATACATAAACGCCACAAGGAATTGTGTTTCAGAAGACTGGTTCTTTAGTGACATGGTCTCAATAATTGTATTACAAAATGGATTAATGATATCCACCTATGTTTTGAGTTCTACTGGCTCACAGTATTTTCTCATTCTGTAATTTAGCTTGGAAGCACATTTGTGAGATACTTATATCTCCCCTTTAAAGGCAAGAAAACTGAGGCCAAAAGATAGTATAGTTCCAATGTGATACTGACAACAAAGTGTTTTTTCCTTTTCTTTCTTTCTTTCTTTTTTTGTTTTTGTTTTTTGCTTTTGTTTGTTTGTTTTTTCGACACAGGGTTTTTCTGTGTAGCTCTGGCTGTCCTGGAACTCACTCTGTAGACCTGGGTAGCCTCGAACTCAGAAATCTGCCTGCCTCTGCCTCCCAAGTGCTGGGATTAAAGGCGTGTGCCACCACTGCATGACAACAAACTGTTTAATCACCCAACACCCCATGACTCTGACTAGGATTCTTTCGAGTAACAAGTAGTTTATATCATAAATCTGAATGGAGAAAGGAGACAGCAGGCTTCATTTTAAATTTTGAAATGCAGGTTTTCAGCACCAGAGAGGTTAACTTTGAAAGTTGTTGCAAAATGATTGATATTCCCTTTCCTTTACAGGAAGGTCCCAAGGTTAGAGCTGAGGCTTCCTTTCTTCCATGGGGCTCAGAGCTTTTGCCATAAATAGGGTGTGCCTGTTTGACAAAAAAAAAACACAGGAAAATGTTCTGATTGTGAGCTGTCTCACAACGGCATTTTTTAAATAAAATGCTCAGCATACAATCATAAAGTTGAATGAGATCTTACGAGAACATTAAGGTCTGTGTCTCTACCTTTCAGTGGAGACCAGCTAACTTATAATCTTCTGCATGTGCTTAATTTTGATAAGATTTACAAACACACATTAGTTCATCTTTATTCTCATTCATATTGTGTTTTAGCTAATGGTGGGGTGTCTTGGATCACAGGACTCCTATACCTAGTTAGATAACTGACCTGTATGACATTCCAAAGAACTTTTTAGGTGCAGTGAATGCAAGAAGTGAATAATGCCTGTTGCATAGGAAACAGTGTGCTTTCTTACAACTTATAAGTAACAGAAGTTCTTGCTGGCATGATTAGTGAAATGAAAACAAGGTAAATGTGATTATGTATGCTTAGGACCACAGCGCTTGCAAAGTTCAGCGTCATCCTCGGATAAACAGGGAATTGGAAGCCAGTTTTAGCTACCTGACAGGCTCTCTCAAAAATGAAACAAAGAAACAAATATACGCAAGTCCAATCTTTTGCGGGTTACCATTTTCACTTTTATCTATGAAGAATAAGGTGACTGCATAATCCATATTCCAAACAAGGGCACTTCATAGGGAGATGGGGGTGCTATTACCAGTAAGAGTGCTCTGAGAAAAGGGGATTCATGGTTACTCCCTGAGACAATGAGGGACTATATGCAGAGTAAAATACTGTATCCAGCTCAAAATTAATAAGCAAGGAAATAAGTCACAGATAATTAAAGATTTCATTAGGAAAACTTTTGATGTTCTTACCTCCTCTTAGAATTATGGTTTAAAAAAAAAACGGGACACCAAACCAAAACCAAAACCAAAAACAAAAACAAACAAACAAACAAAGCCTCCATTCCAATAACTACAAGATACAGGACAATTAAATCCTTTTCTGAAAAGGCTGTGGGACTGCACACGGTATAGTCCCACCTCCTGCCCTATTAGAAACTCCCAGTCCCCAACCCCTGCGTAACTACCTTCTGTTCCTGTCTCTCCACTCGCAACTTCCGGAACGATCTTCAACATTCTGCTTCTGGAAGCAGGTTTCTTCTTAAGCTCCATCTTGCTCACCAACCATGAGTGCCTGGAGCCGTCAGCGTTACACCACTGAGGTGGAGGCCATGATCGATCGCCTGATCAGCATGCATCTGGAGGCCTCAGATAGGTATCTCTCTCTGGGATTCTTTTTCAAAGATAACAGGTCTGTGGGCGGCCTGGTTCACTTCTTCCGAGATCTGTCTGAAGAGAAGCGTCAGGCTGCGTATCTTCTCCTGATGCAAACTCGACAGAGCACCTGTGACCACTTCTCTGATGGACAGATGATGCCCTCGTATCAGTGTGATGGAAGCCTGGATGCCGTGGAAACTTCCTTGGCCTTGGAGAAGAGCCTGAACCAAGTCCTTCTGGATCTGCACGCCCTGGGTTCAGCCAATGCAGACTTACAGCTCTGCCACTTCTTGGAGAAGCACTTCTTAGAGCAGGAGATGAATCTCATCAAGAAGATCAGCGACTACCTGGCCAAACTCCGCCAGCAGGCCAGCGAGGAGGAAAGCCTGAGTGAGTGTCTCCTCAAACGGCTCACGTTCAACAGCGACTAGGGACTCCTGGAGTCCATGGCTGGTGGCCTTGAGGAGCCGCCTCTGTTTTGCTGATACCAGCGTCTCATCTAGCTCTGTATCACCTGCTAAACCCACAAGCCAAATGGAAACAAAGTTTCTTTGCATAGACAAAAACAGCTAAGTTGGGAGTGGAATGAAGGATTCGTTGTCTGACGGTCTCTGGCAGTGTTAAGTAAACCGTTCTTTTCTGAGTCATCTGTACACTAAAGTACTGAACCTGTGTTTGGTCTGCCCCCCAAAACCGTCATAATTCATAAAAATTGTATGCAGTCTTAGTGGTGGTGTGTTTTGAACCAATTCTGAGTGCTGGGCTGGGCTTAAGATGCATTCTAAAATATATGGTTAATTTTTGCCTAGAAGAAAAAAAGTGGACTGACTATCGGGACTATATCGTGTTGTATCCCCACCCCCAACTCGCCATCACTCACCGTCTAATTGCTTTTCCTGATCTCCAAGTTGATGTGATGCCATCTGCTTATTCGAGGGAACCCAAGAAGCAGTGACCCCGTGAAAGTCATCTAACCCACTAGGTTGCTGCTGACAACACAGACTGTCTACCATGCACTGATCTCTCGAGGAAGATTCACAAGTTAAACGTTGGAGTGGACTTACTACTAGAAATAGTACTTCCATTTGGTAATTGGCTTGTTTTTGCTTTACTGACCTGATCAGTAGAACGAAGTTCCCATTTCTGATTGCTGGCTTAACCTCTTAAGGCTAACTTTGCAATCCAGATAAGAGGAACTGAGCAAGGCTGCGTAAGCACGACTGTATGTTACACCTTTTACTAACGTGTCTGTGTGTTGTGGATTCTTTTATGCCATTTTAAGGTTAATCTTTCTAGACTGCAATTGGAGAATATGTAGATGAATAAACGTTGTCACTGCCCATTCAGGTTCTGTTGTTTATTTTCAAGAAGAGAGGTGAAAACTTCCTTGCAGCCCTGAGAAAGGTAGGGATGGGTCAAGTAGGGATGGGTCAGATAGAAGCTGAATCTCAAAAGCCAGAACAGGAGAAAGAGCAAAAACCAAAATGTAGCATGGGGCAGAGTAGCACTGCATGAAGAATGTGCTCGTTTTTTTCTGTTCGTTTTTTAATTTTAATTCTTATTCTTGCTAAACTCATCATTTTTATCCAGCAGATAGCAATATAGTAGTTGTTTGACTTGAAATTTGGAAAGCTGGATTTGGAGTTGTAACTTTTTACTCAAACTATAGACTTGGGGGGGGGGTTTGGGTGCTGGTAAAGACTAATTGGGGATTGTGTTAGGATTCCCTGTTGTTATACCCCAAGCTAAATTAAACTAGCTAGTACAGAAAGAAAAACTGGGACAGAGACCAGAGATCAATGGGTATTCTTTTTAATAATTGTTTTATTTATTTAAATCCCAAATATTGTCCCCCTCCTGGTACCCCCCTGCAGAGTACTCCCCCTTCCCCACCCCTTCGGCTGTGATAGGGTTCTGCCCCCAGAATCCTATCAGCCTGGAACATCAAGTCTCTACAGGATTAGGTATAGATTAGCCTGTCCTACTGAGGCCAGACAAAGCAGTCCTCTGATACATATGTGTGGGGCCTTGCACCAGCTGGTGTATGCTCTTTGGTGGCTTAGTCTCTGTGAGCTCCCAGGGGTCCAGGTTTGTTGACACTGTTGGTCTTCCTATGGGGTTGCCATCCCCTTCAGCTCCTTCAATTCTTCCTCTAACTCTTCCATAGGGTGTGTCCCCCACCCCCCCCACCCTACCCCTGTCGGTCCAAGGCTTGCCCGTGAGTATCTGTTTCAGTCGCAGTCAGCTGCTGATAGGGACTCTCAGAGGACAGCCATTCTAGGCTCTTGTCTGCAAGTACAACATGGCATCAGTAATAGTGTCAGGGATGGGTGCCCACCCATGGGATGGATCCCAAGTAGGGCCAGCCACTGGTCATACATTTCTTCAGTCTCTGTTCCAGTTTTGTTCCTGCATTTATTTTAGACAGGAGCAACTTGGGGTCAAAAGTTTTGTAGATGAGTTGGTGTCTTCATCCCTCCACTGGGGGTCCTGTCTGACTACTAGAGGTAGCCTCTTCAGATTCGATATCCTCACTATTAGGCATTTTGACTAAAGTCACTGACATTGAGTCTTGGGAACCTCCCCCATCCCAGGAACACTATTCAGGTATTAAAAAGAAGGACATCATGAATTTTGCAGGCAAATGGATGGAACTAGAAAATATCCTTAGTGAGGTAACCCAAACCAAGACCCAAAGGACATGCATGATATGTACTCACTGATAAGTAGATATTAGCCAAAAAGTACAGAATACCCATGATACACTCCACAGATTATAACTTTAACAAGTAGACCCAAGTGAGGATGTTTGAATAATCTCACTTAGAAAGAGGAAGAAAATAATCATGGGAGACAGGAGGGAGGGACCTGGATGGAAGAGGGAAGAGGAAGGGGGAAAGTGGGGCAAGATCAGGTATGGGAGGAGACAGGAGAGAGGCCCAGAGGGCCAGGAGAATGAATGGAAATCTGCAGGTGCTGGGGTCGTGTGATGAGAGCTTCTAGACAATCTCAGTGTATATTCTTTGCCTGTGTAATTTCCTTTGTGTCAGGAAGGCCAAACTTTCATTAGCTTTTATTTTGAAAAAGAGGCATAGACAATATATTTTACAGAGATTGGGGCAACTGTTCTGCTTAGTTCAGGACAAAAACTGATTTTGCTGTTTCATGTAAAGTACCTTTGTAGATTTATTTATTTTTACCTTATGCATGTAAATGTTTGTATGTCTGTGTACCAGGTGCATGACTGGTGCCTGTGGGAGTCAGGACACTGAGTTGGATGCACTAGTGCTGGGGTTATAGATGATTGTGAACTGGGGACCAACTTGTATCTACAAATGTAACAAGTGGTTTAAAGTGCTGTCATTCTCCAGTACTCACACAAAGCTTTTGATGATAAAAGATCTATAATAGAAGCATTATTCCTAGAGAATGAACTTTCCTATTTGCTTGTAGTAAGGAACAAGAGGTATATGGTACTTTTGTCTTGGACTGGATTAAAATCTCTGTACTTGATATATAGGAAGCAAAAATTCAAATCAGCACTCAAAGTGCTAGTAAATAATAAACGTGTAGGTCCAATTTGTTTCGCCGATAATAACAATGTTTTGGGAGCCATTAAAACTTCCAAGATAGTCCAAAATAGTCTTTAGTCATCAAAGAATGCTTGCAAAAGAGCAATTTGATGAGCAGGGAATAAATGATTCAAAGACATTATAAAATATTACTTTGGCTTTTAAAGAGAACTAAGGTCCTTGGCAAATTTGTGAAAAATGGGCATTCTATAACATTACATTTCGAGAGATTAATTTAGAAACAAATTCCATAGTGTATTTCTCTGTGAGTAAGCTCTTTGTGCCTGCACTCATACAGAGAGTTATCACAAATGGTTTTTATAGGCTCAGGCCAGATTCCTTATACTAGTCTTGAAGCCTTGCCTTCATATACCATAAATAATTAGTTTTGTAAGCCAAGTTCCCTTTCATCCTGCCATTGAAATTTGGGGCATATCAATTGATCATTCTTTTCATCTACATTTTTGATGAACTCCTATAGATGAGAACCCAGAGGGAAATCCAGACAGCTTTTCTGATGGTAAAGTTGAATTGAGAATTGTATTAGGGCTTCATGTTGCCACAGCCCCAAGTTAAACTAAACCAGCTAGTACAGAAAGAAAAGGTGGGACAGAGAGCAAAGATGAGGCAAGGCTGGACAGAGGCCAACTCAGCCTTCTCTGCTAATTTCACTGAGACCCATGAAAATGCAGGAAGAGTGTGTTTGACCCAATGTCAAGGTATTGCAGTCCCACCTCCCCTAGCTGATGTGCCCTAACATACAACATGCCGCTGCCAACACTCTCCATATTCAATGCCTGTGTCCCTTTCTTAGGGACAGACTATAAGCAAACTTTCATTTATAGAACTGGGACCTGGGTCCTCTGAAGAAGTGACAGCAGGAATGCTCTGTCGGGCAATCCCTCAGTTTGCTTTCACCAGTAATATTCATGGGGTTCTGTTATCTGCAGGAGCTTCTAAACACCCCCTTCACCAAATCAAGCTCTGTTTGCCTTTAAGGACTGGTTTCAGTCAGCTACCTTTGAAAAATTCCCCCCTACTGTCAACTCATTGGATTAAAGTAACACACACTCCTGGGAGTCTTTTGGAGGGTATTCCCAGAGACAGTTCCATAATGGAGTCTCCAGCTTAATGAATAGGTTGATCCCTTGAGGAATCCCTGGTATGATGACACTACTGGGAAGTGGTGCAAAGTAGGAGATAGGGACTAGTTAGAAAAAATGCTCACTAGGGTATGTCTCAGGCACACAATAGCCTGCACTGGCCTCTTCCTGGATTCTCTCACTCTCTCTGATTCTTGTCTGCTACACAATGCTCTGCTGTGCCACACCTCCTCTGCCAGGATCTACTCAACATGCTGACAGAGTGGGTAATTATTTCTCCCCTTTGACTTGTTTATATCAAACATTCTGTCTCAGCAAAAAGAAAATATAACGCACACAGACAGCAATCCAGTCATCTGGCATTGGTTCATCTCCTCTTAGGTGACTTAAGCACCTATTAGACTACAGGCAAATGGGGATCTAGAAGGCAGATAGTATGGCATGAGCAATGAACCCTGGACCAGACTTACCTGCATTTACATCCTGCCTGCCTCTACAGTAAACTTACAGTTTACCTCTTTCATATGAAAAGGTGGAATTGCCAGTAATACCAATAGCCATAATCTGCAATTTATATACTGTAATGAATATGAAATGAGATAACTCCGTGAAGCCAGAAATGATGGGCCAGCACATGGGAAGTGCACAATAAGTGCATTGCTTTGAAAATCACATCTCTTTTCAATTGAGCTATGCAAGTAACATCTCTAAATAAGCTTGCTTCTCAATTTCTGGAAAACAGACTTCAGGAGCTCGCTTAATAATCATTTCTCTCTCTAAATAGACCTCATGTTCTGAAGTAACAGGAATTTGCTAATTTGGGGGATATACTTCTCAGTGCGTAGGAGAAAAGCAAAGGAGGGAAGGCTACTCTCCACATAAGTTGAGGCATTTTATTTAGAACCGAGGATTAATTGTTTTAATTAACACACTGATAAAAGCAGTTTAACTTCTCTCTCTCAGGAAGGACAAGTTACACAAAGGGGTCATTTCAGAGCTGAAACTAATTAACTGCTGGCTGTTACTTTCAACATAGCTGCCAATTCTTGGTGGCCTTCTCCGCCTACTCTTTAAACTCCCACATCCTCCCACTGTACTCTGTGGGAGCTTAGGATCTATCAGCAGGAGAATGCCGGGACTGAAGAGTGTCTGGACTCCAGACAGCACTGAGACCTTGAACTTCTTTGCACTGGAGCCTGTGTAAATCGTATGCTTCGGAGTTTCTATGCAGTTGAATTTTTCCTCTCTTGAAGGTGGTAGTTTTGAAGATTGACATATAAATTCCACCTATTTAAGAGAGAGGGGAAAAGGAAAAATTAAAGGGAATAAGGACATAAAAATGATTAAATACATTAATAATAATAATAATAATAATAATAATAAATGGCAGAAGGAGCTATCTTTATAACATTCATGAAATGTTGTTTGTCTTTGTCAGTCACTCACCCACCTGGGTAAATAATTTATTCATCACAGTAATAATAAAGCAAGCATTAATCCATGAGTAAGTGCAGGCATACATTGGGAGTTAACATAAGGTTTCATCACAGTGTAAACTCCCCCCAAAGACGTGTTTAGAATTGTAGCAATTCTTATTACCTAATTCATAATTATTGGAGGAAGTATACAAGTGTCTCGAATCTGCAACAAGGCAGAAGGTTAAGCCAAAGTGATAAAGATCTGGAAATTAAAAATCAAATGCTTAAAGTGGAAATAAAGGTATATACCTGTTCCTCCAGCACTCAAAAGCCAAAGACAATAAGGCAGCAAAATTGAGGCCAACCTAGCTTACACAGTGAGAGTCTATCTCAAGACAATAAGTGCTAAGAAGAGTACAAAGCAATAGGGACCCTTATTCAATTTTGATGTGAATACAAACTGGTGCAGCTCTTATAGAAACCAATAAAAAAGATTTTTTAAAAATTGAAAATAGTATGACCACAATCCAGCTGTTCTACTCCTGGGCATATATGCAAAGGCCTCTATATCCCACCACTAAGATGGTAACACTTGCATATTCATGTTCATTGTTGCTCTATTCATAATAACAAGGACATGGAATCAACTTAGATATCCATCATCAGACGAATGGATAATAAACATCGTAAAATTGTCTTTAACCATAAAGAATGATGAACTCATGAAATTCACAGAAAATGAATGAGTCCATAATTTATATCAAGGGAAATAACCCAGAATATAAAAGACAAATACTACATGCTCTCTCTTAGATGTGTGTATACATACACACACACACACACACACACACACACACACACACACATACACACACGCACACATGTATGTGCAGGGATAGCTGTAAATATAGGCCATGAACAGAGAAAAGTGACAAGAGGGGGAACAGGTGTTGAGGGAGGGACAAGAGTAACTGAACACATGTAGAATGCTGTAAATGGGGAGACAGAATGATAACAGAGAAAGGACAAGGATCAGCAGAAACTAAACTGTGTATGAGGTGTCACAATGAAACCTAATGCTTTGTATAACTCCAGCTAAATACCTTAAAAAATAAAATAGAGCCAATCATTAAAAAAGAAATGCAGCACCTTATTCGCCCCTGAATGTAATACCTAAATCTTACCATGAGGAAACATCGTATAGATGAACCTTAAGAGGAATTCTACAGAATAACTAGCCTGTAATAGAAGGACTCAGGATCAAGAAGAGCTATTGTCCAAGCAAGATGTTGTCCAAGAAAAGCTATTGGCAAGTATGATAACAACTACACTACAGAAATGTAGTAATTCATATACACTTATGTAGCTGTGAGTGTGGGATTAGCTGATTGGACTGGACCCAGCTGTTCCTGACTGAATGCTTGCCTCTGGAACGACTATGTTGCCTCTCATTGCTAAGTGTGCATCCTGTCAAAGAGGGATGGTGGTTTTGTTTTGTTTGTAAGTTATTAATTATATATCTTTTGTGCTGTACTGTGTGAGCTGCTCCAACAAACAGCTTCAAGATGCTGTCCTTATCTTCGGGGCTCCTGTGTCTGACAGAGTATGTAACCTAGTTTATAACAGTGCTCAAACAGACATGAGTTTGGATCTAGAATTCTAGTCATAGAGCTTCATAAGCAAATGATCAACAAATTGTATTATTTCCTTTCTGAATACACTTTCTAGACTAACGGGTCTGCTATTTCACCCTCATATATACACAAAACTAAAAATTTTGAAAAGAGAAAATAGCCAGAATGGGAGGCAAAGAAAAAGAAACCATACTATTTTGTTGCAATACAAATGATTTTGCTACTGCTGTTCATGTTGTAAATCCCCAAGCCTCACCATTTACATCTTTAAAGAGGAGAGCTAAGTTGCTAGCCTTTGTGGGAAAACAAAACAAAACAAAGCAAAGTCTATTTATTTCAGCCATTAGTATGCCTTTGGGCCTGCACAAAGCTTGAAGATTGAAAGTCTTGTCAGCCTGACAGGTCAGAGAGCGGGATGAGCAGTCCAGGTTGCTTCTGCTTTTCCTCAGTTCCTCCATTCAGTTTCCACTCCTTACCTGTGAGAATGATCAGGACATGATCATCACACAAGCCTTTTCCCACATTTCAAAAACTCTTTGTCTGATGTCCAGAACTCATCTGACACTCACAATCGCATCCTCCCATGGCAATCGGGCCAAATGCTCACAGGCTGTGCCGGTCTATGGGACAAAAAGAGCCTCCCAAAACACCAGCTTTCCGATAGGCTCTTGTGAGAAGATAGAGCGAGACAAAAGGAGCTCACTCTATGATTTTTACCTAAGCACAGACAAAATCCAAGACATACGCTCTTCACAAAACATCTAATTTTAGGGTAACCTCTTTCTCATAGCATGAACTCTACATGGATCCTGGCTTCCTTGGCACCTTTCTCCAAATCACTAATTGAAATCCCCAAACACTATTATAGTCTCATAGGTGCACTTACAGAGATATCCTTCAATCTCTAAATGTGTTTGATTTTATTACAATGACTGAAAACTCAACTTGTGTAGCTGCAGGAATTCTTGGCCATCTCTGACTAAAGAACATTGGCATTTGATTTTGAGGAGTATTTATTGCAACCATACACGCATTCTGGCTACCAATATTTGGGATGCGCTTCTAGGGATAGTAGGCATTTTTTTTTTCAGATTCTAATGCTTTGTTGAATCTAAAAGTATTAATCACATTCATTTATTTTCCCAAACTATTACTGAGCATTTACTCCTTGCCACACATTGAGTTGCGTGTTACAAATACAGAGATCTGTGACACAATTCGCTTTCTCAGTAAGTTCATACTCTGGGATCCAACACCAACACACAAAGCAAAATTGAGTGGCCAGAGCTTCAGTTCAGTGGAGGAACTCATACTTTAGGTAAGCACCAGGTTCTAGGTCCTATTCTTGGGACCACACAAATAGAAACACAAATATATTTTTAACATGTCAATGCACTATGATACATTGGATAACAGAACGAGATAGTGGTTTGAAAATGGCTATGAGCATTCCAAGGTTGAGCTTCAAACAGTTTATTAAAGAAGAGTTACTTAAATGATCGAGTAAGATCCTGTGAGGCAATGCCTTTCCGATGGAAGGAAGAATGTTGTAGACAATAAAGTCACGAAAGGAGACTCTTGAGAAATGCCTGGAATGCAAGGCATGAAAGACTAGAAATCAAAGAGCCACCTCCCCCCCTTAAAAACCTATGGAGGAGTGGGTGGACTAAATCTTGCAATAGCAAGGAATTCACCAGAATTCATGCAGGCAGGGCAATCATACAAATAAATACAAGAACTGGCCCATGTACAAAGAGATTTTACTACCATTGGTGAGATAACACTCAAACTTTTAAAAAAAAAGCAAGAAAAGAAAAAGAATATAGAATAATCGCTCTCATACTCTCTTAATCTATCTTAGGAATTTTATGCAGATTCTTGGCATGCCTGGTCAGCAAGTGAAGGAAGCAGGCCTGAAATGTCAAATGTTAACTTTGACCCCTTCCCTCATAGTTGACTTCAGACCAATAGGGATGCAGCTTAATGGGTAAATATCTTAGTTTCCTCAAGGATCACGGATAATTCTGAGGCATGTTTTATATAGTAGTTCAGAGAATGCCCAGCAAGACCTAATACCAGTTGCCCAAAGAGCTAAAGCTTCCTTCATTTGCACATCGCTTGAGAGTTTTCCTTTCCCATGCTTCCTGAGAGCAAACTGCCACATTTATTCATATATGTGTGTGAATAATAAAATTATATATATATATATATATATATATATATGTATATATATATATATACACACACACACACACACACACACACACACACACACACACATCCCACTCACTGCCTCTTCCCAGTAACTCCCTCCCACAATTCTTTCCCCCTACTCTTTCTGCCCACTCACTGCCCCTTCCCAGTAACTCCCTCCCACAATTCTTTGCCCCTACTCTTTCTTCTCTCCGCTGAGCAGGTGGAGGACCTGCTGATTATCCCTTCACCTTGGCACATCAAGTCTCTGCAAGGCTAAGCACTTCTTTTCCCACTGAAGCCAGACAAGGCAACCCAGATAGAAGAACATATCCCACAGACAGGCAACAGCTTCTGGGATAGTCCCCACTCCAGTTGTCCAGGACCCATATGAAGACCAAGCTACACATCTGCTACATACATATCAGGGAGGCCGAAGTCCTGGCCATATATATTCTTTGGTTGATACTGCCTCTTCTGATCAATTAATTGTTGTTATATCGTTGACCAAGGGTTTTTTTTTTTTTTTGAGACTCTGAAACTAAGACAAACATTGAAAGCTTTGAATCTTTTTTAAAAATTATTAATTAATTAATGTATCATTTTTGTGCTCTTAATCTTAACTATCCTCTTAGGCTATGTATTGAAGGCTTGGTTGCCAGCCTGTAGACTAATTGAGCGGTTAAGGAATCTTGTTGGGTCTACTGTAGGGAGTTTAGGTTACTGGAAGCATGCCTTTGAGGGGCATGTTGTATACTAGATCTTTCCTCTCTTGTTATCCCATGTCCTGGATGAGTGAGGGCCACCACCATCTCAATATAAGGTTACCTTCTCTTTATAGGGTCCAGATGTGGGTGCTGCATTCTTCTTTGACCTGCTGTGTTTAGTAAGTTCTTAGGCCAGATTCTTTTCCCTGTATATAGTTTTAATATGCATTTGTACTTATATGCCTCCACTCTACTCTGTTGCATTCATAGATGGTACGATTTTACTTTGAGGAACCCATTTTTGATATTTATGTGCACAATGATGTGTAGAGTAACCCTACCTCTGCAATTGTACTCAAAACAAAGCTAAGTGCTGCTCATAAAATGGGCTCACCTGGGGTAAGGGGCAAGCCACTCTACCCAATATGGAGCAATTTAGACCTGGGCACAGCCTGATCTCTACAGGGTGATTCTGGTGAGAATTCAAAAGAACAAAAATCTTATGAAAGTGTAGATAGTACATGCTGTGTTTGTGGAGTTTCAATGGGGACTCTGTTGGAAATTGGACTGGGTGTCATTCCTCTTACATTGTGACAAAGAGCTTATCTATATTTCTCTCTGTACCAAGACTTTGTGGGACGCTGAACTAACAGGTGGAAAATAATTAGTCAGTGTGAGGAAGGTTCAAGCTGTACAACATTAAGAAATTACTAATTCTCATCTGAGGAATATCGAATATGACTGAGACACACCTTAAGAAATGTTCAACATCATTAGTCATTAGGGAAATGCAAATCAAAACAACCCTAAGATTCTACCTCACACCAGTCAGAATGGCTAAGATTAAAAACTCAGGCCAGGTGGTGGTGGTGGCGCACACCTTTAATCCCAGCACTTGGGAGGCAGAGGCAGGTGGATTTCTGAGTTCGAGGCCAGCCTTGTCTACAGAGTGAGTTCTAGGACAGCCAGAGCTACATAGAGAAACCCTGTCTCAAAAAACAAAACAAAAAAAAAATCAGGAGATAGCAGGTATTGGCGAGTATGTGGAGAAAGAGGGACACTCATCCACTGCTGGTGGGGTTGCAAGCTGGTACAACCACTCTGGAAATCAGTCTGGTGGTTCCTCAGAAAACTGGGCATGACACTGGGTATAGAGGACCCTGCTATACCACTCCTGGGCATATACCCAGAGGATTCCCCAGCATGCAATAAAGACACATGCTCCACTATGTTCATAGCAGCCTTGTTTATAATAGCCAGAAGCTGGAAAGAACCCAGATGTCCCTCAACAGAGGAATGGATACAGAAAATGTGGTATATTTACACAATGGATGACTACTCAACTATTAAAAAAAATGAATTCATGAAATTCTCAGGAAAATGGATGGAATTCGAAAATGTCATCCTGAGTGAGGTAACCCAATCACAAAATAACACACATGGTATGCACTCACTTATAAGTGGACATTAGTCCAGAAGCTTGGAATACCCAAGACACAATTAACATATCAAATGATTCCCAAGAAGAAGGAAGAACAAAGTATGAATATTCTGGTCCTTCTTAGGAGGGGGAACAAAATACCCACAGAAGGAGATACAGAGACAAAGTGTGGAGCAGAGACTGAGGGAAAGACCATCCAGAGACTACCCCACCTAGTAATCCATCCCATATACAGTTACAAAACCCAGACTCTACTATTGATGCCCACAATGCTTGCTGACTGGAGCCGGAAATAGCTGTCACCTGGGAGGCTCTGCTAGTGCATGACAAATACAGAGGGGGACACTCTCAGCCAACCATTGAACTGAGCACAGGGTCCCCAATGGGGGAGCTAGAGAAAGGACCCAAGGAGATGAAAGGGTTTACAGTGCCATAGGAGGAACAACAATATGAGCCACCCAGTGCTCCTAGAGCTCCCAGGGACAAAGACATCAACCAGATAGTACACATGGTGTTACCCATGGCTCCAGACGCATAGGCAGCAGAGGATGGTCTTGTTGGACATCAAAGGGTGGAGAGGCCCCTGGTCCTGGAAAGGCTCAATATAGCAGTGTAGGGGAATACCAGAACAGGAAATCAGGAGGGGGTTGATTAGGGAACAGGAGAGGCTTATGGGATTTTTTTTTTGGTGGGGGGGACCAGGAAAGGGAAATCATTTGAAATGTAAATAAAGAATATATCTTTAAAAAGATGGAAAGGAATACATCTTATTTATAATATTTCTTTTAAGTGTTTTTTATCTGCATTAATTCTCCTATAATGTAAGAATAGCTAGATCTCGTCACATAGTAATTCTAAAGCTGCTAACTATTTCTGTTGTTACTTTATATATTTGTGTGTATGTAAGTATGTATGTATGCATGTAAATACATTTTATTCATAATATCTCTTTTAAGTCTTTTTCGTTTTTATCTCTCATTAACCTTCCTTTAATGTAAGAGGCTAGATTTCATTACATAGCAATTACATAGTAATTCTAAAGCTGCTAAATATTTCCTTTTTGGTTGTTGTTACTTCATATATTTGTGTGTGTATATAAGTATGTATGTATGTATGTATGTATGTGTGTGCATGTATGTATGTAAGAATGTATGTATGTATGCATATATGTATATATGTATGCATGTATGTATAGATACCCAAAGGGGCTAGAATAGGATTGAAGATTCTCTATGGTTAGAGCAGGAGTTACAGTTAGTTATGAGCTGCCAAATGTTAAGGACTACAAATTGAATTCAGATCTGTTGCACGAGCATCAAGTACTCCTATCTACTAAGCCATTGACCAGGCGAAAATTTATATTTGAGTATGCAAGTGGATTTATATGTATTTGTCATGCACTTATGGATTTCTCCAGAGGCCAGAGGATGGTATGGAACCTCCTGGAACCAGTTACAGGCAGCTGTGATCTGCCTGACATGAGTGCTGGGAACAGAACTAGGTACTCTGAGTCAGACAGATATTCAGCCCTTGATAATATAATATCGTGCCAACACTGACTAGGGAAACAATAATAGTTACCAAGACAACCAAGATTGACAGATAGCAAATGCATTTAAATGTCAGAGACTTAGCTGAATGATTATAAGGAATCCACGATTTCAAAAATACCGAAATCATTTTTTAAAATTTGTAATACAAAAATTAAAAAAAAATTGAGGTTCTAAATCTTCATCTAAATTTAAAACTTTAGATATAAAATTTCCAAGGTCTAATATATAGCCAGCTAGATGTTTTGTATATACTTCAAATTCATCAAAGCAAAATCGAAATACCTTATATGCCTCTGTTCATGTTATGCGGAGTCCAGGGACTTTTTTTTCTCCAATTTTCCTCTTTCTGTTAAGGGCCCTTCACTGCCAAGTGTTCTTGAAGACAGTCTCAGTACCAGTCTCAGTAATTTTTTAAACACTAATTTCACATTTAGTTGCTCATATCTAATAACTTACCCTTTAAATATGATTTTGCCCTCAGTTTCCTATCATTAATTACTTGAAATTAGCCTCAGATCTGTTTGTTTCAAATTGAATTTTCTCAGCTGGGTGGTGGTGGCACACGCCTGTAATCCCAGCACTTGGGAGGCAGAGGCAGGCGGATTTCTGAGTTCGAGGCCAGCCTGGTCTGCAGAGTGAGTTCCAGGACAGCCAGGACTACACAGAGAAACCCTGTTTTGAAAAACCAACCAACCAACAAACAAACAAAAAACAAATTGAATTTTCTCAACTCCAAACTTTTCTCACCATATCAGAATGTCACCTTATTTAAAGATGGTGTCTTCGAATGAGAATTCAATTTTAAATTAAATTCTTACAGTAAGCTCTAAACCAATACATGATGTGGTCTTTTAATTTTAAAAGATAATGTGATTGTGACACAGATACATACAAGGAGAGTACTCATTGAGTATGAAGGTAGAGATGATGAGATACATTTCCGAGCCATGAAACATGTAATATTAACTGTAAACCATAATGAGAAGAAAATCATAACACAGACTATCTCTCACAGCATTCAGATGCAAATAAAACTGCTAATATTTTGATCTTATGTTTATACTTTCTATAATTTTAAGGAAATGAAGTTCTGTTATTGAGCTGCTGTGTTTGGATTTTATTATTGCAAGCATAGGAAACTGGCACTGAAGGGGAAATATCTGGGTTTTTTGGAGACTCAAGTGTGTGGAGTGATTTTTCTGGAAACTGTCTTATGGGAGGACATTTTGCTAAAGCAGATATGTGGGAGAATGTTTTTCTGAGAACAGACACATGATATTTTTCTGGATGTTGCTTGGAAAAATCACATGTGATGTTTTGCTAGAGTGGACTGTTGATAGAAAATGTGATGTTTGTTAAAGGTGTAAATATAACCCAACAGCCACTTTTTGCTGGTTTTCATTGGGCTTTGCTGACACTCGTCTTCACTGATGACACTGCAGCATTGGTTCACCTTGCCTTCTATGAGAATCATCATTTCTTGTGAATTTCTAGAGAGAAATGCACCAAAGAACTCTCATTATACTCCAGCTGCTGCTGCTTCTACAGACTCAGGCTGGTTGGCCGAGCCTTGTGGTTTCTTCTGGATTTTGAGTAGTGTTTCCAAGTGGATTGAGCTACTACTGATGATTGATGTGAACTGAGCTGCTGATATACTGACAATGAAGATTGGAATCACCCCAATGAACTCTCTCTAAACTGGTCCACAATCCCCTTTGCCCTATTAACCTTTCCTTCCCACTAACTCTGGTGGATGCTGGACTAAAAGGGAGGTTAAAGCTTAAAAAATAAACATTATTAAAGTAGCTTAAAAAAGATATTACCATGAATTTTACTGATCATTGCTTTCTGGATTTTGTTTTGTTTTGTCTTGTTTTTCGAGACAGGGTTTCTCTGTGTAACAGTCCTGGCTGTTCTGGAACTTATTTTGTAGACCAGGCTGGCCTCATACTCACAGTGATCTGCCTGCCTCTACCTCCTGAGTGTTTGGATAAAGGCATGTGTCACCCACCACACAGGGCTTGTTTGCTGGATTCATGGAGAGAATCACAAACAATAGAGAAGAGCTGAGAAACTCTCTGGAGGACTACAAAAATGCTCACATTTAAATTTTCTACCAAGAAAGGTGCAGGTGCTGAAGAGATGAACAACATTAAAAAGAAGCCAAGAGCTTCACCCCGGAGCAATGTCTTGACTGTGTCTCAGGAATGGTCCAGACCCTATTCGTGATGGGCTCAAAAACTACTTTGCAAACAGAGCTCTGTGGTCCACTACTTACACAAAGGTGTTAAGGGAACTATTTCTTGGGATTTGCTTCTAAAACTTCAGGTGGCAAGTTATCCTGGCCACGGCAGCCATGGTTTCAGAGGATCCAGCACATATAGCTCATGTCTGTGATAGGCCTTGGGAACATGCACATGATTTTGCATGAGTGCAGAATGCACAATAGCTGAGGGGTTATAGAGTTTATGGCGACACTTACCCAAATTTCAGAAGAAAATCTGGACCTGGACATGGTGGTGCACATCTGTAATCCTAACACTCAAGCAGCAGAGTGGGGGGAAGACTGCTTTGAATTTGAAGCCAGCCTGTTCTGTATAGTTCCAGATCAGTGAAGGCTATGCAACCAAACCCTGTCTTAAAAAAAAAAAAACTAGAAAGAAGAAGTCTTTTAGTATGTGGTGGGATTAGTCTCTGGGTCCATAGTCTTTGGGATGGCAGAGAAAGGAAGCAAGGAAGGAAAAGGAGTAAGAGTTAAGCTAAAGGCACAAAGGAGGCCTCTAGGATGTTAGGATGGCAGGACCTTGAACTATCTGCTAAGAGAAGCTGAGGGCAATGAGCCATCTCGGCTAAAGCTGACAATGCTGCAAACAGGGCTGCCTTTGGAGAGGACATTACCCCAGTATGTGCTGCTAACACTAGACTTGGAACCATTGCATGTAACATTTACCTCGCTGACTTTGGGTGCTGCTCTGGTCCCATTCCTCTTTCCTGGACTTGAATGCATTCATTCTGGAATGTTTACTCTGTGCCATTGTACCTTGGGAGTTTATAGCTTTAAGAAGAACAATAAAGGTGCCCACAGCTAAGAATTTACTCTGAGTGGAGTCTTGGAGACTTTGGTTTTACTCTCACTTACAAATTAGCCTGTATTAATTATATACAATAGCAAGTTTCATTACCATACTTTATATGCATATAGTGTACTTTGATTATATTATTTGACTTGAACATACAAGTCATGCTGGAACTATTAGGACTATTGGGATTCTTAGAGATGAAATGGATAGATGTTGCGATGTAAGATGGAAATGAGCCTTTAGAGACCAGAGACAGAAAGATGGTTTGCATCTTATAATGTCCCCTCAAAGGTTATGTATTATAGACTTCTCCCCCAGCACATGGTAATCTTGGGAGTTGGTAGAAACTTTAGGAGTGATGCCTTGTTAGAGGAAACAGGAACATTGAATGCATGTTCTTGTGGTATGGTTTGGGATCCTGACCCCTTCCTCTCTCTCTGCTCTTTTTTTAAAAGATTTATTTATTATTATATGCAAATACACTGTAGCTGTCTTCAGACACACCAGAAGAGGGGTCAGATCTCATTACGGATGGTTGTGAGCCACCATGTAGTTGCTGGGATTTGAACTCAGGACCTCCGGGAGAGCAGTCAGTGTTCTTAACTGCTGAGCCATCTCACCAGCCCCTCTCTGCTCTTTAACTGCTGTGGTGTGAACAGCTTTGCTCTGCCATAGCTGCCTGGTATGATGTTCTGGTTAGCCACAATCACAAAATGAGAGAGCTAACAAGCCACGGATTGAAATTGTCTAAGTCAAAATAAACCTTTCCTCCTTACTAGTTAATTACCTCAGATGGTTTGTCACAGTAACTAAAAGGTCAACTTTTCACAGTCTCAACCAGTTCTGATAACTACTAGGATGACCTATTCTTTTCTCCTCAGCACTCCTCCATAATACTGTTGTCAGTACCCTACTCTTAGGCAGGTAACAGTCTAGCCTTAGAGTTCACATAATTCCAGCAAGAGTTGGAAAAAAAAAAGACCATGTCCCTATGCACAGTAGCTGCTCCTTAGGCTCAGCTAGTTAGATGGTTGCTTTTCATCTTTCATTTAAAATTGTCATGGTTTGGTGACACTTAGTCCATTGCTAGTCACTGTGGCTTTCTAGATATGAATAAAGCAGAACTCAGTGAAAACATCTGTAGAGCCATCAGTCATTTGAGGCTTTCTTCATAATGAGAACCTTAGCATTGCACCCCAGTACAAGTATATTCATGTAAGCATCCAGGTCATGGATCTATTGAGACTGGAGACAAACACTTGAGCCTATTTCTCCAAAGCAAATATTAATGAGCCGGATATCTATTCTTGACTCAGCTCTCATTGTAATTCTTAGCTGCTTACATCAGTAAACTTGTATTTAGGGGTCACACCTGTTGCAAAGGGGATCATGTTTCTGTGTGCCTGTAATAGCTGTTTAAATCTTTAGGAGCAGCCAGCATTTGACATTGAATCTATTCTTGTGACAACATTGACTGGGGGAAAAAAATGAATCATTTTACCATAGTATGGGTGAGAAGTAAAACTTAAAGAAAAATTTTAAATAGTTAGAAAGATGAAAGAGAAAACAAAGAAATTAGAATGTTATATATATATATATATATATATATATATATATATATTTGATAATTAGTTAAACCTAGTAATGATTTTGAGGATATATATTGAAAATAGTTATCAAATTCAAAGATTATAAAAACAACATGTAATAGTTACAAAAACAGGGCTGGAGAGATGGCTCAGTGGTTAAGAGCACTGGCTGCTCTTCCAGAGGTTCCTGATTCAATTCCCAGCAACCACATGGTGGCTCACAGCCATCTGTAATGGGATCTGATGCCCTTTTCTGTCATGAAGGCATATATGCAAACAGAGCACTCATATACATAAATTAATGAATCCTTAAAAAATAGTTAAAAATCTACAATGATAGTAGTGTTAAATGGATAATAGTTTATATAATTATCAAAGATATGTTTCAAGTTTACATTTTAAATATTGATTTTTGTAAATTATAGTACAATGAAGTAACATTCATATGTACAGTAATAATGATTTAAAGGCTGTAAAAGAGGTAATTATCCTATTTACAAGGCCCCATCACTTGTTAGACAAGTAATGAGATGCTAGAATATATAACAGAAGGAAAGACTCCTTAATTAAACAAACAATAAACTAAACCAAATAAAAAGCAATACCCATTTGAAAACTTATTTCAAACATGTCCAAAAGCTATATGAAAAGAACTAAAACACTTCCTAGATAAACAAATACAGATGAACAAACAAAAAGATGAATTATACTCAACAGCAGTCTACTTTAAAGCTCTTCGTTAGTTTTATTGTTTTAGTCTAAAAGCAATCATAAAGTACATTAAATATTTGGAAGGACTGAATTCTAAAGACTGACTTTAGAGACAAAGGATAGAGAAGGTAGGGGGAAACAGCAGATTGGTGATTTCAAACATACCAAAAGTGGATTCAAAGATATAGAAATATATAAGAACATCTGATGGATTGACACCTCATTACCTCACTTCCTTTTATAAGAATTAAAAGATATAAGAGAAGATTTCATTTTAATGCTGGTCAGCCTATAAAATTTTGGCTAAAGGGCAGGTTCCTGACATCTCCAAAGGTCAGATAACAACTTGGTTTTGGTTTGAAAATATGGACCCTTTTCATATTGTGACTTTTAGTCTGATCTGTCCTGGCCAAATGCGAGAGTACAGTCCATAACATCAGCCTTCAGGATTTTTATTTAGTACCATGTTCTAAGTTTGGACGGTTCGTCTTCAGGGAAGTATCAGCTCTTAAATTGGTTGATATTTGCATATTGAGTAATAACATAAAGGAGGTACTTTTACTCTTTTAATTTAGTTTGTCACAATAATTGCTCAATTTATATTATTGTTAATATTGGGTGGTAAAAGTATTATAATCCTATTAAAAGAGTTTTATTCAAAAGAAAAGTATTCTGAAGAATGCATGAATAAATTAACATTATCTGGGACTTGCTTTAAAAAGAATTCAGTGGTAGGGAGAAATTATGGGTGAAATCAAGATGCTTATGGTTTACAGATTCTGAAACCAAGTGATGGGCCATGGGGGCATTCTCTTGTGTTTTAAATTGTCCTATTAAAAAAGATAGAAGATAAAAGTGTAATTATTTTTAAAATAAATGTCTATTCCAATTATCATGATTATTTTCTGTTATTCCCTTTCCAGTGATCAGGCAAGCAAAGAAAGAACCCTAACTATATATTAGCATGTCCAAAAGCAAAAGCAGAAAGATGCCAGGGAGAGGAAGAGAGGAAAGAAGGGGGGAAGGGAAGGAGGGAGGAGGGAAGCTGGGAGACAGGGAGGGAAAAGAAGAAACAGAAGAAAAATAAGCTATGTATGATTAAGTAAGGTTCAAAATAAGGGAGCCAAAATACAAGCCCTGATTGTTCCCTGTCCTCTACCTATGGATACAATAAGGGCTGGTGTCCCAAGCTCTTGTTCCCATGAACCTTGACAGATTGCATGTGAGCACATGAATTGTATATCAAATTCCTACAGTCCAGAAATTCGTTTTCCATCCTTTGGCTTGCTATTTTCTAAACATAAGTGATGAAGGTGTCCTATCATGCAATACCCACTAGGGTCCTCCTATGGCCATGGCAGGCAGCACCATTCCCTGGCCAGGCAGTCCTGGTCTGTGTAAGAGAGTTATCTAAGCATGAGCCTGAGCAAGCCAGCAAGCAGCTTTCCTCCATGGTTTTGGCGTTAAGTTCCTACTTGAGTTCCTGCGTTGACTTCCCTCCATGATGGATGGTAACTTGTAAGCAGAAAGAAAGCCTTTCCTCCCCTAAGTTGCTTTTGGTCAGAGTGGCTCTTAGTCACAGCAACATGAAGGAAATATAAGAGAATATAAGTAATTTATCCCTTTGTAGCAGTGCAAGTGAGCCCATCAGTTCATACTGTACTAGCAGATCTCAATTTTATCTCAGTGCATGTTTTTAATTGTTTTTTTTTTTTTTGTGGCTTCTAAACTCACGCTCCTATCTCCACTTCCCACCTTTCATTTCAATATACCATGAAATAAAGATTAATAAATCTTTCCAATACCTGTCATTTTGTTTAGTTGAAGAAATCAAATTTATGCCACTACCTTAAAATGTTCTGTCAGCAGGGTATTTATAGCTTTCAAGGAGAAACTCTTAAGAAATTGGTTTATTTTTTATTCTCTCCTCCAATTGGGAAGCAAGAGAACTGAGGCCTCTGGGAGTTAATTGTTGTTACCAGGGTGACCACCCAGTCTGATTTATCCAAGACTGAGATGTTTCAAGGGACACCAAGCTTTCTGTGCTAAACTGCCCCATTTGATCCCAAGTATTATTTGACAGGATATGTACCTGTTTCTTTGTGGGTCAAAGGACATTATGCATTTGCATTTATCTTCTTGCTTTTTCCTACTCTTATCATCATAACTATTGACTGTCATTCAGTGTCATCTGTCCCTTTATTATGTTTTCTTGCCTACTCAAAGGATTGTTTCAGGCCGTGGAAGTATTTTTTGGGGGGCGGGGGAAGGAGGCACTGCATCTTTTTCAGTTTTACTTTTCACATCTCTGATTTCTGCTCTAATATTCCATGTCAATGAAAGGAGTAAAGAATTGGAGAAAGAGCCCTTGGGTGGTTTCCATCTGCATGAACACTGAATAATGTTGGTAAGTATGCCTGGGAG
This sequence comes from Apodemus agrarius, assembly GCA_964023405.1. NCBI lineage: Eukaryota > Metazoa > Chordata > Mammalia > Rodentia > Muridae > Apodemus > Apodemus agrarius. The sequence continues at coordinate 11,076,221 of OZ030010.1, forward strand.
AGGCACATATTGGGAAACATGGAGTCCACTGGGGGGCATTGAGCATAGCTTTGCTTAAATCAGCCATAAAGCAGCTGGTACCAAATTCACATTGTCCCTTATTGATTGATTCACTGGGTGAAACAAGCACAAAACTCCAAAGCTTATTTGGAAGGCATTAAAAAATTCCTTTATTCAGCTCTCTGAATTTGCTTGTTAGTTTAGCTCTAAAGACACCAAGTGCCAATGCTCTGAAGGTACTTATTGCTGGCAACCTAGATAAGTATACTAGACTGTAAAACCAACAGAATTTACAGATTATGAGTTAGAAGTCCTGAGCAGCAGCTTTCAAGTATGCCACAGAATAACAAGTCTTATTTTTCTGTTTCTGAGTAGCAGGGTTATTTTTATGACCCCTACATTTATTGTCTTCTGGCTTCAGGGGATCAGAAATCCTTGCTTTCTCTGAGTCTTCTGGTTCAAGATCTCCTAAGGGCTGCAGGCAAGATGCAGACAATAAGTATACCTGTATCTCAAAGATCTGCCTGAGCATGATTACTTAAAAGCTCACTCATCTCAATGTTGGCATGGTCACCTGATCTGAGAGCTTCAGAGCCTTATTAGGGTCTTAACTCGAAGCTATCTTAATTCTTCATCACCCGAGACACGCCACTATGGCACTAAAACCAGAGAGATGATTTGCTACAAAGTCTAGCATCATTGATGAAGGAATTAAAATGAATTTTACAATATTTTATTTGTGAGGAACAAATCACAGTATCCATCACACATTCATGATGTGGGGACAATATATTTATATTTATAGCAGTAGGCAGTGATCTTGGGATCCATAGTAGAAGCCTGTCTTCTACAAAACCAAATGTACTACTGAAAAGCTTACAGCAAATCAGTTGATAAACTACCTTAGAAACCCTGTTTGGATTCTGAGCATTGCCATCTACCAGTTTATATGTAGACTTCAAATGTCTTAACTTTTTAAAACTCCAGTTTCCTATGCTGTTCAATCATAGTGATGTTACTTTGCTTTCAAAATGGATTTGAAGGTTAAAATACATTTTGTATGATATCTGGCAGTTGTTCTGTACGTGTGACCAGGAGTTAACACTAAGAGACAGGCAGATGAGTCAGGGAGTTGGAGATGAAACCAGGATAAGTGAGAGTGAGACCTTGGCAGAGATTCTACACAAAGAAATCACTTAAGTTCCCAAAGGATACTTTCACATAGTGAATTGGGCTTTCAGCATTATCTGCACAGAGGCTAGAATCTGTGCTTCTGCATTCCTGCCCAGTCATCCTGGGAGTAGCATGGGAGGATGGAAACGCCCAACTGACCCTTCTGACACAGTGGACAAAGCTCTAATAGCCTAAGGGCAGGCTTCTCTGGAAGAACCCTCCAAAGATACTGGCCTGACAGTCCGAAGAATGATGAAATTGGTGGAGGGGGATCAGACAAGAGTGAGAGTATGAAGAGGGATTCAAAATAATCTGCATGGAGCAATGGTATTGTCTAATATATAGCCACTGGTAGCTTCATAATGAAGATTTTGATAAGTCCTTCACTAATTTTATCATGGATGATCATTATAATGGGTACTAATACATGCCTATATGATATATACACTACTGCTTACTTAAGCTATATAGTAAATATAGCTACAAACTTCATAAAGATGTTTTAGTCAACGTCGAACTACCCTATGACAGTGGATTATAATGGAGCTAGAAAATTCCTCATAATGTTGTAGGCTTCATGACAGCCTAATCCAGAGCTGTGCACACCAGCAAATGAATTTAACTTTGTTGAAAGAGAAAGGAGAGAAAGCACATGCTCATTACTAAAGACCATGTGGATGATTATGAGAATCAGGAGTAGGGCAGTTGCAGTGAGATACAGACACAGATTCAGATGTTAGGAAGGCAGAAAGCTTAGAAATTTACAGTGTATTAGCTATATGGAGAAGCAAAAAAAAAAAAAAATCGAGGAATGTGCTAACTATGGAAGGTAATAGTGGTGTTCCCATTGGGCCTGTTGAATTTGAGATGCTGTTGCATAAGTGTCAAGTCATATCTATTACGAAGTTGTGCACATGGAAGATGAGATGATTAGTGAATTAAGAGATGCAGCTGTGGTGGGCCAAACTAGGGGCATTAATATCCTTATCAAGATGAAAGAGAAAAAGCAACAGCCAAAGACAAAGTCCTGGCAAAACTTTAGGATGAGGCGGAAGAAGAAAATGAAGGCAGCGGTCTGTGAAGGACTACTGAGAATGAAGAGAGCAGAGGTGTCGGTGTTATAAGAGTTGGGGGGGGACTGGAGAGATGGCTTAGCGGGTAAGAGCGCCGACTGTTCTTCCAGAGGTCATGAGTTCAAATCCCAGCACCCACATGGTGGCTCACAACCATCTGTAAAGAGATCTGACACCCTCTTCTGGTATCCGAAGACAGCTACAGTGTACTCACTTATAATAAATAAATAAATCTTTAAAAAAAAAAGAGTTGGGGATAGGAGGGGCGAGGATAATATGCAAAGATTACTGTGAGATGAGTAGGTGAAAAAGGAGCAACACTGGCAATGACAGTCTGTGGACAACCACAGGGGGCAAGCCATATGGGATATCAGTGAGTGACTTGAGTTCAATGACAGGTGTGGTGTCTACATTTAAAAGGGATGATCAGTAAGAAGGCAACGGGAATTTCTTTCAAAAAGTTTGAGTACAGTTCGTTTTCTGGCTTGTGGGAGGCAGAAGAAAGTTATTTTTAATGCAAGGTAGACCCCAAAAATATAAAGGGAAGGGCTGTCAAACTAGTGGAAATTGGAATTATAAATAGATAGAGGCAGTTCAAAAGTGTCACCAGAATCAAATGACTTTAATATTTGAAATCTCCTTGACTATGTAGATTCTAGGCAAGTAAGATCCATTTGTGGCAGCTCGGTGCCATTAGTGTTGATGTTATTATTACACCCCCACCCTTCCCTTTAAGCTTTGAAACTGTCAAATGGTGATTTAAATAGCATCTCTAGTAAAGTACTTAATTTCACATGAATCTTGCCATTTGAGAAAGCAATATGCAAAAGATGACTAGATCAGTTTGCCCTACTAGAGCTAAAGCTCACAAATCCACCCACATACTTCATCAGTATGGAAGGGAGCAATCACCTTCAAACAAAATGCCCTTTACAGACATAATTTTCGGTTTCTGTGGGAACTAAAATTTATATCAGCACACAGATAAAATAACTTGCAATTGGACTTCATGTGCCCAGTCTCCCTCTTTCTGATAATTACAGGGAAAGATGAGGGAACAAGTTTGCTACTCAAAGGCCCCACAGAGAACCCAAAAATGGAAGAATGCTCAAGTCACTTACTGAACTATTCACATCCTCAATGCATTTTTGATTTAGATCCCTTTCTTCAGGCACTGGGGATTTAGATGCACAAGGCAGACCTAGTGATGAACTAAGTAAGGCTAGGCCAGTGACATCACTAGCATTCTACCTCAGTTTATTGCAACTATAAAATCAAGGCTCTTAGATACAGAAAGGCCTGACTTAGTGCTGCCACCTCCCTGCTGCTAGATTTCTACATTCCATCCTGAGCAAACTTAGAGTTTAGTCATATGATATGCACATGGTGGTATACTTTCTTTTCCCCAATCTGTAATCCACTTGATAAGAAGGATCTAAGGACCAAACAATGGAACCAGGAGGAGCAGCTCAAAGGCATTAGTGGAGAAAAAGATTGCTGGGATGAAGGAGCTTTTGAATATGCAGATTGAAGTGATATTGATGTGTTTATAAAAAGATAAAGCGATGGGGGTATGCTTTGGTGGATGTGTGGTGAGGTGTTGGGGGAAGGGACTATAGGACTGAGCAGGAGCAGGGAGGTGAGGGACAGAGACAGGGAGAGAGAGAGAGAGAGAGAGAGAGAGAGAGAGAGAGAGAGAGAGAGAGAGAGAGAGAGAGAGAGAGAGAGAGAGAGAGAAAGGAGGAGGAGGAGGAGGAGGAGGAGGAAGAGGAGGAAGGGGAGGGAGAAGGAGAGGGAGAGGGAGAGGGAGAGGGAGAGGGAGAGGGAGAGGGAGAGGGAGAGAGAGAGAGAGAGAGAGAGAGAGAGAGAGAGAGAGAGACAGAGACATACACACACACCAGGAGGAAGGAGCCCTTTTTAGGCATACCTGGCTGTTGTCAGGTAACTGCGGGGGTGGAGCTTAGACAGAATGCTAAGGGATATATCCTGAAAACAAAAACACTACAAAACAAAAATCATCATCATCATCATCATCATCATCATCAACAACAACAACAACAACAACAACAAAATGAAACAGGTATTAAATGAATATGCCAGGTTCTCAGCTTTAAACTCACTTATTCCACTTGGTAATTAATACCAGAGCTGGGATTCTGCAAATTCCAGTTTTTATTACCAGTTGGCTAGAGATGTATCATGAAGAAAAGAAATCATCTTTCTTCCTGTTAGCATCAGACTCCCATTCACAATATCGTAGTAAGGTTCCTTGTAGCTCTGATTTCTTCTGCTGTTCTCAAAACGATCTTATTGTTTGCTACTTCAGTAATAAGAATAACAGCCAGCCAGGAACATGTACTCTTCAGAGTCCTGAAGTAGAATTCAAGCTACTGAAATGCTCGCATCAATTAGGCAGCCCCTTTCTGACTCCAATGGGTCCCTCCTCCAAGTCTGAAGCCTTGGATCTTTCCTTCATTTTGTTTCCTCTGTCTTAGACCTGGGGACTCTCTTTGGGTTGCAGGTTTCTTCCCCTTGATTTTGCTAACTCTTTGTCATTTATTCAAACCATTACCTATTGCATATCTTCCTTATTGAAATGCAGAGTATGATATTTGTTTTTATAATGACACATTGACTGATAAGATATTCAAGAACAAAATTTATGCATATCCTAAAAATTATATTCTTTTTTCTTTTTTCTTTTGTTCTGTTGTTGTTGTTGTTGTTGTTGTTGTTGTTGTTTTCGAGACAGGGTTTTTCTGTGTAGCCCTGGCTGTCCTGGAACTCACTCTGTAGACCAGGCAGGCCTCAAACTCAGAAATCCGTCTGCCTCTGCCTCCCAAGTGCTGGGATTAAAGGTGTGCACCACCACCACCCGGCTATATTCTTTTCTCTTAATACAAACTATTATAAATTATATTTTGATTATGTTTTCTCCCCCCCTGACTGGTCCCAGATCATCTCCCCCTCCTTATACATGCAACTTTATAACCTCCCTCACCTCTTTTGAAAACCCAACAAAGATAAAAATTAAAACAAACAAAAATCAAATAAAAATGATAAAAATTTCAAAATAAAGAGGGCACCTTAAATCATAAAGTCACCTATAAAGATCACAGAAATGCCTATATACTGCTAATGGGAAAAGAACCCATCAATATTATAGAAAGATAAAATATTGTTCAAGTATAAAGCCAAAAGAGTTTTTTAGGTATACAATAGTTCAGGAAATCTTTTTGATGAAACTGAAACAAGTTTTCTCAAACAAGAGATTGAGACTGTGGTAAATGAACCAATAATAGACTTGACTTTAATATATGTCTTAATAACACAAGACAGTAGACTGCAGATATCAAAAAAGAAAATTTGCATATTAATGAGATGAATGTGCTTGTTTGTTTTACCATAAAGAATTAAGTCATGGCTGAGAGAGTGAAACTGCAGGGCACAATGCATCTTCAATGAATTATCAATGCTAAGAAAGCAGCTTCACATAAATATATACTACAAAATGACGAAAGTATGTGTTTATATTTAGATTGATTTTCGGTTATTGTGTACTCAGAAACTTTTTGTTGACAAATAATTTATAGCCTGTCACAGTTTAAGAAATGGGGTTCTAAACAAAGCAAGAGCTCATGAAAGTGAACATACATATCACATGAAGACTTGTTAATAGAGTAAACCCATCCCTATGATAGATAACATTGTTAAAGATAGCAGCTTTAACATATTTGTGAGGTGGAGTCCTCCAGACCCTATTACATCTTTGGGTCATCTCATTCCCTAATACTGTCATATTGATAACAAGATATTTTATTTATTTATTTATTTATTTATTTATTCATTTATTTATTTAATGTAAGTGCACTGTAGCTGTCTTCAGACACTCCAGAAGAGGGAGTCAGATCTCCTTACAGATGGTTGTGAGCCACCATGTGGTTGCTGGGATTTGAACTCAGGACCTTCAGAAGAACAGTCAGTGCTCTTAACCGCTGAGCCATCTCTCCAGCCCACAAGGCATTTTTTATATTTTTCTCATTAATTTTGTATATACAAATGTTTTGCCTAAATGTACATATGGTTAGCATAGGTGTCTGGTGCCCACAGAAGCCAAAAAAGGGTATCATATCTTCTGGCACTAAAGTCACATGTAGTTATGAGCCACTATGTGGGTGCTAGGAAGAGTAGGCAATGTTCTTAACTATTGAGCTACCTCTCCACCATGGAGAAGATACTCAGTCTCAGCATGAGTATGGTTTTTCAATGTTAAGTGATCCATATTGTGAGTCACCTGTATTGATTTTTCTAATATCAAATCAATTTGCATTCCTGAAGTCAACTAAGCAATGATATAATATCTATCTATCTATCTATATCTATCTATCTATCTATCTATCTATCTATCTATCTGTCTGTCTGTCTGTCTGTCTGTCTATCTATCTATCTATCTATCTATCTATCTATCTATCGCTTTTGGTTATGTTTGGGGTTAAAACATCATTTGGTTTTGTTTCTATTTTTCATGGTCATCTTCTTTTATAGATTTTTAAGGTTGTTAATATAATTGTCTAAGGCTCTTTCACATATACTCAGCAATGATACGAAACCGTGAATTTTTTATTCTATCCTTGATTGATTATTAAGTCAAGGTTATGCTATCCTTATTAAATTAATTGAAGTGTTGCCTTTTTCTTTGATTCACTCTATTAAATTTTACTGACACCCAAATGTAAGTACAGCTTATGTGAACAAGATTGGCCAGCTTCCTATTTTAAAAAGGTTCTCCTTACTATCTATGTCTGAGATGACAGGCAGATTGGGGTACGAGATTCACTATGTGTTGACTGGGCTGAACCCTCTGGTTGTCATAATTAAATCTGCTTCTTACTTTCCTTAATTTCTGAGATAAATTTGCTCATATTTTTGTATGAAAATTATATACTCGTTAATTTTCTCTTATATTCATATTCATGTACTTGCATGGCATATACAAATTTAGTAAGTTACATCTTCTTGTTGATTTAAAATATGCTAAAATAGAAACATGTTTACTTTCCTTTTGAGCAACCCAAATACCCCAAGGATTTTTCTTAAAAGAGCTTTCTATACAAACATTTACTCAGTATGTTAGTTTTATATTATTTAGATATCACTTTTTTTAGAGTCAATTTGATTTCACCCATTATAATTTTTCTTAGGTCTGAGATTATTTGTTCTTATTCAGACATGACAGTCTTCTGAACTTTAGTAGAAGTGGTGGTTTGAATAAGAACAATCCCCAAAGGAGCATATATTTGAATGCTTGGTCCTTGAGGAGTGGCACTGCTTGAGAGGGATTGGGAGGTATGGTCTCATTTGAGGAAGTGTGTCATTGGGGGTGGGCTTTAAGGTTTCAAAAGCCCAAGCCACCAGGTTCCAGTCTCTCTCTCTCTCTCTCTCTCTCTCTCTCTCTCTCTCTCTCTCTCTCTCTCTCTCTCTCTCCTGTTGCCTGCAGATCTAGCTACTTCTCCAGCACCATGTCTGCCTGCATGATGCCATGTTTCCTGTAATTAGTTTCCTTTATAAGAGTTGCCATCGTCATGGTGTTTCTTCACAGCAATAGAACACTAACAAAGGCAGTGGAATTAGAAGAGCAATGCAGTGTAAGAGACTGGATCTAATCCTGAGCACTGCAAAACTTGTTTTTCTTCAATAATGCATCTTACATTGGTGAAGCTCTTCAGGAAACTTCCACGTTTTCAGTCACAGATTATGACCATTGAAGCACCTGGCCTTCTAGACCAAGAATGTATCAGATTGTCAGTCTTCCTACTGTGAAATAGTCACTGTGACCACTGACCCCAGAAACACAAAGCCTGGCAGCCTTTCTACTTGGTAATCTCCAATTTTTCAATCTCCTTCTATGGTAGTTTGAATATGCTTGGCCCAGGGAGTAGCACTATTTGGAAGTGTGGCCTTGTTGGAGTAGATGTGACCTTGTTGGAGTAGGTGTGGCCTCGTTGGAGGAAGTGTATTACTGTGGACATGGGTTTTAAGACCTTTGTTATAGCTGCCTGGAAGCCAACCTTCTCCTATTTGCCTTCAGAACAAGATGTTAAACTTTCTTCTCCTGCACCATGCCTGCCTGGGTGCTGCCTTTATCCTATCATTCAGTCTTGATGATAATGAACTGAACCTCTGAACCTGTAAGCCTGCCCCAATTAAATGTTGTCCTCATAAGAGTTGTTTTAGTCATGGTGTCTGTTCAGAGCAGCAAAACCCTAAGACACCTTCCAAATCTCGTTTCTCTCCTCCAGTAACACAGAAACACACTCTACAAATTAGCTAGCTAATGAGACATCTGATGAAAGTGTGAAACTCAACTTAATGTGATTCTCTTGAGGCTTCCATCATGGGTTTGAAAATGTGAATCACCATCTCTCCAATAATGTAAGAGAAAGAAAAACTGCAATTGTAAGGAGACAACACAAATTACTTACAGAATCTAAAGAGCCAAGGGATCGCCCTCTCAATCTCCAGGTCTAATTTTCCCATTGTTTTGAATAGAATAGGTGTAGGATAGACTCTGTTTTGTTGTTAGGTATTTTTTTTTCATTTTAAAAAAGCATTTAGTTCTTTGAGAATTTTGTAATATGTGTTTTAATCAACTCCCAGATCCAGCACCCTTCCCTACACACCTGACTTGATGTCCTTCTTTTATTTTGCCTATTAAATTCAAATTCTCTTGTCCATGTGTTCTTGAATACACAGTCTTCAAGAGTGTGGTTCATTTACCAGGGCCTACGGTCTTAGAGAAAACTGATCCCTTGTTATATGTTGGAACATCTTTTGGGTCTATGCCCAGTAGTAGTACAGTGAGGGTTTTCAGGTGGAACTATTTCCAATTTTCTTGGGAACCTCCAGATTGATTTCCAAAGTGGTTTTACCAGCCTGCAATCCCACCAGCAATGGAGGAGTGGTCTTCGTTCTTCACATCCTCTCCAACATCTGCTGTCACCTGAGTTTTTTATCTTAGCCACTCTGATTGGTGTAAGGTGGAATCTCAGGGTTGTTTTGATTTGAATTTCCCTGATGACTAAATATGTTGAACATTTCTTTAGGTGCTTTTCGACTAATCAAGATTCCTCAGTTGAGAATTCTTTATTTAGCTCTGTAGCCCATTTTTAAACAGAGTTATTTGGTTCTCTGGAGTCTAACTTCTTGAGTTGTTTGTATATTTTGAATAATAACCCTCTATCAGATGTAGGGTTAGTAAAGACCTTTTCCCAATCTGTAGATTGCTGTTTTGTCCCATTGTTAGTGTACTTTGCTTTTCAGAAGCTTTTCAATTTGTCAATTGTTTCTTAGAGCCCGAGCCACTTGTGTTCTGTTCAGGAAATTCCCCCATGTGCTGATGTGTTTGAGGCTCTTTTGCACTTTCTTTTCCATTAGATTCAGCGTATCTGGTTTTATGTGGAGGTCCTTGATCTACTTGGACTTGAGCTTTGTACAAGGAGATAAGAATGGACAGATTTGCATTCTTCTGCATGCCGACCAGCAGCTGTGCTTATAGCAGCCTTATTTATAATAGTCAGAATCTGGAAACAAGCCAGATTTCCCTCAGCAGAAGAATGAATACAGAAAATGTGGTACATTTACACAATGGAATACTACTAATCTATTAAAAACAATGACTTCATGAAATTCGCAGGCAAATGGATGGACCTAGAACATATCATCCTGAGTGAGGTAACCCAGAAACAAAATAACACGCATGGTATGGACTCACTGATAAGTGGATATTAGCCCCAAAGCTCAGAATACCCACAATATAAGCCACAAACCGTATTGAGATTGAGATGGAAGACCAAACTATGGATGCTTCAATTCTACACAGAAGAGAAGACAAAACAATCACAAGAGGTAGAGGGATGGAAGGAGCTGAGAGGGAGAGAAGAGGGGGAGGGGGAAAAGGGGATGCAGGATTAGGTTTGGGAAGGGACAGGAGAGAAGTACAGAGAGGGTCAGGGAATTGAATAGAAACATGTAGCATGGGGAATGGGGAACTGGAGTAGTCACTAGAAAGTCCCAGACACCAGGGAAGCAAGAGGCTCCAAGGACCCAACAGGGATGACCTTAGTCAAAATACCCAACAAAGGGGAGATAGAACATGTAGAGACTACCTCTTGTAGATAGGCATGGCCCCCATTTGAGGGTTGGAGCCACCCACCCATTTCAAAAATTTTAACCCAAAATTGTTCCTGTCTAAAGGAAAGACAGGGACAAAAAATGGAAGAAACTGAAGAAAAGGCCATCCAGAGACTGTCCCGCCTAGGGATCCATCTCATTTGCAGACACCAAATCCCAACACTATTGCTGATGCCAAGATGTGCTTGCTGACAGGAGCCTGGTATAACTGTTTCCCGAGAGGTTCTACCAGCACCTGACCAGTACAGATGCAGATACTCACAGCCAATCACTGGACTGAGCCTGGGAACCCCAGTGGAAAGCTAGGAGAAGGACTAAAGGAGCTGAAGGGGTTTGCAACCCCATAGGAAGAACAACAATATCAACAAACCAGACCCTGTCCCCCCAGCTCCCAGGGACTAGATGACCATCCAAAGAATACACACGGAAGGACCTCCAGATGCATACATATCAGAGGATGGCCTTATCTGGCATCCATGGGAGGGGGAGGTTCTTGGTCCTGTAGAGGTTTGATGTCCAGCATAGGAGGATGCTAGAGCAGTGAGGTGGGTGTGGGTGAGTGGGAGGAGAAGCACTCTCATAGAGGCAAAGGGGGGTGGGGGAAAGATGGGATGGGTTGGGGATGTTGTAGAGGGGAAAGCAAGAAGGAACCCCATTCTCAGCAGCTATCAATTTCCAATTGATTCTCAGCTAAGGGTAAGAATTTTTGTTCATCTCTCTTCTCTGTTCTGAGATTTGGTCTGGCTTCAACTCTCAAGGGACTTGAACACTCTGCCATGATCACTGTGAGTTCATATGTGCGGCTTCCCTATGGTGTTTAGTGGACACTGTTTCCTTATAGTCGCTCGCCATCTCTGGCTCTGACACTCTTCCACTCTGGTTCTTCCATAATGATGAGCCTTGAGCCTTGAGCCTTGAGCCTTGAGCACAAATTTCAAAAAGCAGAATGGACACATGGCTACCTGTGTTGCTTATCAACATACCGAAGCACATGCTGGTATCCAAGCCCCCTCACCAGTACCAGTACCTGTTATACAGTTCACAGTCCATCTTAGCATCTGTATCCTTCTCACTTCCTCCTCTACCCTAAACTCCCCCAGCTCAAAGACTTCCCTCTCCCCTACACATTTTCAGCTATGATTGTTCTCTCTCTCTCTCTCTCTCTCTCTCTCTCTCTCTCTCTCTCTCTCTCTCTCTCCTTCTCTCTCTCTCTCTTCCTCTCCCTCCCCTCCACCTTCCTCCCTTCCCCTCCTCCTCCCCCTCCTTTCCTTTCCCCTTCCCCCTTCCCTCTCCCTCCCTTTTCTGCCTCCCCTCTCCCCTCCTTTTCCCCTCCCCTCTTCCCCCTCCCTCTCTGTGTGTGTGTGTGTGTGTGTGTGTGTGTGTGTGTGTGCTCTTAAACATTCTCCCTCTATGTGCTCCTGATTCTTTTCTCTCATGGCTAGGTCAGATCTACTGGGCATGGTTCATTTACTACTTTTTTTCTGTACTCTGACTCTTCCAGATGCCTTTGCCTGTTCTCCCACTCTTATATTTATAATAAAAATCTTCCCCTTAACCTTACCATGGAGCAGTCATGCCATCAGTTTATACAGTGTATATGTTCCGTTTAGTGCTAAACATTCTGCAAGTCTCTTATTCTCTGCACTCTGGGCAGTTGTGGGTTTCTTAACAAAGAAATTAATCACCGCCAACTACCAATAGATACTTCTCCAATTAGCACTGAGAAATGCATTAGTCAATGTCTCCACACAAGCACTGGGTAGGCTAGAGGGGCCACAATGGGCAAAGTCTGGGATCTAGCAAGTCCCAAAGGGTGTTTGGAGTTCCTGGTAGGCAACTACAGAGTGACCAGAATTGGAGAGGGAGGAATCTGTACATGTGATTAAAAAAATTTAAATCACTTTCCTTGAAGGAGAGTGGCTTTTTGAACCTCTATTTAGAATGTTAATTGGTCTTTTGTCGTCAGCTTTAGGCATTAACTCTAATTCCAGAGAAACCGGAAAATCTTATTCAGTATCTGGTTACAAAGAAAAGCATTATTTCTGAGAGTTACTGAATTATTACTGTCAATTTAGGCCCACAACTCTATTCCTTAGTATACTGTGCTTTAGCTCAACTAATTAAATGAATATATGCTTAAAAGAATCACTAAATTCTCTTTTTAAAATTAATGTGGATTGAGTGTGTGTGTGTGTGTGTGTGTGTGTGTGTGTGTGTGTGTGTGTCTGTACATTTGCCATGTATGAATCCATGTAAGAGTCTCTGGAGGCCACTTCCTCATTGCTTTCCACCTGATTTTTGAGATAGGTTCTTACAGAACATGAAGTTCATCTATTAAGCTAAGCTGGTTAGCCAATGCCTGTTTTCTTCTGTGGGTGCTGACTTCAGACCTCTTACTCCACAAGAGCTCTTACCTGTTCCAAGATATTTCCTATCCATTCACATTGTGGCAGTGAGAGGCCAGTGATTAGAGGGGAGAGAGGAGGAGGAGCTAAGAGAAGTGAGGGTGAGGGGCAGGGGCGGGTGGACCAGACAAGCAGAGCAGAGGAAGAGATACAAATATCCAGATGGCTTCAGACATATTTCTGGTGTTTTGAAGAGGTTAGAAATATTGGGATATGACTTTATCATTGTAAATTGGCATTATATAATTGGGAGCTTGATATACGTAAATATGGTTGGTTAACTATTCAAGTTTAAGAGTCATGCTTTACTGGATACTTGGAAGGAGTGGGTGCTGGGCAGAAGTGTGGGATTCCCACCGTTTACAGAGTCTACGGAGAAGAGGCAGGGCGGTACATTCTTAATTATTACCTACTATACTTACCCACTGAGTCATCTCCCCAGCCACCACTAAATGTTCTTCAGATCTTAATCCTGATGTAAGAATTTACGTTCTTACTCCAGCCTGGGAAGCAGGCAGGCTAACTGGAGATCTTAACTCTCTCTTGGACCCTCCAAGTCCAGTTGCCTAGTTTAATCCCCATCTCTGTATCAGAGCACTTGCTGCAGCCTTCCTTTCCACCTGCCCACTCTGGGAAGCACAGTGGTCTGCCCTTCTAAACTTCTCTAACCTCAAGCATTGTTTTATCCAGGACCCAATTCAAGTAGACACTACCTGGGAACCCTCGGGCCACACAAGTCAAGGAATCTGGAAACTGATTGCAGATATTCATCTCTGTCGGTCCCTTACTCACACACCCAGCTCTGTAGCAGAACACCTATTTGCAGCTGCTCCTCACACCCAGACCTCAACCTCAGGGCTCTAAGCAGATCCTACTGGAACTCCTGCTTTCCTCCCTCTGGCAGATGGCCTCATCCCCACCCAGCCCAATCCTTTACCCTAAGAGTCAGTTCCCAATATCCAGAAACACATTTTAGCTGTAGTACCCAGAGGCCACCCCTATTAAATCCCAGAATTTCCTACCGGGTAACACACAGCCTCAGAACTAGAGGGTGCAACAGAAAACAAGGAACACATTCAGGCAATAAAGACAAGACCCCAGATAGCAGCATCTAGAATTGCAACCTTTCCAAATTCACATGAGTAGAAACGAGCACACAAAAAAATACAATCAGTAACAGCCAGGACATTATGTCTTCACTAGAGTTCAGCAACCCTACCACAGCAAGCCCTGAGTATTGCGACATTGCTGACGCACAAGTAAAAGACCTTGGTTTAACCTTTATGAATATGATAGAGATCCTCAAAGACGAAATGAATAAATCCCTTAAAGAAATCCAGGGAACTCGCACCCTGTCCTTTCTGCTGGGGCAGACTCTTGCCAGATCTGCCACAATGAAGACACCATTTCCTGATACATCCTAGAGAACCAGGTGCACTTAGGGCATTTGGTAAAAAAACCCTCCCACATCTAGAGGTCCAGAGCTGCTGCTGGGGGTCTGGCAGGGACTCGCTACCCAACAACCACCAACCCCCCCCCACTTTCCAGAATACCACACCCCTTCCTGTTCCTTCTGCTCCTTCCACCATCTGTCCTTTCTGCTGGGGCAGACTCTTGCAGGGTCTGCCACAATGAAGACACCATGTTCTGATACATCCTAGAGAACCTGCTGCACTCAGGGCATTTGGTCCCTCTGTAGGAGTGTGGAGAGGCCTGGGAGCACAGGTAAGACCACCCCTGCTGCTCAGAGGAACCTGACAGAACCCTCAGGCTGGAGCCTTCCAGTATCTGTCTCTGACTGGGGACCATCCTCTGCCACAGTGCACCATATCCAGGTGGAGCAGGGAGACAGCTAACCTCCCAGGTCTGTGGAGAGGCCTGAGAGCACAGAGCTGATCCTGGGCCAGCTACAGACACAAACACCACCATAGGAGAGCTGGTCTCCCAGGAGTCCCTACATACCTGTATGCACAGAAAGAATGGGTCTCCCAGGAGTACAGATACACAGGCTTGCAGGACAGATAAGCCCAGTTCCAGGCAGCTCCTCTTGGGGAAGCTGAATTAACATCAAAATACAAACAGCTCCAGGGTTATCCACAACAGATGAATAGCCTTGAACGCATTGAGACCTGAGACAGGAGAAGACTTCCTGAAGATAACACCTTTAGCGCTGGTACTAAGATCAAGGATTACTA
Source organism: Apodemus agrarius (assembly GCA_964023405.1). Taxonomy (NCBI): domain Eukaryota; kingdom Metazoa; phylum Chordata; class Mammalia; order Rodentia; family Muridae; genus Apodemus; species Apodemus agrarius. Next base: position 11,091,257 of record OZ030010.1, read on the forward strand.
AATGGAACCTGATGAAATTGAAAAGCTTCTATAAGGCAAAGAACACCATAATTCAAAGTGGCAGAATGGGAGACTTTTTTTTTACCAACTCAAAGTCTGATAAAGGAACAATTTCCAAAATATATCAAGAACTCAAAATACTAAACAGTAAAAACCCAACAAGCCATTTAAGAATGGGGGCACAGAGCCAAACAGAGAACTCTCATTAGAGGAGACACAAATGGCAGAGAGATACTTAAAGATAGGCTCAACAACCCCAGTTGTGAGGGAAATACAAATTAAAATGACTTTGTGATTTCACCTTATACCTTTCAGAATGGCTAAGATAATAAAGCAAGTGACAGCTCATTCTGACATTTTGGTAGGAATGCAAAATTGTAGAGTCCCCATGGAAATCAATGTGGAAGTTCCTCAGGAAAATACGAATTGATCTACCACACAATCCAACTAGTCTGCTCTTGGGTATATTATCAAAGGTCTCTTCCTTCTACCACAGAGACACTCACTCAGCCATATTCATTACTGCTGTCTTCATAACAGCCAGAAATTCAAAAGAACCTGCATGTTCCTCAAAAGAAGAATGGATAAAGAAATGTGGTAATTTGCACAATGGAGTAACTGTTCAGCTCTTAAAAATGGAACCATGAAATTAATAGGTAAATGGATAGAACTAGAAAAAAAATCATCCTGAGTGAAGTTCCTAGATCCATAAAGAGAAATGTATAATATATTCACTTATATTTGAATATTAATTATCAAGTCAATGATAACCAAGCTGCAATATATAGAATCAGAGAGGTTATATATTGAGGAAGGGTCTAGGGGAGAATGGGAAGATAAAGTAGAGAGACTGGTAAGAGAGGGACAAGGTAGTGAATATGGGAAAGATAGCAGAAGCTTTCAGAAGATATACATATATGAGGGTGATCTAAATGAAATTGCCAAAACAATGAGGCAGGGCAAAGCCTCAACTGGCCACCTACTGTTATCAACTGAAGTATCCAGTACCAGAGTTGGGTTACATCTAATTGAGCTGTTGATCAAAGGGTTGCCATGGGAATCACCAAATAACCCAGGCTGTTGTTGAGATTGTAGGCTGTTCTCTACACACTGAATTGCTGTAGGCAGTACCTACACAGCCTTGAATATGGAGACATCAAGCATATGCCTATGTAGAGCCTTAACCTCCTACTTTCTAGAATCTTTGGTACAGGAAGGTACTGCCTGCTACCAAAAAAAGAAAGGTAAACACAGCCACAAATCCTTCGGTCAACACTGGTGTCTTACCTTCAAGATATGCTAGTGCAATGGTAGTAAAAAGCTTGTGTGAGTAACCAACCTATATCTGATTTAGCTTAAGGCCCACTGCAGGAGTTGCAACCCATCTGGACACTGTTTGGGTGACCAAGAATCTGAGACTAGATAGCCCAGGGGGCTAGAGTAAAACAGAATATTGCTCTAAAACTATCTTAGCAATAAATCCATAATGACATTGTACTATACTCATAGATCTGTGATCAGTGATAGCTCAACCATCATCAGTGACACTTCCTCCTTTAACAGATGGGAACAAATACAGAGACCCACAGCCAGACATTGTGTAGAGAGTGGAAAACCCTGGAATACTCAGTCCTAAATGGGATATCTTCATCAAATCTTTCACTTCAGGGTTTGGGAAGCCCACAGAAGAGGAGGCACAAAGAGTATAGGAGCCAGAGGGGATGGAGGAAACCATGGAACAAGGCCATCTAAGCCAACATGATCAAAGCTCATATGAGCTCACTGAGGCTGAGGCAGCACACACAGAGCCTTCACTCGTCTGCACCAGGTCCTTTGTGTATATCTTAATGCTTCTAGTTCAGTGTCTTTTATGGGACTCCTGAGTGTGTGTACTAATAGGTTCCTGATTTTTGTGCCTTCTCTTGGTCTCTGTACTGGCTAGTTTTGTGTGTCAACTTGACACAGGCTGGAGTTATCATAGGAAAAGGAGCTTCAGTTGGGGAAATGCCTCCATGAGATCCAGCTGTGGGGCATTTTCTCAATTAGTGATCAAGTGGGAGAGAGCCCCTTGTGGGTGGTACCATCTCTGGGCTGGTATTCTTGGGTTCTATAAGAGAGCAGGCTGAGCAAGCCAGGGGAAGCAAGCCAGTAAGTAACATCCCTCCATGGCCTCTGCATCAGCTCCTGCTTCCTGACCTGCTTGAGTTCCAGTCCTGACTTCCTTTGATGATGAACAGCTGTGTGGAAGTGTAAGCTCAATAAACCCTTTCCTCCCCAACTTGCTTCTTGGTCATGATGTTTGTGCAGGGATAGAAACCCTGACTAAGACAAATTGGTACCAGCGTAGTGGGGTGTTCCGGTGACAACCTGACCATGTTTTGGGGAGGACTGTGGAAGGAATTTGGAACTTTGGGCTAGATGGTCCATTCAGTGTTGAGACCTCTGTGAGACCGTTGTGTAGGAGCTTGGAAGATAATGTTGAGAACAAGGCAGAAGATGGAGACCTGGCTTGTGAAATTTCAGAGGGAAGATTAAAGACTCTTATCAGGGCCATGAAGACTCTGTGGTTTTGGTTAGCTGGAGCTGAAGAATCAGCTGTGAGTTACACGATACCAAAACCATTAAAGTCAGCCTTTGTGTTACTGGGACTATTGATTCTGGTTAGCTGGAGCTAAGAAATTAGCGGTGAGTAAGAAGAGACCAGCATCACTGAGGTGAAATCTTCTGGGAAGTGTTTTCTGAGAGCACAGAGTGTGTTCCAGATAGCCAAGGTTGTGCCTCGTGCTGTAGCAGGACTTGGTACTGTGTAAGAGTCACCCAGGTGGTACTGCTTTTGAAGGCATGAAGGCATCATGAAGAACAGCTGAGGCTTGGTACGCTGAGAGGCCATGGAAGGCCATTGGTGAAAGTGTACCCTCAGTTGTAATTGATGGCCCAGGACTGAAGGGGAGGAGCCCAGAAGATCGTGAGTTGGATCCCAGACATTGAACCATTGGAATTTGAGTTTTGCTTTTTTGATTGTGACTGTGCCCTGATATTTTTCCCTCTTGAAAGAAGGTATTTTAGTGGAGCCCACAGTTAAGAGACTTTGAATTTTTAAAAGACTTGGAATTTTAAGATATTGGACATTTTAAAGGGGTTGAACTTTTAATATGTAAAGACTGTGGGACTTTTTAAGTTATTTACATCTTGGGGATGAATAAGAAAGTAAGGGTTGAGGCTTAATAGTGATATGTTGGTGTGTCAAGTTGACAAGGGGTCAATTGTACTGGCTAGTTTTGTGTGTCAACTTGACACAGGCTGGAGTTATCATAGGAAAAGGAGCTTCAGTTGGGGAAGTACCTCCATGAGATCCAGCTGTGGGGCATTTTCTCAATTAGTGATCAAGTGGGAGAGAGCCCCTTGTGGGTGGTACCATCTCTGGGCTGGTATTCTTGGGTTCTATAAGAGAGCAGGCTGAGCAAGCCAGGGGAAGCAAGCCAGTAAGTAACATCCCTCCATGGCCTCTGCATCAGCTCCTGCTTCCTGACCTGCTTGAGTTCCAGTCCTGACTTCCTTTGATGATGAACAGCTGTGTGGAAGTGTAAGCTCAATAAACCCTTCCTCCCCAACTTGCTTCTTGGTCATGATGTTTGTGCAGGGATAGAAACCCTGACTAAGACAGTCTCTTTCCTTGTTTGTTTATTTTGTTAATTCTGATGTGTTAGTTTCTGTTTTATCTTATTATTATTATCCCTTCGAAGCCTGATCATTTCCTAATGAGAGACAAAAGTAGGTCAGATGGGAGGGAAGGTGGAGCAGAGAAACCTGAGAAGGAATAGATGAAGCAGAAACCATAATCATGATAAATTATGTGAAAAAAAATCTAATTTCAATAAGAGAAAACATTTAAAAATAGAACTACTTTATATCTTCCACAATTGCATCTATTGCAGTTTCATAAACATTTTGCAATACATGTTTTGTACTGAGCTCAATATACCCTATCCTCATCTTGAGTAGTCCCCTAAAACAATAGCAAATAAACAAAATGTCAACTTCTGGTTAGCCTTCCAAATTAAAGTGAGTACGTGCACAAACTATTGATTGTCTGGGATGAGCACACACTAGTATCATCCATTAACAGCTCTAATTAGGGGAGCCATCAATGAATGCAAAGCAGGCCTTGGGCTGACATTAGACATGACAGAAAGCAGTCAGGATCTACTAATTACCTAATCATTAATGGACATTTGGAAATTGAAGGGCACTATGACTCCCATAAAAACAATGAAATTTAAAAAGAAAATGCCACATGCTTATTATAATAGAAATTTAAAAAGATAAATACATATAAACAGAATATAATAATCTCAGCAAATACACTTACCAACATGGACTCACTACTAATATTTTGCTATTTTTCTAGAAAAATTGTCATGTGCTTCTATATGGTTTTACATGTCCCAGTTTAGTCTGTGTTTATACATATGTGCCACATGCATGTCTGATGCCTGCAGAGGTCAGAAGAGGGTATTAAATATCCTGAAATTGCAGTTATAGACAGCTGTGATCCACCCGGTGCTTGGAATTGAACCCGCATCCTCTTGAAGAACAAGTCCTCTTAACTGCTGAACTACTTCTCCAGTCCTAGTCAGGCACTTAAAAAATCCCACTTTATTGTGGTTTTGAGTATACCATACACTTTATATTTCAAGTACTTTTCAGTACTCACATTTTTTCATTTGCTTCTATTTAATGGGTTACAAAAGAGATAGCTACTGTCTAGCTGTAGATCCTCACCTGGAGTGATCATCCTCAAAAACACAATGTAGAGAGGTTTGTGGATCCTACTGAAAAGCAGATAAAAATTCAGTTAACTATAGTCTTAGGGAACCTCACCAATATTGATGAGGAAGAGTGTATTTAAAGTCATAGTGTTAGCATGTTCATTTTGCTTTATTATTAAAGCAGTGCTAAGTTCATTTTGTTTTCCTTCTGCATGGCTGTTCTTTGGAGTTGTCTTTGTAGTGTTACTTTTAATTGCTAAGCAGGACTGCCACCTAGCTTCAGCTGTCTAAGCTTTCAGAATGTCAGATAATGAGTAGTCAAGATGGAGGTGCTGTCACATTCCCTTACCAGTTGCTTTTTTATCACAGAGTAAAGGATCTTTTTCATTTGGAAAATTAGAGTTCAGGTTTGGTTATATTATCATTAGAGACAATGAAGTTACTGTTTCTCCTTGTGTGATCCAAAGAAAACATGAATGAACAGAAACCTTGGCCATGCAAAGGATGAAGCAAAGAAGACTGTGTCATGGTTCTTGGTTAAGGGTAATGAGGGCACTCTGCTTCTATCAGGAGATTGATTCTAAGTTGTACGCATCACTCACAATATCAGACGCCTTGTAATAGAAATAGTTGTTTTAATGGCCACCACAATCAATAGTTCGTAACCCTGCTTGCATGTTAGAATTTTCTGAGAAGCTTTTAAACTGCATCAATTACTAGCTCTCATCTCCAGAGATGTTGATTTAATTGTTCCAAGATGCTCTTTGGGCATTGGGTATTTATAAGCTTCTCAGTGATTCAAGTGAATACTCACAATCAAATCGCAGGTAGAAATAAATAGAAAACAGAAGCTTCATTGATATTTAAATCTATAATTTAAAACATGCAAGGTGCCATATTGAACAGAACTTCAAACTCTGGGAGAGAAGAAATGTAGTGGAAGGAACATAGGGGAGTGTTGGCTTTTTGTGCTTTAGTACTATTGCCTTACAACAAGGATGACTATATGGTTGATCATCCAAATAAGGGCACATTATATAGTAAAGTGAAGCTAATAGCAATTGTATAGGACAAAAGTTAATTGTAACCATCAGACTACCTATTAGCACTTCATTTAGAACTGTGTTCACCTTTCCTCTTGGTCTCACTAACGCTCAAAATTAAACTATGACGTTTTAATACTTCCCTGATTTGGAAGAGTTGTAAATCACTTTTTTAAAAACATGCTTTTCCCTCCCCCATGTCAGATCAGGTTCCCCACTCCCCTCACTCCCCCACCCCTTCCACTTTCCCTCTCAGGTCCCTCACTCCATCCCCACTTGTGATTGCTTTATTCTCCCTCCCAAGTGGGACTGAGGCATCCTCACTTGGGCACTTCAGCTTGTTAACCTTCAGCTTTTTGAGTTCCGTGGATTGTATCTTGCATGTTCTGTACTTTTGTTTTTGGCTAATATCCACTTATTAGTGAGTATATATCCTACGTGTCTTTTTGGGCCTGAGTTACCTCACTCAGAATGATGATATCTTCTAGTTCCATCCATTTGCCTGCAAAACTCAGGATGCCCTTGTTCTTAATAGCTGAGCAGTATTCCATTGTGTAAATGAACATTTTCTGTATCCATTCTTCTGTCATGGGACATCTAGGTTGTTTCCAGCTTTTGGCTATCACAAATAAGGCTGCTATGAACATAGTGGAACTTGTGCCCCTGTGGCATGGTGGGGCATCTTTTGGGTATATTCCTAAGAGTGGCATAGCCAGGTCTTCAATGGAAAAAAGAAAGCCTCTTCAATAAATGGTGCTGGTCTAATTGGCTGTCTGTATGTAGAAAAATGAAAATAGATCTATATTTGTCACCTTGCACAAAGTTCAAGTCCAAGTGATTCAAGGACCTCAACATAATTTTCTGAGAAACCTCCAGATTGATTTCCAGAGTGGTTTTGCCAGCTTGCAATTCCACCAGCATCCCCTCCAACATGTGTTGTCACCCTAGGTTTTGATATTAGCCATTTTGATGGTGTAAGGTGGAATCTCAGGGTTGTTTTGATTTGCATTTCTCTGATCACTAAGGACTTTGAACATTTTTTAGGTGCTTCTCAGCCATTCGAAATTCCTCAGTTGTGAAATCTGCTTAGTCCTATACACCATTTTTTGATTTGGTTGGTTTTCTTTTTGGTGATTAGCTTCTTGAGTTCTTTATAAATCTTGGATATTAGCCCTCTATTAGATGTGGGGTTAGTGAAGATTTTTTTTCCATTCTGTAGGTTGCTATTTGTCTTATTGACTATGCCCTTTGTCTTACAGAAACTTTCCAGTTTCATGAGACTCCTTGATCATAGAGACTGAACCATTGGAATTCTGTTTAGGAAATCTCCCCCTGTGCCAATGAGTTCAAGGCTCTTTCCCACTTTCTCTTCTATTAGATTCAGTGTATCTGGTTTTATGTTGAGGTCCTTGATTCACTTGGACTTGAACTTTGTGCAAGGTGACAAATATGGATCTATTTTCATTTTTCTACATACAGACAGCCAATCAGACCAGCACCATTTATTGAAGATGCTTTCTTTTTTCCATTGTATATTTTTGGCTTCTTTGTCAACGAGCAGCAGAAAGAATGGAAACAGACAACCTTGGGAGATAGGAGGTTGGGTGGACCCTCCACAATGCACCAGAGACCTGGGAGGTGAGAAACTCACAGGACTAAAAGGGAGGGACCTTATATGAAATGCCTGACAGTAGGGAAAGGGAACTTATAGAGCCCACCTCCAGCAGGAGAATAGGATTTCAAAGGAGGGAGAGGGGTGCCATCCCACAGTCACAACTCTGACCCATAATTGCTCCTGTTTGAAAGAATTACAGGGATGGAAATGGAGAGGAGCCCGAGGAAAAGATGGTCCAGCGACAGGACCAAAGTGAAATTCAGCTCAAGGGGAGATCTCAAGGCCTGACACTATTTCTGAAGCTATGGAGTGCTCACAAAAAGGGACCTAGTGTGACAACACTCCAGAAGGCCCAACAAGCAGCTGAAAGAGTCAGATGCAGATATTTGCACCCAACAAATGGACAGAAGCAGTTGACCCCTGCTGTTGAATTAGGGAAAGCTGAATGAAGCTGAGGGTGACCCTGTAGGAAGACCAGCAGTCTCAAGCAATCGGTACCCCTGGTATCTCTCAAACACTGGACCACCAAACAGACAGCATACACCAGCTGATATGAGGCTCTCACACACACGCGCGCGCGCGCGCGCGCGCACACACACACACACACACACACACACACAGTAGAGAACTGCCTGGTTTGTGTTCATTCAGAGTTTATGCACCTCAAGAGACTGGAGGAGGCCCCAAGGAGTTTAGAGGTCAGGTGCGGGGGTGGGGGGTGGGGTGTGGGGGGAAGGTAGGGACATTCACATGGAGATAGGACAAGGGGAGGAGGTATGGGATGTGGAACAGTGGGCAGAGGTTTGCGGGATGGGGAATAAAATATGGAGTGTGTAAAATAATTAATTAATTAATTAAAAAATTTAAAAGGCATATACTGTCAGCCTATCAAATTTTAGCAGCAATTTGTGGAAACTTAGTTTCAAAGTTTGAAAATTCTTTTTTTCAACATTTTAAACTCACTGCTCTTCTACAATTCTCTCCCAATAGATGGGAAATGGAAACTGAGAATGTGGACATTAAAATAATTTAACCACTATTGGATACTCTCTAGGACCAGACTTTCAGCCAAAGTTTAATGAAAGATAAGTTAGAAACTATTTGCTCTAATTAAGTTTTGAGATTCTATGTTAATTTTACACACAAACTGGGTCCATTTCCATCAACAAAGATAATTAAATCTTAATGGGACTTAAGACAATTATGAATTCATGAAATAAAAGTATTTTAAAAGTATGTTCATGCATACATGTGTGTGTGTGCAATCATGTGTGCATGCCTCTGTGTGTGTGTGTGTGTGTGTGTGTGTGTGTGTGTGTGCACGTGTGCTTTTGGAGACTTGGTTTCTTTTTCCAACTTCTGGATGTTAGGGATTGAACGTGGGTTGACAGGCTTTCTAATTCTGATCCATCTCACAGGCTGAAAACCTCACATCGAAATCTCACCTCACATCTAAACCACATCTAAATCTCACATCTCACAGTCAAAACTATCAATGCACTTCCAGAAGTTTCCATTCTAGGTGAGGGAGACTAATATAACCTGTTATCTACCTGCTACCATGGGATGATTTACTCCAAAGACAATAGTTATGATAAGCCTTTATTTCTGCCAAAGAAAATTTACACATCTAATGTTGTTTAGTACTGTACAATAAAATCATTCTTTTTTTATTTTCTATATTCTTTGTTTACATTCCAAAGGCTTTCCCCTTTCCCAGTCCCCCCCCACCATACGTCCCATAAGTCCTCTCCCCCCCAACTATTCCCCAATCATCCCCCCCTCCATTTCTCTGTTCTGGTTCTACAAAACTAGATCCAATCTTTTCAGGCCCAGGGTCCTCTCCTTTCTTCTTCTTGGGAATCATTTGAATTGCTAATTGTGCCTTGAGTATTTAGGGCTTCTGGGCTCATTAATATCCACTTATCAGTGATTGCATTTCATGTGTATTCTTTTGTGATTGGGTTAACTCGCTTAGGATGATATTTTCCAGATCTAACCATTTACCTACAAATTGCATGAATTCATTATTTTTAATTGCTGAGTAGTATTCCATTGTATAAATATACCACGTTTTTTTGTATCCATTCCTCCTTTGAGGGATATCTGGGCTTCTTCCAATTTCTGGCTATTATAAACAAGGCTGCTATGAAAATAGTGGAGCATGTGTCTTTATTGTATGCAGGGGAATCCTCTGGGTATATGCCCAGGAGTGGTATGCCAGGGTCCTCTGGAAGTGTCTTGCCCAATTTTCTGAGGAACCGCCACACTGATTTCCAGAGCGGTTTTACCATCTTGCAATCCCACCAACAGTGGAGGAGTGTTCCTCTTTCTCCACATCCTTGCCAGCACTTGTTGTCTCTTGAGTTTTTAATCTTAGCCATTCTGACTGGTGTGAGGTGGAATCTCAGGGTTGTTTTGATTTGCATTTCCCTGATGATGTTGAACATCTCTTAAGGTGTTTCTCGGCCATCCAAATTTCTTCTGGTGAAAATTCTTTGTTTAGCTCTGTACCCCATTTTTTGATAGGGTTATTTGGTTCTTTGAGGTCTAACTTCTTGAGTTCTTTGTATTTATTGGATATTAGCCCTCTGTCAGATGTGGGGTTGGTGAAGATCTTTTCCCAATTTGTTGGTTGCCATTTTGTCCTTCAGGCAGTGTCCTTTGCCTTACAGAAACTTTGCTTTTGGCAAGATGGCCATTTTTACTATATTGATCCCGTGGCTGGTGTCTCTTCACAACAATGGAACAGAAACTAAGTCACCAAGCTAACAGGGTTCACCCCTGCTGCCAGGTCTGCTCCTGCTCTTGAGCTGTCCAGGTACTGTTGTTGGGTGCCAAGATTCAAAAGAATGAAGCTTAAAGGGCCAGTCGAGAAACAGCTGTCTCCAAGAGAAACAGCTGTCTCCAAGAGAAACCGCTCTCTTTTATTAGGTGTAACAAGGGTTATGTAACTTGAGGAGTTGTTATGGATCTTTTGGGTGAGCAAGCATTATTGGCTGGTGCTGAGGTGGCGGGAATGCTTCATTTGCATGAAAAAGAATTCTAGGTGCTTTTTGGACATGTCCTTATAGGGAGTGAAGTTAAACCTGTAATTTGTCCACCAGGCTGTGTGACTACCTCAAGGGTGGCAGACGTGGTGGTGGTACAGGCTACATGCACAGGGACATGCAGGCCGCCAGCAACATGGGAAGAGTCCTACTCTTGCCTGTCTCAGGATGAGATTTTCTGAGTTTGGATATGTCTCGACCTCACTTTTGTGTGGGACTGGCTCCCCAAATTGCACAGCTTCTCAGCCCCATACACACCTTCCTGAAATTTTCTTCTTATAGGCCAACAGTTAATGAGTGGATGAATAAATTCATAAGATGACCAAATTTGAAAAACATTATGAGTGAAAGATGCTAGATACAAAAGACAGCCTTACAATTCTACTTTTGTAATATTTGAGGAAAGACGGGTCTAATATATAGAAACAGAGAACCGATTCATTGTTGCCTATGCCTGAAAGTGGAAAAGACCAACAAGAATAGAATACAAGAAAAAGCCTTTGGGGTTTTGGAAATATTTTGTATTTATGTGATGATGTTTACAAGCATTTTTATACATCTGTCAAAACTAACCAAAATATACATTAAAATAGGTGCATCTCTGGGGCCAATAAGATGGCATAGCATGTGTAGATGCTTACCACAAAGCTGGATAACATGAATTCAATACATAGGTACCTTAAGTTCCATCAAAACTGACTCTTGGAAGTTGTCTTCTGATTTCCACATATGTCTCCATCCCCAAGGAGGGAAAAACGGGAGGAGGGAGAGGGATGAAAATTCTATTTCAGCTAAAAATCTATTTAAAAAGAAATAAATATGCAAAAAATTAAGAATAAGGTATATTTCCATGTCTATAAACAGCATGTAAATTTAGTTCATTAAAGTCTTATTTTCGAACAGGCAGCCATTAGTTCTTGAGAGTAACGAGGTATCACATTGAAACAGTCCTGTGTGTTATAGACCAGTTGGTCTGCTTTCTGCCTTAGACGTGACTCTAGTTCCTAAAATGGTAAATTCTAAAAACAAATGCTACCTCTATGTTTACTCCTTTCTTTAGCTTCTCCTCTGGATTAATTTTATTTAACCTTTCTTTCTTTCTTTCTTTCTTTCTTTCTTTCTTTCTTCCTTTCTTTCTTTTTTTCTTTCTTTCTTTTGTTCTTTCTTTCTTTCTTTTGTTCTTTCTTTCTTTGTTATTTTTTTAATGTTTGGGTTGTTTCTAGTACAACATAAAGCTGTTTTAAAGTAAATGAAATAAACTTATTTGCATTTCCTTTTGCTATAGATAAAGGGGACGTGACTTTACCCCAGTACCTTTACACATATTATGGCACCTTTTTGCACATATACATAAAGATGCTAACCACTAAGAGATTTGGAAATTCAGTGAAACTGATTTCAGAAGGTACCACGTTACTATGGTAAGTTAAATAAATGAAAAAAATTTTTTGTATTCTATAACTCTTTTCCTGAAATAAAATTCAACCAAATAGACTTACCAGTAGATTCCTTTTATATGAGGCACCTGGACAAAAATTATTCTAGACAAATATATATGAAAGGTATAGTGTGGATTTAGGTACTGTCTCTCATTGTTATTGATGGCTACTGAGATTAAAAAGTCCCTAAATACAGAAGTATTTAGGAATATTCAAAATAAACTTTTCTTTCCTGGAATCAAAACTGTTTCATGACATTGATGAACTATGTTATCCTATAAAGATTTGCCATTGGGAAATATGCCCAAAGAAATGAAAATAAGTGAAATTCTAAATAGGAAGTCAATGAAATCAACCTAGGGAAAAAAAACCCTATTAAGTACTTTCATGTTTTCTATATTAAGTATTTCAAAAGCAGAGAAATGAGCCCCTGTGACGTTACAATAAGGGTGAGAATGCACAACTAGAGTTAAGGTGCAGATGGCCTACACGTGGCTATCATGTGACTGTGGACTTGCGACCTGCAAATGAAAGTTCAATTAAGACAGTACCAAGTACCAAACCTGTTCAGAAATTTAAAGACTATTATAAAATACACACAAAGTAGAACAATCATGACTTGTAACTTTTCTGTCATTTAGAATATTTTTGCTATAAATTAAATACCCTTTCTTTTAAAGTATTTTTCATAACCATAAATATATTTTGTCTAGTAAATTAATTTTCTTTTCTTCATCATGAATGCTCATAAGGAAATAATATTATGTAAACATATTTCTAAAGCTGAACGTAGTGACAAACTAGGACTAAAATTGAAATTATCCGTATCAAAGCTTGGCTGTCGATATTATCCATACCCTTAACTCTTTCTCCTCCAAGTGTGGTCCACGGATAGACTGGAAGTATAAGTATCACCTAGAAACTGTACATGCAGATAGATTCCATGCTATGATTTTAGAATCAGAATTTGAAAATCCCCAGGATAACTGGGTTCCACATGGTTTGAAGAACTCTATCCTAAATGACTAATTGAACCAGAGCTAACCAGGTAGACTGCCTATAGAACTTCTCTCTCTGTTTCCCCAGACCCAATTACTCAGTCTGGTCCCTGGTGCTACAATAGTACACCATCTGTAGCCAGAAGCCTGCTGTGATCCTCTCCTCTCTAACACCAACCCCAATGGGACCTTCTCTCCCAACCTTCCTTCCCCCAACACATCCCAATATCCTAGCCTCCAATACCAGCAGGAATTACCTGAGAACACACCAGCTGAGCAGTCTGGTAAAGCATGCAACACGCAGACATCACACTCTCCTAAAATCCAGAGGAAACAGAAACCAAGGAGCACAACATCCACTCAATAAAGACAAATCCAGAAATCAGCAGCTAGGCATGTCTAGGAAAACACAAATAGAGTGTAAGAAATAAATAAAATTGAAATTGACCTGAAGTTGGAAATAGACTCAATAAAGAAAATCCAAAATGAGGGTATTCTGGAAAAGAAACATTCAGAAATTTGAACAGGAAGTACAGAGGCAAGCTTGATGAACAAAATTCAAGAGATGGAGGACAGAATCTCTGGGACTAAAAATATAGAAGATTCAGATACACAGGTCAAAGAAACTGTGAAATCTAAAACCCTACACAAAACATCCAGGAAATCTGGAAATCAAATGGCAGTTCTGAAAATTGGGAATCGATCTACCTCAAGGCCTAGCTATACTACTCTTGGACATATACCCAAAGGATACTCCATTTTAACACAGGAAAACTTTCTCAATCATGTTTATTGTGGCTTTATTCATAATAGCCAGAAACTGGAAACAATTTAGATGTCCCCCCACAGAAGAATGGATAAAGAAAATGTGGTGAATTTACACAATGAAATATTACCAAACTGTTAAAAAATGACACTGTGAAATTTGCATGTGAATGGATGGAACAAGAAAAATATCATCCTGAGTGAGGTAACCCAGACTCAGAAAGACATATGATATATACTGACTCATAAGTGGATATTAGCCTTTAAGAACGTGATAATCAAGCTACAATACTTAGACCCAGAGAAGTTATGTAAAGAGGTAGGTAGGGTCTAGGAGGGATACATGGATCCCCTGGGAGGGAGAAATAGGATAGATTTTAGAGGCAGACTTGGGTGAGTAGGGACAGGAGCTGGTGGATCAGGTTGGAGGGAAGATGGGGTAGAGTAAGAGAGTAAGGGGAGAAAAGGCTTGACTTGGGGAATTCTTGGTGGGTGGAAACCCAGTGCAGTGGAAACTTCCTGGAATCTCTGAAGGTGTTCCTAATGAGGACTCCTAGTAATAGGGAATACAGAGTTTCAATTGTCCATCTCTTGTAGTCAGGCAAGACTTCCAGTAGTAGGTCTAAGTTGCATTCAATTAATTAGTTGGTCAAGGGGGTCCTATGTAATATGCAAATAACCCAGCCAGACTGCTGCTAAGACAAAGGGTTGCTCTCCTTAAATTAGCAGAGTTGCCCCATTGCTGAGGACAACACCCACCAATTTATTGAACATGGACAAGTCCGCAGGTGCCTGCATGGAAACTTTATCCCTAAAGATAGTATCCTTCAGGCTTCCAGACAAGAAATGGAAACAGCAAGGCAAACACAAAAACCTTGACCTAAAATAAGTCCTCTGCAAGATATGCTAGGGCAATAGTGGCACAAACCTACTGGGAGTAACCAACCAATGTCCCATTTGACTTAAAGCCCAGTCCTCAAGACAAAACCCAACTGTGACACTGCTTGGCTGACAAAGAAATAGAGACTAGGTAAACCTGGGGTAAACCCAAACAGTACGATTCTTAAACATCAATAAAATGATCCCTAATAATATTCTGCTATAACTCTTAGATCATTGCCTTATCCAGTCATCACCATAGAGGCTTCCTTTGGCAGAAGATGGGAAGAGATATAGAGACCCACAGCTAGGCATCATGTGGAGAGGGGGGTCTAAACTGGAGTTCTCCATCAAATTCCTCCTCTCTGATCCCAGGGAACCCCATGCAAGAGAATGCAGAAAGATTGGAAGAACCAGAGGAGATGGAAGGAGAGCAAGTGCCTCTGAATCAATTAAGCAAGACCCATATAAACTCACAGCGGCTTTTAGCAGCAAGCACTGGGCCTACACAGGTCTACACCGGGTCTTCTTCATATATATTACAGATTTAGCTTAGTATTTTTATGGGACTCCTGACTGTGAGAATGAATGGATCTCGGACTCTTGTGCCTGCTCTCGGGGGTCTTTTCCTCCTGTCGGGTTGCAATGTCCAACTTCAACTTATTGTTTTTGCTTCAACTTATTGTATTTTATTTTGTCATGTTTGGTTGTTATCACTTAGAAGCCTGCTTTTTGAGTGAGAGACACAAAGGGAGTGGATCCAGAGGGGAGAGGAGGTGGGGAGGAACTGAGAGGGGGAGAGCAAATGAAACCTACAATCAGGTTAGAGAAAATGAGAAAATAATCAGTTTTCAATAAAAAAATGGATCTAACTTATTCTTTACAGGGAAGCACCCAGGGCCAGGCTCAGCTCGCAAGCCACTGTTCCACATGATGTAAAGACTAGTAGAGCAAGGCAGTAGCTTACAACAGAGCACAGCCTTATCTACACAGTAGGAAATGATTCTCTGGACAAATGTCTATTGTCTTATTTTGTCTTGTACTTTACATTTCTGATCACTAATTTTAAGTATTAAAAGAACAAACAATGACTAGGGAGATATCTCAGAGGTTAAGAGTCCTGGCTACTTTTTTTTTTTTTTTTTTTTTGGGTTTTCGAGACAGGGTTTCTCTGTGTAGCCCTAGCTGTCCTGGAACTCACTCTGTAGACCAGGCTGGCCTCGAGCTCAGAAATCCGCCTGCCTCTGCCTCCCAAGTGCTGGGATTACAGGTGTGCACCACCATGCCCAGCCAAGTCCTGGCTACTTTTGCAGAGGACACAGGTTTGATTCCCAGGACCTACATGGCTGCTCACAACAATTTTGTGTCAGTTCCAAGGGATTGGAACCCTCTTCTGGACTTCATGGGGACCAAGCACACATGTTCTTCACAGATATACATGTAGACAAAATGCCCATACATATAAAATTAATGTTTTTAGTTAAATAAAAAGAAATAGAATGAGAAAAAGCTCTTAGCTCACTATCTTGTTGGACCCTGGCAGCTCTTTGGAGCCTCCTGAATCAAGAGGATATCACAAAGAATGAGATTCAAAGAGTCTTGTGTAAAAGCCGATTAATTGGCACACACACAGTAGCAAGTTTTGATAATGAAAGGCTGGATGCTACCCAAAAAATCCACTGGAGAATGTCTAAAGTTGACCGATACTTCATCTTAACACTAAAATGTACACTCTGAGGTGAGACTGAAGATGTTATTGAGACTTATAATGTGTGAAATTGTATGTAAAATTACATATAATAGAGAATTCACGAGAAAGCCCCTGAAATGCAAATGAGCCCATAAGCCCACTGGCATCAAAATCGCACCATTTGCACAGCATGGACCTTTGAGACACTCAACTCTCTCTTAGCTCCATCTACATTGCCCCTCCTCTGAAGCTTATACTTTCTAAATCAAACGTCTCTGCTTCTACTGCAATTATACGTCTCTATTCAATTCCTTGTTCTAGACACAAAGACCTGTAATCCTCTGGGAGGAACCTTCTGGGTCTGGATGTCTACTGGCATCACTCCTGTGAATCAAAACACAAAAGATCAGCCTTGAAATCCTGTGAGTGCAAATGTGTTTTGCCAATAAGTTTTTACCTGTAGGTTAAAGTACTTGTTTATCTCGGGCAGGTTCTATTCTTTTTCTTGTTTTTCATTCTCCTATTTTGAGCTATACCTCTGGCCTGTCTGTGATCATCTCACGGTTACAAAACTTCCATGGAAGGCCACCAGAGATACAGCTGTTTGCTCTCATTAGCAGGAAAACAAAGCTCTGTTTGTTCCTCTCTCTACTGTCAGGGGAACTCTGGTTTAATTCCAGCACAAGTCAGGGTGTTGATTTCGCACAGAGGGATTACCTTGCGCGTCTGTGAAATTTCAAAGGCAGTCTCATAGGGGCCATCTGACTCAACACCAAGTGACTAGGGAAAACCTGTATGCATAATACACTGGAATTTTCTTTTAGCATGTGATTAGCAAACAGTTGTGAAGGCAAATCAAGTAAATAAAATACCAATGACATCTTCTTAGTCATCTGGAATAGAGTATTGGTTCTGAAGTCATCCCTAATAATGCCCCTTGTGTATATTGCTAACACCCCATTAAATGGTAGGTCACTCATGGAAGTGGATACTGCCAATTCCTTTATCATTTTTTATACTTCTTAGTTCCCTGCGGGCTTGTCTTCCCAATAGGCTGCGTCTGTATCTCTTAATTGGGTTGTTATTGGTGAAGAGGCAGACATACAGCTTCATGTTCTCACCTTCAATGCTTCTAGGAGTTCCCTTAATAGTTTAGGGATTCCGGCTCAGGCTCAGGCAAACGCAGGATGGGTGACTTGCATTTACGAAAGAAAATAATCTCAGGATTAGCCAGCCCAAGGCAGCATTAGAGATGTACTCAAAATGAATAAAGGGGCTAGAGAGAGGTCTCAGCAGTCAAGAGTGCTTTCTGCTCTTTCCTGAGGGCCTGAGTTCAGTTTCCAGGATCCATGCCAGGAGGATCCAAGGGACCTGGTGGTGTCTCCTGCCCTCTATGGGCATTCACACACTTCCCTCCCTGCCTTTGTCTCTCTTTGTCTCACTGTTTCTCTCTATCTCTCTCTGTCTTTGTCACTCTGTCTCTCCGTCTCCGTCTCCATCTCTCTCCCTCTCTTACACACACACACACACACACACACACACACACACTTAAAAATAAAAGAGTAAAATCGCACCCAAAACATAAGCATTGGTTTCCCAAGAGATAGAATTGTAATTAAGTGTCTTAATTAAGTGTCTTAGCATTAGTCATACATACCCATTTGTGGCCTCTAAGATAAATCTCAAAGGGTTGCTAAGAATATCTTCATGTCTCCGACCCCGCAACACACACACTTTGTAAGGTAGCTCAGGAGATGTCTTTGTTTTATGAAATTCCAAACTGATAAGATAAGATCAGGAACTACTATGGCTTCATAGAGGTTTCTAGTGAAATTCCCAGAAAAGTGTAAGCTTCAGTCCTACTGACTGGCATTTATGATACTGAAAGGTACTGTGCTTACTATTGGAGGAGAAAACTGAGCATCAATATTATCCAGCTAAAAACCCTGTGACTACAGCAGCAACCTGTAGTCACAGGTACTGGTAGCACAACAATTATTAGAGTAACCAATCACTCTTTGATTGGAGTTAAAGTCCATGCCATGAGATAGATCTTGTACCTGAAATTACTAAAATAGCCAAGAACTTGAAACTAGATATGTCATAGACCCTATGGGAAAAATCTCATACTATTAGTCTGCTAAATGAACATAGTAATAAAATGAGTTCCAGTGATATATTGCTAGCAATTATAGATCAGTGCCTCACTCAGCCATTAACAGAGAAACTTCTGCCTTCAGCAGATGGTAGTCAAGGAAGAGACCCACAACTTCACTATGAGCAGTGAAAGACCTTAACACACTCAGCCGTACATGGGATGGCATCATTAAACGTATCCCCTTAAGTCCACATAAATCTATGTGGAAGAGAAAGTGAGAAGATAGTAAAAGCCAGAAATAGTGGACCACACCAAGAAAACAGAATCTTCTGGATACATAAAAGGGATGACACACACAGAGACTGCGGCATCATGTGACAACTGCATAAAGTCAAACCAGACAAAATTTTAGTATGGACAGGGGAAAGTGGACACAAAGTCCCACCCCTTATCAAGAGGCTGTTTGCTATTGATAGCTGCTGGGAGACGGAAAATCAGTTTTTCTTCGATGGGGTCTATCAACCACACTCTAGGAAAACCTCATGTTCAGGAGTAACTAACTCCATGTTTTTTTTTTATTGTTGTTGTTGCTGGTGGTGATAGTGCTGCTGCTGGTAGTGGTGGTAGTAGTGGTGGTGGTGGGGTGTGTGTGCGCACGCGCGCGTGCATTTTTTTTGTCTTTTATTGTTGGGTGTTTTTTGTTTGTTTTATTTTTTGATATTTTTTAAAAGAGATAAATCACAGGTAGGCTGACTGCAGATCTTCTCCTCTCCCTGTGTTTCCCCAGATTTAATCCCCCAAGTCGCATCTCCATCTCTGCAGCAGAACACCTGTGGTAGCCTTCCGGGATGTAGAGCTGTTCTCATCTCCCGCGAATTCCATAGGTCTTCCTTCTTCTAATCTCCCTCTCCCCACTCATTGCTTTTTCCCTAGTCCCTCAGCTCCAGCACTGGGGAATACAGCAGCTGATCATGCCGGGCCAGGGAAAGCAGGTAAGCCAGCTGAAGACCATCAGCACTCCCTTCTCCCCTCCAAATCTAACCCTCTAGTTTCATCCCTACCTCAGCAACAGAATACCTGCTGCAACTTTCCTTCCTCCTCTGCCCACATCTCCTGTGGATCCTACAGACGTTCCTCTCTCTGCCACCTGGCTTATTGCTTTAAACCAGTCTTCTACTCTGGCAGGCACTCCCAACTGACCCACAGACCACTTCTGCCAAGAAAGCAGGCAGGGTGCCTATAGATCGTCCCTTGTCCTGTTTCTCTAGATATAACACCCGCCCTCCAGTCTCTTACCTAGCTCCATAGCTGGCGTGGTCTGGAGTGACCTCTCTTTCCTGTCTCTACCTATTCCAAGAAGGGAAACAAGCAGATACCAGTAGAACACTCTGCTCTCCTTCCCCTGAGAACATGTGCTGACCTCTAGACCATCCCTATTTCTAAATGTCAGCTCTCAATACTCAGAAACATATTTTACCTGGGCGCAACTATCAAGTCCACAGGTAATTTCCTACCAGGCATCATACAATTAACTTATTCTCTGAGAATTCAGAGAGGAAACAGAAACCAAGAAGCAAAACACCTACTCAACAAAGACAAATCAAGACCTACAGTCATTTTAGAGTGATACTTCTCCACCTAGCTATTCTACCATAGTAGGCCCTGAATAGTCCAACATAAATGAAACATAATAAAAAGACCTTAAAATCACCTTTATGAACATGATAGAGGTCCTTAAGGAGAAAATGAATACATCCTCTAAAGAAAATGAGGAAAACACAAACAAAAATGTAAGAAATTGAATAAAGTATTTCAAGATCTGAACATGGAAATAGAATAAAAAAGAAAACTCAAAATGAAGGAACTCTGGAAATGAAAAAATGTAGGAATTTGAACATGAATTACAGAGGCAAGCTTCGCAAATAGAATACAAGAGATGGAAGAGAGACTATCGGGTACTGACGATATAATCAAAGAAATGGATGCCTCAGCTGAAGAAAATGTCAAAATTAAAAAAAAAAAGCCAGGCGTGGTGGCACACGCCTCTAATCCCAGCACTCGGGATGCAGAGGCAAGCAGATTTCTGAGTTTGAGGCCAGCCTGGTCTACAGAATGAGTTCCAGGACGGCCAGGGCTACACAGAGAAACCCTGATTCAAAAAAAATTAAAAAAAAAAAAAACTCCTGACACAAAACATCCAGAAAGTCTGAGATACCATGAAATGACAAACCAAAGAATAATAGGTATAGAGGAAGAAGAAGCAGCTCAGCTCAAAGTCCTAAAAATGTTTTCAACAAAATCATAGAAGAAAAATTTTCTAAAGAAGGAGATACCTATAAAGTTATAAGCATACAGAATACCAAATAGATTGCACCAGAAGAGAAAGTCCCCTTGGCACATAATATCAAACAGTAAATATTCAGAACAAAGAAATAAAATTAAAAGCAACAAGGTAAAAAAGACCAAGTAACCAACTCCACATCTGATACAGTGCTAGTATCCAAAATGTATAAAGAACTCAGGAAACTAAGCCAGAAATGGGAAACAACTTAGATGTCCCTCAACAAAGGGATAGATAAAGACTATGTGAAGTATTGCTCAGCTGTTTAAAAAATGACATCATGAAATGGGCATGCAAATGGATGGAACTAGATAAAATTGTCCCAAGTGAGGTTACCTAGACTCAGAAAGATATATTATTATTCACTCATTTGCATATGTTTTCCACTGAATAAATAATAGCCAGCCCACAATTGGTACACCCAGAGAGATTAGGCATGGATTTCCTTGGGAAGAGGAAGTAGAATAGATTTTATGTGTAGACTGGGGTGGGTGAGAAGGAAGCAGAAATAAGAACAGAGAGTAAAGATATGGTCCAGGAAGAATTGTGGGGAAAGACAACTCTAATTGGGAGTCATTTGAGGAATGATATGTCCAGCGGACAGTGTGGTATACTGAGTCCCAGTTGGCTACCTTTTGTCATCAAATGAAGCCTCTGGTACCTGGGCTAGGTTACATTCAATTGAGTTGTTGACCAAGGGAGTCCTGTGGAAACCTCCGAACAACCCAGGCTGCTGCCATGACGATAGGTTGTTCTCTATAAACTGGCAATTCTCTGAATCTAGCTTGTTTTATAGTTTTGACTTTGACTCCTTTAACTGTTTTAGACAAAAAATATTAGGCTAAAAAACAAAGCAAACAATAAAATGTAAAACAGTTGAAATGACAAAACTAATTCTAATCAGATTGGTGGAATAAGCTTAAGAGACTTTGAAATGTATTTCTTCCAAATCACCTTTTATTCTTTAAGGCATACAATTTAAAACCTAAATAAACACATGATCAATTTTACAGTATACATAATAGCCTTATTTTAATAGTAATATTGTTATTTCTGAAACTTGATATTAAGATAGGAATAGATCGCTGGGCGTGGTGGCGCACGCCTTTAATCCCAGCACTTGGGAGGCAGAGGCAGGCAGATTTCTGAGTTCGAGGCCAGCCTGGTCTACAGAGTGAGTTCCAGGACAGCCAGGACTACACAGAGAAACCCTGTCTCGAAAAACCAAAAAAAAAAAAAAAAAAACCAAAAAAAAAAAAAAGATAGGAATAGATTGCATAATACATATGCCATTAAGAATATTTTAACTTAAGTTTTCTTTGAAACTGTCAGTATATAGTCAGAATTATTTGTAATTTTTAAAAATATACAGATTTCCGAATTCTTTTCACTGAAAAAATATAGAATCAATGAAAACCAAGTAGAAATGAGACTCTCCAGCACTCAAATTATGATCTCTAAATAGTACTTGCCAAAAAAATAATCCAGAATTCTCAGAGTATTGTTTGCCTTTAAGATTGGCATTTTAAGTTCAGCATAATGCATAAAGGGAATCTGAGGCATTACATTGTTCTGGAGAGCAAAGAAGCTATCGAAGTCTTTCTGGGTCATGATGAAATGGCGTCAGCATGAAGGGATTGCTGTTGGTGATGTAGGCCAACCTGAGCATCAAAGGAAGTAATGGAGCATTCCAGAATCTTAAATGTGTATGAGTTTCTAAGTTCTGAAATGGGAGGGGCCTCTTTGGTGGATTCTAGAGTATCAATACTAATCTGAAAATTGATAAATAAAACCAATCAAACATTTATGTTATTTTTTATATAAGCCATGTTTTGAGAAGCTATATAATTAGTGAATAACATACAATAAGAATCATCATAAGTTACAAAAATCATTAGTCACATCAAACAATAACTTAATACCATGTCTTCAGTAAAATCATATCATAGAACAAAGCAGTATGGAATTATCAAATAACATAGATGTTAGATTGTTTAATAAAAAAGACTTCACCAAATAAAATACTAATGCTACTTTTCCCATTGATATAACAAAATACACAGCAGAAACCATGTAAGAAAGGAAATATTTATTTCAGGGATTTAAGTCCATTATGGTAGAGAAGGCAAATAATGGCTGGAATTGCTCAGTCTGTTTTGAGGGAGTGAGGTGACTGATCATACTGTAATACACAGAATGCAACAAGACTGAGAGTCAAGTATAACCTTAAAGAACTATTCTTAGTAACCCCTCCCCTGCCAGCTAGGCCCTATATCTCAAAAGGTCCAACACTTCACCAGATAGCACGACATACTGGGGAATAAGTATTAGAGCATATGCATTTGTGGGGAACATTTCAAATTCAAGGAAAGCCTATAAGGAATAATGAAGCATCTTTACATTCTGATGTTTGAGTCTCAGTAACCTAAAGCCTAAATAGTAGAAAGGAAGGGCCTAGACAGAGTTACAACTCTAAGAGAAGACCACCTAGTGGGGGCAGTGCCATTTTGTAGAGAAATGTAACTGAGGAAGGACAGAAAGAGAAGGAATTATGTAAAAATGGGTGGGAAGAGAAGCTTGGGAGAAGAAGGGGACCAAGGATATCTCATCTCAATTTTATGTAATACAATTCAGATAAAATCAGTATCTTATCTGATTTTTCTGTTGAGAAAGCCAAGAAGTTTCAGACGTCATTAAAAGGCTCAAATGGCTCTTGGAGGCAATGTATGTTTTTCAAAAGATATCTTGTCAAAGATGATATAAACTGTGCTTCCTTGGGCTCAAATAATACATTCCTGAAGACAGCTCAATCAAGGATGCCAAAATCACTAAATAAACTGTGTTTACCTATGGCCAAAATGATATCTAACCCCTGAACCCTCTCATTTCTAATCCTAAACAATGTCACTCATAAATCTATTTTACAACTTTGTGTACAAAGAAAAAAATCTCTAACTTTTAACCTTGTAATAAACTATCCTCTGTGGGAAATCATTGAAAATGTAACTTGAAAGCCATTAATATCCTTTTATACCCATTGTAATAACAGTTGGGTACAACTTTATTTTAAGAAGTCATGATCAACTAAGTACATGTGCTGTTTTCTTTTGGGGGGCACCTTTCTGTTTCTAATAAAATCCAAAATCTACATCATATTGGTTTATCCTGAATTTCTTTTCTTCATCAAGGCCAGGAATCTCAGTTCTGCCAGAATGAAGATACCCTACGGAGAAATGAAACTCCTTAGACTACTGTGGAGGCCAACACACACAGTGGAACTGTGCCTCTGCCTGTAACATAATCTTTGCTAACACAGAATACAAGCAACTAGAGGGATAAATGCTCTCTTTGCTTTCTTTCTATTTAGTCACATGTGCATATCTACCAATGGGTAACCAGGGGCTATAGCCCATTTAGCACAAGTCTGCCTGTTTAGTAGGCACAAAGGAAAGAAGAAGCTAGGTACTCAATTTTTGCTGCATGCTAAAGACAAATGGGAAGGACTGAAGGAATAGGGAGGGCACGGTTGCTGAGCCATGTGGCATGCTTAAGGTCTGGTGTCCAGTTTCTAGTACAAAATGATAGAAGGAAAGGAAAGACAAGCAATATGAAGCAGGTTAGTTTTGCGATCAAGCCCATCAACAGCCTCAAAATGAAGGCTACACTGACCTAGTTTTCAAATCCAATCAACAGCAGGCAGACTGAAATACCTACAGTGAGATTAAGGGGGATGCTGAGAATTCTGAGCTCTAGGGACTCCAGAGAAAGATAAAACCGGTGGCAAACTCTTGCTTGTTCTCAAACACCTGGGCTTCACTTCCTTCGCATCATTAATGGTCCCTCATCTTCATCAGCATACTGCTTTTCCATGTTCACTAATCACAAGCCACATTTTATGGAGCACATTTTTAGATAATGCCCACTCCGAGGAAGCTATTGCCATGGTAGTCAATAGGTGCATGAATTAGTGAAGATGAACCCCTATTGACGAATCTTAACATAGTGTCAAGTACTGAATGTAGGCTAACACAAAAACTAGTTCACAATGTTATGGGATAGATGTGAGTTTGGAGGGAGCCCACAGAAATTTCCAGGATCTTGTGTCCTAAGACAAACATCATATTGGGGGTACAAGTTTAGAAGTAAAAATAGAGACAGTGTTTTATCTTCTTTTTTATTTTTATTTTTACTTTTTAACACAGTAAAAGGGTTTCTCTGTGTAGCCCTGGCTCTCCTGGAACTCACTCTGCAGACCAGGCTAGTCTTGAACTGAGAAATCCATCTGCCTCTGCCTTCCAAGTGCTTGGATTAAAGGTGTGAGCTACCACTGCCTGGCATCTTCTTTTTTATTAATTAATTAAATAATTTAATTTTTACACTCCATATTTTATTCCCATCTACCCTCTGACTGTTCCACATTCTGTACCCCCTCCCCATACCACTGTCTCCACATGGATGTCCCCATCCCCTAGCCCACTGACCTCTAAACTCCCTGGGGCCTCCAGTTAGAGACAGATTTTAAGGACAGGGAAATTATACTTGGAAATAAGAATGGACTAGTGAGCAGGGAAAAGAAATGCTTTCAAAAGGTGTTGGGCCACAAAGCTCATGACTACATGCTATTTATCTATCACTCCTATTTGGGTATTGTGCTTTGTTTGCTTATTGTCTGAATATGTTCTATCTGTTGCTCACAGCTTGGTAGAGAGGGATTTGAGGTCTTTCTTTGCAAATTGGTTTCTTTTACATGTTAATTTTGATGTGACTTTATCCAGTCCCTGTTCTGATGCCATAATAGAACATGAACAGATTTTCTCCAAACCTCACCTACCTGTCTAGAATGACATATGCAACCCATATGATGTCAAATGAACTATTTAATGCATGTGGACTATTAGAAATGATTTTACTTTAATAAAGAAAATATATACTCAAATTGTTTTGTTTCTGCTATTTGTTTTGCAAGGGATTTTGTAAAATTTAAAAATAAACAAAAGGCTTACCTTTTTGTTCTGGGTTCTAAGCAGAAGTGAGGCCCTTTTTTACAAAAGCACAGAAATGAATTAAAGGCCTGCTCTGACACCTTTGTGAAGCATTCAGGTATTGGTAGCAAGGTTTGGGGATAAAAAGACTTGTGGTTCCCAGTACTTGGGTAGCAGAAAAAGGAGGATGGTAAGTTCAAGCATGCCTTAGATACACAGTGAGAACTTTTCCCAGCAAAAACTAACCAAGAAAGGAAAAAAAAGAAAGAGAAGTAAGTTTCTAATTGATATCATCATGAACAAATTTTGATGAAATTTGGAAATCTTCCAACTCAATTACTGTTGGAGCTGTGGTTGACTAAGGAGAAACAGAGGCTATTGTTATTGTCAAATTATTTTGTTTTGGAAAAAAGAAAAGAAAACCATCATTCAATGTAAGAAGCAGCCAAAGCACTCGAAACAAGATTTAAGTGTTTCAGTATGTAATATGGCAGGTAGATAGGAGCCAGATCATATTGGGATGGAGCCTAGCTTCTTGAAATTTGACAGCTTCTGGCTACTCCCCTCAAGATTTCCCCTCAAATGGGCTATCTTATTATTGTCCTCTTTCTGTCCCCCAAGAAGAGACTTCTGAAAACCGACTGGTTTAGCATCAGTGTTAAAGAGTCAGAAGAAAATGGTGAAATAAAGTATTTCAACAAGGATCTCACAGAACCAGGAATTGTAATAAGTGGATTGTTTTCATTAAGATGTTTTGGGAAAGGAACTCCTGTGGAGGCTTGCTTGTTTATAGGTTTATGTATGAAGAATAACAAAAATGAAGTTAAAGAAGATTGTTCAGGACTACATGTTTTCTTTCATGGACTGAAATCTATCATGCAATTCACCTATCAAGGTTCTAGAAAATGTGTTTCTGGAAAGACAATTCCACTTGATGAATTGACAATATTTTATTACATTTTTAAAACTCGTAATATAAACAAACCAGTGACATTTGGCCTGTCCCTATCAAAGTATTCACTGCTTAAAGGATCTTCTACACCAGAGCTTTTAAGAATGTTGAAAGATTTGGTGCATCATAGAATTAACTCTTTAGTTTGGGTCATTGTAGCATTAACTCCCTTAAAACTTGGGCAGTGACGTGGTGGTGTTAGTTTTACAAATGGCTGAATTTAGATGCTAATGATTACATGTTTGATCTAGGTTCATTTGGTGGAATTGAATCTACTGATTAATTCAATTGAAGGGCTGGCATGGACTCCTAATACTTTTTTTTTTTGTCCCAAACAGAACAACCATAAAATTGTGACCACTGGAGAAGACAGCTTTGGGCACAAACATGAGGAGAGTTCCCACCAGTGTGCTTTTTATCACAAGCCAATGTAATCCCAAAATCTTGCTGCCAATAACTGAATGCTTTATAGATGTGTCATGGCGGAACATTTATTCATTTCTGTGCTTTCATGAAAAAGCTTCACTTCTGCTTAGACTCCAGATCCCAGCCTCAGCCTCCTCTTCCCATATCTGATTCTGAAAAAAAAATCCATGAAGTCTACTACAAAAAACTGTGTTGGCATCTGGATGAGCTGGGGCACCGAACGCCATAAAGTAAGATTTTTATTCCACTTTTAAAATATGTCTTTGCCTGTTTGCATGTGTTCACAGATGTGTGTATGTGTTTGCATACTTATATTTTATTATGCTCTAAAATCTTAGGATTATTTCTAATAATATATACATGAATAATTAGGTCAAGAAGGAGCTCTCTGAATCGCCTCTGTTACTTATATAAGAGAAGGGAGTCACCATCCTCCAAACTCCTCTCCCATGGGGAGCATATCTATTAGGTAGCTACCATTCCCTCTCTTCTAGCAGAACACAATTAATGTCACAGAAAATGTTCAAGACTGGCTGGGGGGAGAGAACTCTCTATATGTTTTCAACTGTCTAAACACTGAAATGTATGTATTTAATTTTCTCTAGAAATCGTTTATAACCATCTTGCCTTGTTATTGCCTTTTTCAGGATGAAGAAAGTATGTGCCTTTGTGTTCGCAGTACATTTGACTTTCTCTGAGTGACTGATAACAAGGAAAGCTTAGATAATAGTGAAAGAATTTTTAGTTCTCTAATGTATTCTTTTAATAAGTAAATTTAAAGCAGACCATTTCTCCAGCTTAATTGCTTCTGTGACATTCTAAACCAGTGCCAATTGTTTAGACAATAGGACTGACTCTTTTGGAAGTGTGATGTACCTGGTCAAAGTGAAGAGAACTTATTTTGAGGGTTGAGGGGTAAACTTACACCCAGCATTAACTCATTTTTTTTTTCAGATGCTATAGTAAAGTGCCAGGGGGTATAGCAATAGGTATCTGCAGTTTGGTCAAGGACTCTTTCATGTTCTCTTTCTGGTTCTTGCAAGGCAGCAATGCAAACTTGGCATTCAGCAGGTGGGCAATTATGTGTTTTCTCTTTAGTTATAGACATTTGAGCCTATAATGTAATATATGTTGTTTCAGATCCTCTGAGATCAGATTGACTACATGACAGATTAATTTAGAGAAAGGCCTTTGAGGAAAATGGAGGTAGGCGTAGATGTGATTTGAGTGAACCCCTATGAATCACAGACCAGATCTTACTCCATGGTCAAATTCAGAAAGAGAAGATTAGTGAGATGAATTATGAGCCTTGGGACTAGATTGGATTTGGGGTTGTAGTTGCTGCCTGTTCTTTTCTCAGCTGCCAGCCCTTCCAATTTTCTATCACCCTGAACCCTGATCCATACAGGTCTGACTAGCTTCATCGTGCAGTTTGACATGAGATATCCATCATCCTGGAGTGAATTAAGTCATTGGCAATCATCCTCTCTAAGGTGAGTGGTACTAACCCTACTCATCATTAGGCAAAGGAGTACTGAGAACCATCCAAGTAGCAATTGGTGCAGAAAAATTTTGTCCTAATATATGAGAACTGGCCACACGGTGTTATGAGAACAATGAGGCAAAAAGATACAAATTGCAGAGTTTCATTCATTTGGGACTCACAAATCATGTAATGTAGGTATCAACAAGACCAGTGAGTGGATAACTGAAATTCAGGTCATAAGAAGACTTATAAAGTAGTTAGGATAAATGTAACTTTCATCTGAGGTGAGAGATGTACCTGGTTTAATTCAAGGTGAAGTAAAAAATATTAGGTACATTCCTGGTGCTGGCTGCAGCACATCTGGCCATAAACATGTACCACTGGCATGTTGTTGTTTATTTGAAGTATCCAGTAAAACTATGTAAAGGAAACAACAGGGATCCTTAGAGGTAGTCATGGTGATTACAACTCAAAATAGCTGCAATCAGGAATAACTGGATACAAAACACAATAGCTCATTGGATAAAATTAGCCCCTCTTTCTCTTGCAAATAAGTTTTGGTCAGTTTGCTTGGTCCACAGTTGAACTGTTTGAGAAGAATTATCTTAAAAGCCCATGCTTAATTAGTTCTCTCTCTCTCTCTCTCTCTCTCTCTCTCTCTCTCTCTCTCTTTCTCTCTCTCTCTGATTATGAGTAACCTCTCAACTACCTAGCTAGCTAGCATCATGCCTTCCTGTTTGTTGCCAGCACACTAGTCATAGCCTAACCTTCTACAACGATAAGCAACCTCCCCCCACCCCCAATTTAATGTCTTTTAGCATAAGTTGTCTTGGTCATAGTATTTTGTCACAGCAATAGAAAATTAAGGCAGTAATCAAAGGCTTGCTCCTTTTATAACAGCTGTCTCACAAGAACTCAAAGAGTCAGATTATAACTATCAAGGAATCCCTCATAAGCTATCTCATATACCCAATAACTTAAGGACCTCCCTCACATTAATTTAAACCTTCCAAGAATTTTGCTACCTTCCGACAGTACCACCTTAAGAACCAAACCTTTAATCACAGTGGACTGGACTGTAGAGAGCCTTATTGAGGTGCCATGCCACCTGGCAGGAACTTAACATTGACCAAGGTGAAGTTCCTCTCCCAGCCTTTGTGTTAGCCATAATCCCCTCCACCTAGGGTGGAGCACTCAGATCAAGGTGAAGTTCCTCCTTCTTCCAGATCTACAAATTGGAGCCAACACCCATCAAAAAGTCAGACCAGTTCTCCTGAACACACCCTGGAATTTGGGGGAAGGATTTTCCCTATGCCTTTATATTTGGAGACACCCCCCCCCATTAAAGTTCGAACCTTGATCTGAAAACCTTTTGTCTTAGCTCCTTATTCTCTGTAGCAGGCCTGTTCTATTTCATCCCCAGCTTTCCTTCCAGGTAACCTTCGATGTAACTGCGGGCAGTTACAGTGGACAATAAGTATAAACTCAGACCACGTAAGACCCAAAAGAAAAATGGGGTCGCCCCAGCACCCCACGCCTTGGAAGGCAACACCCAAAACACTCGTGAGAAATGGTCTTGATGCAACAAGAGGATTTTTATTCCAGAGGCTCTGGGATTCACAAACGTACACCACAAAGGGTAGAGGATTGTGAACACTGAGTGCAGAAACGGGACCACTTTTATAGGCTTACAACAAAACCCGCCTAACACAAATCCAATCATTCCTTAGCATTTAGAACCCAGGCAGTGCGAGCCAATTGATTTGTAGCACTCCATAGCTTCTAAGCCAATCAGTTTAAATTATCCAAGCCCACGCTCTGAGAACCAATCAGTTTCCTATAGAAGCCAGATAGCAACTAGTTAGCTCATTTCTGCTTAGGTGGCCAGGGTCACACACAGGGTCACGCACACATTTCCTGTTATGCATTTCCTGTTATGCATTTCCTGTTACAGGGCCAGGATTACGTATTCAAAGGCCCCCTTGTGTATATATATATACCATATTTTTTTATATACACAATGGAGTACTATTCAGCCATTAGAAACAATGAATTCATGAAATTCTTAGAGAAATGGATGGAGCTGGAGAACGTCATACTAAGTGAGGTGACCCAGTCTCAAAAGAATACCCATGGTATACAGTCACTGATAAGTGGATATTAGCCTAGAAGCTTGGAACACCAAAGACATAAATCACATATCAAGTGATGTCTCACAAGAAGAAAGGAGTGGACACTGGTGCTAGAATAGACCAAAGCATCATTGTGGGAGAGTACAAGAACAGTGAGGGGGAGGGAAAAGGGCATGTGGGACCTTTGGGGGTGGGGAACCAGAAAAAAGAAAATGAATTGTAAATATAGAATATATCCAATAAATAAAAAAAAAAAGAAAAGAAAAAAAAGGCCCCCTAACGAGTAGTAGGTGCTTGGGGACCTGAGCACCCGCCAGGCACGAGCCCCGCAGCCTGCGTGGTGATCCTGCCAGCCCAGTTGCACTCGCCCTTGCCCCAGCTGCTCTGCGGAGGCGAGATGGAAAGGGATGCCAGGGACCTTCCCAGGCCTGCAGCTTGTGGCTGGACACTGCACTGCAGGTGGGTGTAACATGTGCACTCCTGGGCTAACAAAGAGTGGGCTAAACTGCTTTTGGGGGTCATTTAAGAGTTAGGCACAGGGGATTTTTAGCCTGTAATTCTCATCCTTTCAACCACACCTAAAACATAGAACGTGGTCAGCTATTTTACATGGGAATCCTTGCTTATAAATCAGACCTTCCATAATCCTTGGATGGGAATGCCAGATGAAGCTTTGTAGGCAGGAAAGGCAAATTTCGGTTGGAAAATGTATCCATTAGTGTGAGGAAAAATTGCTGACCCCTGTGGAAGGGCCCAATATTGTCAATTTGAAAGCAAGTATTGTGGTTTCAAAAGGTATGGCCTCCATAGATTCATGTGTTTTAATATTTGTTCTGTAAGGCGTGGCATGGTTAGGAGGTATGGCCTTGTTAGAGTAGGTATAGTGTTGTTGGAGGAAGTGTGTCACTCTGGGGGCAGCCTTTGAGTTCTCATATGCTTAAGCTACACCCAGTGTGGCACACAGTATCTTTACAATGACTGTGGTTCAACAGGTGGAACTCTTGGCTCCTTTAGCACCATGTCTGCCTGCATGATGCCATACTTCTTGCTGTGATGGCAAATAGACTAAATCTCTGAACTGAAAGCCATCCTCAATTGAATGTTGTCCTTTATAAGAGTGGCTGTGGACATGGTGTCTCTTCATAGCAATAGAATCCCTAAGACACCCACTGACCAGGAAGAAGTGCTATGGGTCATATCTGAGGAGTTAAGTATTTGTCACTATTGCTAACATTGACGATAATTCAAACGCATCTTTAGCTAGATTGGCCTTGGGAAATGTCACTGGTCTATGTCTTTGCAGCCATGAGCATCCTGTATGTTGTGCCTGTTGTACAGGTTGTAAGTGGTGTAGAAGGCTGGTTAAATGGCCAAATTACTATACCTCCTTAGGTGATTAGTGGCACTTTCTGTGATAGGTATTTGGTGCTAATATTTCATGTATGTATGAATGTATGTATGTATGTATTCACTTAACATCTGAATGCAGCCCCTCATTCCTGGTCCCAACTTCATAGAGCTTCTTTCCCATTTCCACTTCCTCTTCTTCTCTGAGAAGGCAGAGCCACCACCCCTAGGTATCATCCTATCTTAGCACATCAAGTTGCTACAGGAATAGGTGCATCTTCTCCCACTGAGGAGAGACAAGGCAGCTCAGTTAGGAGAACAGGATCCACCAGCAGGCAACAGATTGAGGGACAGTCCCAGCTCTAGTTGTTGGGGGACCTGCATCAAGATCAAGCTGCAGATCTGCTGCATGTGTGCAGGGGGCCTAGGTCCAGCCCATCCTTTCTCTGTGATTGGTGATTTAGTCTGTGGGAGCTCCCAAAGGGTCCAGGTTGGTTGACTATGTTGGTATTCTTATGACTTCCCATCCCTTTTGTGTCCCTCAGTCCTTCTCTCAACTTTCCTACAAGACTCCCCAAACTTCCTCTAATGTTTGGCTGTGGGTCTCTGCATCTCTTTCTATTGGCTGCTGGGTGGATCTCTCAGAGTCTAGCCATGCTGGGCTCCTGTCTGCAAGCATATTAGAGTGTCAAGAATAGTGTCAGGCATTAGTTCTTGCCCATACTATAGATCTCAAGTTGGGCTAGTTGTTGATTGGCCATTCCCTCCATCTCTGCTCCATTGTTGTCCCTACACTTCACATAGGCAAGACACATTTTGGATCGAAGGTTTTGTGAGTGTATTCGTATCTTTATTCCTCCATTGGGAGTCCTGCCTGGCTACAGGAGGTGGGGACCTCAGGCTCCTTATAATCCACTGCTGGGAGTTTCAGCTAGAATCACCCCCATAGACTCTCTGAGGCCTTTCCTTATCCCAGGACTCTGGCATGTCTTAGAAAGGACCCCCATGCCTGTAGCTGATTTCCATTCTCTCTCCCCAGCTCTTCCTATACATGATTCTCAACCCATTTTCCTTCCCATCCCCTGTCCCACCCAATTCCTTCCTCCATCTACGTCTAACTTATTTCCCCTTCTGAGAACGATTCAAAATCCTACCTTGCTTCTTTTGTCTTTCAGTGGGTCTATGGGTTGTAGCATGGTTATCCTCTACTTTATTGCTAATACACACTTATAAGTGAGTACACACCATGAATGTCCTTTTGGATATGATTTACCTCCTTCAGGATGATATTTTCTAGTTCCATCAATTTGCCAGCGAATTTCAAAATGTCCTTGTTTTTAATAGCTGAGTAATATTCCATTGTGTAAATGAACCTCATTTTCTTTATCCATTCTTCAGTAGATAGACATCTGGGTTATTTTCAGTTTCTAGCTATAATGAATAAAGCTGCTATGAACATAATTGAACAAGCGTCCTTGTGAGATGGTGGAACATCTTTTGGGTATATGCCAAGGAGTGGTATAGCTGGGCTTTGAGGCAGAACTATTCTCATTGTCCTGAAAAACTGCCAAATTGATTTTCAGAGTGTTTGCATTCCCACCAGCAATGAAGAAAATTTCCCCCTTGCTCCACATCTTCTTCAACATGTGCTATTACTTGAGTTTTTTATCTTAGCCATTTAGATAGGTATAATGTGGAATCTCATAGTTGTTTTGACTTACATTTCCCTGATGACTACAGAAATTGAACATTTCAGTGTTTCTCAGCCATTAGAGATTCTTCTGTTGAGAATTCTGTGTTTAGCTCTGTACCCCATAGTTTGCTGGATTGTTTGGGTCATTGGTATCTGACTTCTTGAGTTCTTTATATATTTTGGATATTAACGCTCTGTCAGATGTAGAGTTTGTGAAGATATTTTTCCAATCTGTAGGCTGTCATTTTGTCCTATTGAAGGTGTCCTTTGTCTTACAGAAGCTTTTCAGTTTCATGAGGTCCCATTTATTAATTGTTGATATTAGTGCATGAGTGTTCTGTTTAGGAAGTTGTCTCCTGTACTTGTGATGTTTTTGTGTGACAGGAATATCTTTACATCTTAAATTTACTCTCATAGTTCTCTCCACCGGCCTCTCTCCCAGAACATCTTATCTTTTATCTAGATTTCCCTTTCAGCCTTCCAACCATATGGCCAGAAAGTCAGCTGCCCATTAATCTGTAAATATTCTCAACACAGCTTACTTCTCCTGCTCACAATGGATGACTAGAGGTACTACTGCTTCAGCTCCACATGTTTAGAGATTTCTCCCTCTGTCTTTCAGGCCACCATTATTCATTGGTAGCTTTCACTTACATATTGAAAACAAATCAGGGCCTTTATTCTTCTCATACAATTATACATTTACATAAGATCCCTCCTCTGTGTGTATAGGTGAAAAGCATAGGAGAGAGTATCAGTGTACTTCACAAGGAGGACATGAGAGTTTGGCCTACCTGCTCATGCAGCTTACTTGTGTCCCGGGATTTCACTCTGATTCCAGCCTGGATGTTACATTTCCACGGTAAAATTGATTGACATTAGGCCTGTTTGACTTTCTAACTTGGTTTACCACAATGTACCTACTCATAAGAGTTAACTCGAGTTCCATTATTTGCCTCTCAGCATCAAGTACACTACCTTTTGTATGGCCTTGTAACATACTAGGCCCTGCTTCTCAAAAGGCATATAATTAATTATTGTAGACTATAGGCTCTTGCTTCAGACTTACAGCATAGCCTGTTTTTATCCCATAAGATCATGAAATCCCTGCTATGTTCATAGCAGATCTATTTATAACAGCCAGAAGCTGGAAAGAACCCAGATGTCCCTTAATGGAGGAATAGATACAAAAAATGTGGTATATATACACAATGGAGTACTATTCAGCCATTAGAAACAATGAATTCTTGAAATTCTTAGACAAATGGATGGAGCTGAAGAACATCATACTAAGTGAGGTAACCCAGTCTCAAAAGAACACTCATGGTATGCAGTCACTGATAAGTGGATATTAGTCTAGAAGCTTGGAATACCCAAGACACAATCCACATATCAAATGATGTCCAAGAAGAAGGAAGGAGTGGCTCCTGGCTCTGGAAAGGCTCAGTGAGTGCATCAGTGTAGGGGAATACCAGAACAAGGAAGTGAGAAGGGGTGGATGGGGGGACAGGGGGAGGGAAAAGGGCATATGGGACTTTCAGGGAGGGGGAGTCAGAAGAGGGGAAATCATTTGAAATGTAAATAAAGAATATATCTAATAAAAAATAAAGGCACTATTTAAAGTAAAAAAAAAAAAAAAAGATCACGGAATCCACACTGCATTGTTTTCCATCATTGACAACTGTAACACCATCTGGTCTAGTCAGTAAGTGACAGCACAGATATGTTTATTTTGTTTTACTTTTTTCCATTGGGGGAGTGGTCCGTCATATCTCTGCCCACTGAGTTCCTCTATTGGGACATTCTCTCACGTTTCTATCCCTGAAGACATTAGCAACTGATCCACACAAAGCTTTGTCCAGGGGTTAGTTATGCTCTGCCTATCAGTCAGTGCAATGTCCTCTTTACATACTGGATAGTAAATGCCTGAGTCCCAGT
This sequence comes from Apodemus agrarius, assembly GCA_964023405.1. Taxonomy (NCBI): domain Eukaryota; kingdom Metazoa; phylum Chordata; class Mammalia; order Rodentia; family Muridae; genus Apodemus; species Apodemus agrarius. The sequence goes on from OZ030010.1 coordinate 11,126,900, forward strand.
TTCACACACTACTTATATTCTCATGTCATGCCTAGTACTATTTCTATAATCCATGTTTTCCATGAATTAGACACTATGGTGGGATTAGCCATGCAAGAGGGGTATTATGAACAGCATATATATGGAAAGTTGAGAGGGAACCAGAAGAAGCTGGAGGCTTCAAAGCTGATCTGAAACAGAAAGCAGGACAAAGTGGAAACAAAAGAAAGGGGAGATTAAATGTAAATACCCAAGACTGAAGTCCACTTCTTACAGTTCAGCAAGCCAGAGTTACCAACAGGCAAGTCCTACATCATTAGCAGGACCAGGTTATGGGAAGTGTGGCCTTTTCCTTAAGTTGGTGCTGAATTTCAGAGTGCTAGGTCTATCAGTCCTATACTACACTAGAAGTAAACCTGGCAGATGTGTTTTCATGACTTTCACAAAAGCTTTGTTTTCTTTCCCAGGTAAACACTAATATATATGTAAAAATGCCTAATATCACTGGACTCATAGATCCTCGTTAGAACATTTAAGTCCACCATGGGGGTTAAGAAACCATTTTCACAGTTTATTACTGATCTTGTTGAACAAGGACAGACTCTTATGAACTGAAATATATGTCTTTTTTTATTTAAAAAAATCACTGTAGATTCTTGCTGTGATTTTAATGGCTGTCCTGTTCCCTATACATAAACTGGACCTTTAACTCCAAGGAAATTGTATTAGAAGGTGGAGATTTTAGAAAGTGACTGGGTCATGAAGACTCCTTTTTCATGAATGAGCTCAGTACCCTTATAGATGCGGATGCAAACATTGATCTATGTCTTGTGCTATGTATTGGAACAGCAACAGTTTCTCTCTTTAAAGAAGAGAGCATATGTCAATATGATGGCATCTTGAATTTATAGATTCTAGAACTGTGAAACATGTTTTTTTTTAATTCTGAATTATCTCAGTCTGTGGTACTTTGCTACTGCAGGAAGATGTAACATGATAGTCTTCAAAATGTGAGTAACCTTTTCATTAAATGCAGGGAGGGGCTACATATTCAATATGAGGAACACTGACTGATACTGCAGGCAATTGGAGTGTGTTAAATGACTATCACCCAAGTGTGGTGGGTCAATCAGTCCTATTTTAGAAATAATTTTGACAAATCACTTTATCATTAATAATTTTTTGGCAATTTTATAGAAGTAGGAAACAGCAGATTCTTTTTCATCTTGAACTCTGCTTATGTCTTTGTAGTTTGCAGATCTAGTTATTATAAACAATGTGTGCAATCTAATTATTTTAATCACATGAGATGATTTAAATGAAATTCCTTTCAGATAGACAGTTCAATTAAAGCAGCAGAGTCTCATACAATTTCTAAATCTAGAGAAAATATAACTTTTGGTGATTCATTTAGTTCCTATACTTTGGATTTCTGTATCTACTTAAAGTTTACAGCATGTTGTTGTGGATCGCACTGGTGCTGTTTGAATTTGGATGTTAATTCTGCTTCCTCAAGAGGGGATGCTCTTATGAGGAGTGGATCATGTACTATACTCAGGTGATTTCATGTGAACCTTCTCCCCATTTTAACTGATCAAAGACAGGCTTTAGCCTGTCATTGGGCAATGGAAGGGTAAGGTGAGCCTGGAGGTTTTAGAGAGGGAGAAGAGAGGAAGGAGAGAGACAGACAAAGAGACGGAGGAGACAGAGGAAGAGGAGGTAGAAGGAAGATGGAGCAGAACAATGTGGCCTGGAGAAGCCACAAGGAGCAAGGGATCTCATAACTGGGGCCTAGAGTAGTGTAGTGGTAAATCTGCCCCATCTAGGTGTGCAGCTTATAAATAGTATAACTGAGTTGTGTGTTCCTTGCAGGGGCTTATTGGGGTTGGAGAGTTACTGTAATAGTGTGTGGTTACTTTTATACTGTTAATTGAAATGAAATTTAAATACACCCAAGTATAGATATGTTAAAGAGTTCCATACTATTCTGTCAATATGGGTCACACAGCAGTCTACCAGAATAAGGGCTGTAACTGGTTCATGAATGTATGTTTAGCATTGTTGATGCTGCCAGATGTTTCTTTAGTGTGGCTATAGCAGTTCACATTTCCATCAGTGAAGTATAAGACTTTTACTTGTTCCATCTAACCCCACAGACAGCTGGAATTTTGATTTCTTTAGATTTTTGCCCTTTGGGTAAGAACTGACCCGTTTTTAAGTGAGACTGAGCTGTGATTGGTTAGCAGATAAGTGCTCTGAGAGCTTATTCACTTGAGATAGTTTGATCCTGCTACAGAACTCAAGCTGTGATGTTGATTCATTTTATTGACTAAAGTTTAAGACATTCTTAGTGTTTCATAAATGCACAGTACTTGGAAAGGGGCATTGGAAGTGATTCTGAAACGGAAAGTTAGATTTCTGGCCAAAGCTGAAGTGGTACACAGATAAAAATAGCCATTTCAAGAGCCAAAGAAGTGGCCAGAACTAGAGACGAGAATACATCATGTTTTTATTACTGAGAACAACTTCCCACTCTTAGTTTACATAGATCTATAATTTCCTTCCAGTGGCATTTAGAGGAATATTCATTTAATTATGAAAAATTGGACTTTTGTCAAGTCAATGAAACAGAGATGTTTGGATAAACAATATAATGTTTTTGAGCTTTTACTATTGGAAAGAGGAGGGTAAGGAAGCCACTAGTCAGAATAATGAGAAAGCAATATTTGTCTGATGTACTTAAGTGGAAGTCAAATTTAAATACAACAAACATGACCAGACTAGTGTCTTCTTTATCATTTCCCTTAGCTACTACAAAAATTTCTTGATTTGGCTATCAGGCTCTATTTCTTTTCTTTTCTTTTCTCTTCTTTTTCTCTTTTTTTTCTGTTTCTGTTTCTTTTTCTTTTCTTTTCTTGCTTTTTTTTTGTTTTGCTTTTTTTTTTTAAGACAGGGTTTCTCTGTGTAGCCCTGGCTGTCCTGGAACTCACTTTGTAGACCAGGCTGGCCTCAAACTCAGACATCTGCCTGTCTCTGCCTCCCAAGTGCTGGGATTAAAGGTGTGCGCCACCACCACCCTGCCAGGCTCTATTTCTATTGGCAAAAATAATTTTAAAATGAGAAGACACCTAATAATTGTTTTACTTGTGCTAAATTAGTAGCTTAGGCATTTTCCATTTCTGGGAAGCAAGAATTAAATATCCAATCATACAGTTTACTTTTCCTGTTTTAAGTATAGCAGTATGGCAGCAAATAAGCAAAGTGGGATACTTTTCTTTTCCTTGTGATAATTTCTTTTTTTTTTGATTTTTTTATTGTATATATTCTATATTTACAATTCATTTCCCTTTTTCTGGTTCCCCACCCCCAAAGGTCCCACATGTCCTTTTCCCTCCCCCTGCTCCCGCATCCACCCCCTCCCACTTTACTGTTCTTGTACTCTTCCACAATGATGTTTTGGTCCATTCTAGCACCAGTGTCCACTCCTTTCTTCTTGTGAGACATCACTTGATATGTGATTTGTGTCTTTGGTGTTCCAAGCTTCTAGGCTAATATCCACTTATCAGTGACTGTATACCATGGGTATTCTTTTGAGACTGGGTCACCTCACTTAGTATGACATTCTCCAGCTCCATCCATTTCTCTAAGAATTTCATGAATTCATTGTTTCTAATGGCTGAATAGTACTCCATTGTGTATATATACCACATTTTTTGTATCCATTCCTCTGTTGAGGGACATCTGGGTTCTTTCCAGCTTCTGGCTATTATAAATAAGGCTGCTATGAACATAGTGGAGCATGTATCCTTATTGCATGCTGGTGAATCTTCTGGGTATATTCCCAGGAGTGGTATGGCTGGGTCCTCCGGAAGTATCACGCCCAGTTTTCTGAGGAACCGCCATACTGATTTCCAGAGTGGTTGTACCAGCTTGCATTCCCACCATCAGTGGAGGAGTGTTCCTTTTTCTCCACATCCTCGCCAACACCTGATGTCTTCTGAGTTTTTAATCTTAGCCATTCTGACTGATGTGAGGTGAAATCTCAGGGTTGTTTTAATTTGCATTTCCCTAATGACTAGTGATGTTGAACATTTTTTAAGGTGTTTCTCAGCCATCCGAATTTCTTCAGGTGAAAAGTCTCTGTTTAGCTCTGTACCCCATTTTTGGATAGGGTTATTTGGTTTTCTGGGGTCTAACCTCTTGAGTTCTTTGTATACATTGGAGATTAGCCCTCTGTTGGATGTGGGGTTGGTGAAGATTTTTTCCCAATTTGTTGGTTGCCGATTTATCCTTTTGACAGTGTCTTTCGCCTTACAGAAACTTTGTAGTTTTATGAGGTCCCATTTGTCTATTCTTGTTCTTAGAGTATAAGCAATTGGTGTTCTGTTCAGGAATTTTTCCCCTGAGCCGATGTCTTCAAGGGTCTTCCCCAGTTTCTTTTCTATTAGTTTTAGTGTGTCTGGTTTTATGTGGAGATCCTTGATCCACTTGGAGTTGAGTTTAGTGCAAGGAGATAAGAGTGGATCAATTCTCATTCTTCTGCATGTTGACTTCCAGTTGAGCCAGCACCATCTGTTGAAAAGGCTATCTTTTTTTCCACTGGATGTTTTCAGCTCCTTTGTCAAAGATCAATTGGCCATAGATGTGTGGGTTCAATTCTGGGTCTTCGATCCTATTCCATTGATCCGCTTCCCTGTCTCTGAACCAATACCATGCAGTTTTTAATACCACTGCTCTGTAATATTGCTTGAGGTCCAGGATATTGATTCCCCTAGAAGTTCTTTTGCTGTTGATGATAGTTTTAGCTATCCTGGGTTTTTTGTTATTCCAGATGAATTTGAGAATTGCTCTTTCTAGCTCTATGAAGAACTGAGTTGGGATTTTGATGGGAATTGCATTGAATCTGTATATTGCTTTGGGCAAGATTGCCATTTTGACTATATTAGTCCTGCCAACCCACGAGCATGGAAGATTTTCCCATTTTCTGATGTCTTCTTCAATTTCCCTCTTCAGAGACCTGAAGTTTTTGTCGTATAAATCTTTCACATGTTTGGTTAGCGTCACTCCAAGATACTTTATGTCATTTGTGGCTATTGTGAAGGGTGTCATTTCCCTAATTTCTTTCTCGGCCTGCTTATCCTTCGCGTATAGGAAGGCTACTGATTTACTTGAGTTGATTTTATAGCCAGCCACTTTGATAATTTCAAGGTAAGTGTTTAGTCCTTGCTTTGATTTTAGATGCAATCACAAACTCCTGGTGTTCTCCTCTCGGCTCAAGTCTTCCATTTCTACAGCTGCTGTTTAATTCAAGGAACAGGTGTCATGATCCTGACTTCCCCTGCCCCCAAACTGACAGAGTATTGCTGGGTCAACCTTGATGCAATTTTGCTTTGATAGCATATTTCTCTTAGTTCAAAACTCACAGAAACGAAACAAAACAAAACACAGCCCTCCAAACTGAAGATCTTGCTGATGAAGATGCACCTTAGTTTAATACCAACAAACTTCCCCAAATACTTCCATATATGAATCCCCTAATTCTAATTGTACAATATCAAATAAGCATTGAACATTCTCATCTCACATATTTGCTCACAATCCTCTCAACCTTAATGCCTATCCATTTTTTCTTTGTTTTTTCCTTTCTTTGTTTCTTTGTTTCTTGCTTGCTTGCTTGCTTGCTTTTTCTGTGTAGCCAGACTGCCAGACTGTCCTGGAACCAGGAAGGCCTCAAACTCAGCGGTCCACCTGCTTCTGTCCCCCAACCCCTACGTTCTGGGATTAACAGTGTGTGCCATCACCACAAGGCACTGAAAAATTTTAGCCTTGACTTTAATGATGGTAATTTCCCTCCATCCTTGAGTGTTACTTTATTTCCAAGTTCTATCAGGAAGACTGCAAATATTTACAGAGTGCAAGGTGACTTAGTAGACTTGAAAATGGATGATACATTCCTTAAATTGAAAGAGGACAAAATATAAGATGTAAATGTGGACATTTTAAATAGATAACAAAGATGCATTGGTAACTTTTCACTATTCATAGGTGATGGATTTGATGCTACAGATCTTATCAAAGGTCTTCACACCAAGAGGAGAAGTGGGGTTTGACTAGTCCATATTCTTATCACTTAAGCTGTCTCATACTTACGAAGGAATATGAAGTTTCAGAGAAACAGAAGGTTGTGTGGCAGGAAACACCTGGAATGCACGCCTCTGAATACACCAGTGGGAGACTATCCCAATCACATTATCCGATGTGGGAAGACACACTCTAATTTTGGCTGGTCATTCATTGGGCAGAGGAGCCAGGGAACAAATAAGATAGAGAAAATTAATAGAGTACTAGCCTGTATCCATCATTTTGCCTCTTGGTTATAGATACGATGGGCAAGCTGCTTCAAGGTCTTGCTGCCTTTGCTTCTCCATCATGATGGACTATGAGTTAAAATAAATATTTTCTCCCTTAAATTTATTTTGTCAGAGTATTTTTATCACAGTAACAGGAAACAAAGCATAATTAAAGAAAGGTTGGGAACAAGCAATGCAGAAATAAGGTAGAATGAAGCAAAAGCCAGCAAAATGTTAGTTCTATCAACATTGATGGTCCCCCAAATACTCTTTTTATATGGACAAATTCACCCAGATTCATCTTTCTTTCTTTCTTTCTTTCTTTCTTTCTTTCTTTCTTTCTCTCTCTCTCTCTCTCTCTCTCTCTCTCTCTCTCTTTTCTTTTCTTTTTTCTTTTGCTTATCAAAGTTGAGTACACTTCAGGGACTAAGTTATACCAATTAAATGGAAAAGAAATCAATGCAATCATGCATGTAGCAGATGTATTAATAATGACTAAATTTTATAATAGGCAATGACATAATTTCACGATAAATTGACTCAGGGTTGTCTTCACAGGCCCCTACTGATAAACAGGTGCTGTTAATGCCCTCTAATTGCACTGAGAATAAAAGCCACACTTCTTCCAATAGCCTCAAAGGTCAACATGGAGGAACCCCTGCCCAAATTTCCAGAATATGTCTATGTTCATTTCTTTCTTCGTCACTGCATTTTCACTACCTGGCCCTCTCAGAGCCCCTTTCCACCCCACACTAATCCAGTCACTTGTCTCTCCAGCTGGACCCCTCTTCCTCTGCATTCATTCTGCACTTAATTATATAAGAACCAGATATTAAATACTTTAATTTATTTTACTGCCCTTAGTTAAAGAAATGTAATTTTTACAATTATATTTAATGAAAACCCTTAAGGGGAGATAATCTTATTAGCATATGTACTTTGAGAATTAATTTGAAGTGTCATTCTGGTTGTTAACCTTAGCAACACAATGGAGTGAATTTTGGAGAACATTGGTAGTCTACTGAACATGTAAAAAGATACTGTGAGAAAAATATTCTGTTAAGGCAAAATTTATAAACATGTGCAATCTGTCCCATTTGTTTCTTTAGACATAGGTCTTTAAGTGTCTGTAAACACATTTAAATCTTCTGCATATTTTAGATATCTGGTCAGATAATTTTTTTCCATTTTTTATTGGATATATTCTATATTTACAATTCATTTCCCTTTTTCTGGTTCCCCACCCCCCAAAGGTCCCACATGCCCTTTTCCCTCCCCCTGCTCCCTCATCCACCCCTTCCCACTTCCCTGTTCTTGTATTCCCCTACATTGATGCTTTGATCCTTTCCAGCACCAGTGTCCACTCCTTTCTTCTTGTCAGACACCATTTGGTATGTGAATTGTGTCTTTGATGTTCCAAGATTCTAGGCTAATATCCACTTATCAGTGACTGCATACCATGGGTATTCTTTTGAGACTGGGTCACCTCACTTAGTATGATGTTCTCCAGCTCCATCCATTTCTCTAAGAATTTCATGAATTCATTGTTTCTAATGGCTAAATAGTATTCCATTGTGTATATATGCCACATTTTTTTGTATCCATTCCTCCGTTGAGGGACATCTGGGTTCTTTCCAGCTTCTGGCTATTATATATAAGGCTGCTATGAACATAGTGGAGCATGTATCCTTATTGCATGCTGGGGAATTTTCTGGGTATATTCCCAGGAGTGGTATGGCTGGGTCCTCCGGAAGTATCCTGTCCAGTATTCTAAGGAACCACCAGACTGATTTCCAGAGTGGTTGTACCAGCTTGCAGTCCCACCAGCAGTGGAGGAGTGTAATTTTTGAGATTATAATATAGTTATATATTTTTCCCTTCTCTTTACTCCTTCTAAACCCCATTGCAATGTTTAAAATTCATGGCTTTTTTTGCATTAATTATTGTTTCATAAATATGCCTATATACTTGTATATATACCTATGTATATACATATTTATATATCTATTTTTTTCTAAATACAACCTCCTCCATCTGTATAATGTTAATTGTATGCATGTTTTTAGTATTGGTCATTTGGTATTGGATCCAATTGGTATGTTTGTCCAATTTTAAAGAGATAAATATTCTATGATAAGACTTTGAATATCTTATATAACCATCTATGCTCAAAACTTATATTTTCTAAAGGAACCTGAAGCTGATAATTTCTGTAATAAAATAGTTTTGTAATAAAAAATAGAATGCAGAGCTCAGTGATTAAGAGCACTGACTGCTTTTTTTAAGACTCATGTTTAATTCCCAGCACCCACATGGCAGTTCAAAACCATCTGTAACTCCAATTCTAGAAGATCCAATGCCCTCTTTTGGCCTTCATGTATACCAGGCATGCACATGGAACACAGATGTACATTCAGGCAAAACACCCATACACCTAAAATAAAGCAATGGAATGGGCTCACTTAGTGACTCTGTGAACTTGCCAGTACTACAGGTGGGCCTTCAGCAGAATAGTATCACCTCCAACAAATCTCATCCAAAGCCAAGGGGCAGCCTGCCTTCTCTATTGAATAAAAAATGAATCCAGACTACCTTTTAAGGTCACCTTCTTTGAGAGGTTTGCGCTGGGTACTATACTTCAAGTAGTACTTCTAAATTTTTGTCAATCATTGTGTAAAGCCACAGAAGGCCACACTCTCCCTCCTCTGTCCTCTTCTGTCCTCTTCACTTAGCTCTCTAAGGGATCCTGCTGCCTACTGAAATTTGAGACCTATTGGTCCTAATGTGTACTTTTGCTAGTATCCCTTCCTTTTTCTATGACATTTGTTTCCCACACAGCTCTTGTCACAACTTCCATTTACAAATGGCTGTCAGTTTCAGCGTCTAGGCCAGGCAGCATGAGAACAAGAAACAGATCTTCCCTGTCAATTACTTTCACCCCAGACCGCAACACAATGCCTGGCACATACCTGGAACAAAAATCTTTCACTAGTAAGATTTTCTTTGTCAGAGTGAGTCACACACTTTTTGTTATCCATGATGATATTTCTGGAAGACAAAAGCCAGTTTTTCTAGTTTAATCAAGAATGAGCATCCCAGGGCTTTTCTTCTTTGTTTTTTGTTTTTGTTTTTGTTTTTGTTTTTGTTTTGTTTTGTTTTGTTTTGTTTTGTTTTGTTTTTGCATTCCTGAGGGATGAAACTATGACTCACAAAAGTAGTCCCTGGGCATGGAATGATGCGAATGGAATGGTGGATAAAGTTCTTGACACTTTAGCAAAAACTGAAGCTGGACAACCAAGAGCTATTGTATTCTTTCTAATCACACAAAGGCACTTTGATAAAAAAGCTAGGTTTACTTTAAAAGGTCTTTGATTAAGTGGTAAAAAGTATTAGTATCAAATTCCAACCTGTAGATACACATCTTTTTTATATTCTCTGTTTTGAAATTTAGAGTGAGCATTAGGCATTGTACTGCATAATAAAACATTATGGTAAAATGATATTAAAAGGGACATTTGTACAGTTCCTTGAATTATGCATTAAGCAAGCCATTATTTTTAAAAAAATTGGATACTCATTTTATTGGAAAAATGACTAGCTAAGGTTATTTAGATCTGGAAATCTGCAAGATATCTTCCTGTTAAAACAAAGAGGGAAGGAAGGCTGCCACTTCTAAGAAATCAACTGGTGACTGGTCAAGACAAAACTTGAGCATATAAAAGAAATTTCAAATTCTATAAATGTGTATTAGTTTCCAGTACTTAAAAGGGTTTTTTTTTGTCTTGGTGAGCCCATTCCTTGTACTTGTGTTTATATCAGCTATACTACTCGATATCTTTGTTATGATAGTATAATATGTGAGTGTGTGTGTGTTCACACTTTATATTTCATTAAAAGAATTAAGTTTTAGAAATTTTCAGACAAATAAAAGGTGAATAACATTTACTTAGCATAAGTTCTGGACCACATACTAAAACACTTTAATTCATTTTATCTTCCTAATAACACCGTGAAATGAGATGGACATTATTATTTGCATTTTGTGTATAATAAGAGTATAAGAGAAGATAAAACGCAGGCCTCAGTGATGTCAAAGACTGAGCAACCGTTAAGAGACTTATGCTGTGTTGACCATTTTACATTTGTACTTCATGGCTATGGGGATGAAAAGAGCTTCCACGAATGTTCAGATCTAGTCAGTCCAGTGATCTTCCAAATGATGTACCTGGACCAACAGCACCAGTATCCCCGAGAAAGCGTTAGAAATGGAGACAGGCCTCACGGGAGCTCACAGAAACTGAAACGACAATCATGGAACCTGCAGGGGTCCTCTGCATATACATTATGATTATAGGCTTAGTGTTCTTTTATGAGCCTGATGACAGTAGGAGTCGAGGGTGTCTCTGAATCTTTTGCCTGCTCTCTGGAGCCCTTTCCTACTACTGAATGCCTCATCCAGCCTAGATATGAGGGTTTATGCCTATATTTATTGTAACTTGTCATGCCATGTTTGGTTGATATCCCTGGGGGGGGGGAACTGCTCTTTTCTGAAGGCAAACAGAGAAGTGAATTTTGAGGAGAGGAGAGTAATACTGAGGCAACTGGGAAGAATGAAGGGAGGGGAGGCTGGGATATATTACATGAGAGAAAAATATACAATAAAGAAAAAAAAGAAGCAACAGAGACGTTCAGGCTTTGCTCTAGACCAGTAGAATTAGAAGTTTGGGTATGGGATTCAGTAAAGTATGTTGTGAAGCCCTAGGGGATTCTGCTCACCATCAATTGGAAGAAGAACTAAAGTATGCCAGCACTACTGCAGAAAGCCAGAGCAAAGGGCAGAACTACTAACCAGTTGTAAGAATTCTGTAGCTATAGCAACATAGATCATCAAGGTAAACACATCACAACTACTGTGTCAGCTTATGTCTGCGACTGTGCAAAGTAGCAGCTCGGGCTCAATTCTGTCCCATTTAGGTGATACATTCCCTCTTATGAATTTGAACATGTGAGAGAAAAGTATTTGCCATTACTAATATTTGGAATACCAATGTATGGTCACTATTCATCTAACGGCCTCTTGTTCCTTCTTTGATGACAGAAGGATGAGTAATATGGTACCTTCCACCTCCCAAATTATCTTAATCAAGGACATCTTCTATCCAATTCCCTGGAAGCAGAGTCTGGAGTGGAAATTCTGATGTAAGTGATGTATTGAGGAAGCATTCTCAGAAAAAAAGGAAACAGATTAGAACAGTGAGGGGAAGCTAAATACATTGGTTGCAGAGTGGCAGTGAATGTGACTTCCTGGCTAAGGGTGTTCTCTGAACACTCATAGCAGTATTTTAGAGAAATATGCAGTGGAGAGCCATTATCAGAAAGCCATAGTAACAACTGGGGCTGGGCAAGGTGAGTGGATAAATGCAGGCAAAGAGATGCCGATGGAGTACCACCGGGAACTATTACATGGATGTTTTTGTAACTCTTCATAGTTTTAGATGCTGGTAACTAACTATCATTGCCTCACATAGCACTCTCCTCCTATCTGACCTCACAGAGCAATAACTATGGACCAACCAGTTTCCTATTCTCAACTACATCTATGGATAAATCAAGCCAAATGGCTATATCCTAAACAGTTTATAAAGAAGTGCTTAGTCCAATAATTACCCTTCTCAGTTGGATTCACATTAATTTTAGAAACACTGTTGTTATTTCTAATTTTCTGTAAAATGAAGCTACAGACTGAATTATGTTAAATCCTGTTCCACTTTTCAAATTCATTTGCCTAATGGTTTTGTTCAGAAAACAGTTGTTGCATAAAATCATGGATTAGAAACTAAATCTGGTGTTACTGACAAAAATCAAGTATTAATAGGTCAGAAATATTTGAGCCCATGACAAAAGAAAATGAGGCAAGACATTGAAACGATTATTGAATTGTGTTTGTAGTTCTTGTCTTCAAGTGCAAGGTGATATTGAAAAACTTCCTGATGTAAATTGTTGATGGCTGACTTACTTGCCAGGGGATACCAGACCTGTGTGTGATTCAAAACAATGCACCAATCCAGGCATATGGAATATTGAAAAATGCCCCACTTAGGGGAAAGTTCCAAAAGCAACACCAACAAATGGCACTTCTGGAGGAAAGACCTGGAAAGGTAACATTGAATGACTTGCTCATTGATGTACTGACCAGTCTCAGTGTTGACCTGAGTTTTTTACTTATTACTTTTGCACACATTACAGCTTTCACAGTCCTATGTGACATTTCTGTTTGTAGGATCCTGATCACTGTCACTTCATTGACTTTCTGTTCCTTCATATTGGCCAAAAGATATTAGTCCTAAAGAACTGCTGAGTCAGGCCATGTCTCAAGGTATGGTTTGAATTAATTAAAGAATTTATCAATGACAACTTCTAAGGCAAAAGGGTCCTGAAGGAATGTGGCCTGGATAGCTTCACTATATATACATTCACCACTCTTATTACACATGCAAGTAGAACATGGTATCAGTTGTTGATCTTCTGGGAAACTTTTTTTACCCCAGGATTTTATAATAGCCAAATCATTAGAATTACCAGAGGTTGGATAGCCCAGAGACCTCAGCTAAAACCTAACATAATGGGCCAAAAAAAAAGTTAATGGAATACTACTCAACTATTAAAAACAATGACTTCATGAAATTCACAGGCAAATGGATGGATCTAGAAAATATCATCCTGAGTGAGGTAACTCGGTCACAAAAGAACACACATGGTATGCACTCACTGGTAAGTGGCAATTAGGCAAACAGAGTGGAATACCCACGATACAATTCACGGACCACATGAAGCTCAAAAGGAAGGAAGACCTAAGTGTGGGTGATTTAGTCCTAATTAGAAGGGAGAGCAACATAATCAAAGGAAGTGGTAGGTGGGAGGGACTTGGGAGAAAGAAAAGGGAAGAGGAAGAATCAGGTATGGGAAGAGGAGATGGAGGAGATGTACAGAGGGTCAGGAAAGTGAACAGAGGTGGATAGCAATAGGGGATGGGGAAGTGGGGGTAGCACCAGAAAGTTCCAGATGCCAGGAAAGCAAGGGCCTTCTAGGACCCCACAGGGATGACATTAGCTGAAAAGTCCAACAAAGGAAATAACCTGTCAAGACCATATCCAGAGGTTAGGTGTGGTCCCCCAGTTGAGAGATGGGGCCACCCACCCAACTCCAAAATTTTAACCCAGAATTGCTCCTGTCTAAAGGAAATACAGGGACAAAGAGTGGAGCAGAGACGGAAGGAAAGGCCATCCAGAGACTGTCCCACCTGGGGACCCATCTCACATACAGACACCAAACCCAGAGAATATTGTGGATGTCAAGAAGTTCTTGCTGGCTATTATAAATAAGGCTGCTATAAACATAGTGGAGCATGTGTCCTTATTGCATGCAGGGGAATCCTCTGGGTATATGCCCAGGAGTGGTATAGCAGGGTCCTCTGGAAGTGTCATGCCCAGTTTTCTGTGGAACCGCCAGACTGATTTCCAGAGTGGTTGTACCAGCTTGCAATCCTACCAGCAGTGGAGGAGTGTTCCTCTTTCTCGACATCCTCACCAGCACCTGCTGTCTCCTGAGTTTTTAATCTTAGCCATTCTGACTGGTGTGAGGTGAAATCTCAGGGTTGTTTTGATTTGCATTTCCCTAATGATGTTGAACAGTTCTTAAGGTGCTTCTCAGCCATTTGAAATTCTTCAGGTGAAAATTCTTTTTTTAGCTCTGTACCCCATTTTTAATAGGGTTATTTGGCTCTCTGGAGTCTACCTTCTTGAGTTGTATATATATATATATATATATATATATATATATATATATATATATATATATATATATATATATATATATATATATATATATTGGATATTAGCCCTCTGTCGGACGTAGGGTTGTTGAAGATCTTTTCCTAATTTGTTAGTTGCCATTTTGTCCAGTTGACAGTTTCCTTTGCCTTACAGAAACTTTGTAATTTTATGAGATCCCATTTGTCAATTATTGATCTTAGAGCATAAGCTATTGGTGTTCTATTCAGGAACTTTCCCCCTGTGCCCATATCTTCAAGGGTTTTCCCCAGTTTCTTTTCTATTAGTTTCAGTGTGTCTGGTTTTATGTGGAGGTCCTTGATGTCCCTCAATGGAGGAATGGACACAGAAAATGTGGTATGTTTACACAATAGAATACTACTCAGCAATTAGAAACAATGAATTCATGAAATTTTTAGACAAATGGTTGGAACTGGAAAACATCATCCTAAGTGAGGTAACCCAATCACAAAACAACACACATGGAATGCAGTCACTGATAAGTGGCTATTAGCCCAGAAGCTCAGAATACTCAAGACACAATTAACATATCAAATGATTCCCAAGAAGAAGGAAGGAGAGGGCCCTGGTCCTGGAAAGGCTTGATGCAGCATTGTAGGGGATTACCAGGACAGAGAAGTGGGAGGGGGTGATTGGGAAATGGGTGGAGGGAAGAAGGCTTATGGGAATTATGGGGACCGGGGAACTGGGAAAGGGGAAATCATTTGGAATGTAAACAAAGAATATAAAAAAGAAACAAAAAAGGAATTTCTTGCTGACAGGAGCCTGATACAGCTGTCTCCTGAGAGGCTCTGCCAGATCCTGACCAATACAGAGGCAGATACTCACAGCCAACCATCAGACTGAGCACAGGGACCCCAGTGGAGGAGTTAGGGGAAGGACTGAAGGAGCTGAAGGGGCCTTATCTGGCATCAATGGGAGGGGAGACTCTTGGTCCTTTGAAGGCTTGATGCCCCTGTATAGAAGAATGCTAGGACTGTGAGGAGGGAGTGGGTAGGTGGGTGGGGGAGTACCCTCGTAGAAGCAAGGTAAGGGGGGGATGGGATATGGGGCTTTGCAGAGGGGAAACTGGGAAAGGGGATAACATTTGAAATGTAAATAAAATATCTAATTAAGTTTTTAAAAAGTCAAAGATTACTAATGCTATTTTTCTTAGTTAGGGTTTTACTGCTCTGAACAGACAACATGACTCAGGCTACTTTTATAAGAACAACATATAACTGGGGCCAGTTTACAGGTTCAGAGGTTCGTTCCATTATCAAGGCAGAAGCATGGAGGTGTCCAGGATGGTATGGTGCAGGAGGAACTGAGAGTTCTACATCTTATTCCGAAGGCAAATGGGAGAATACTGCTTCCCATGTGATTAGGAAGATGATCTCCTTGCCCACTCTGACAATGACACACTTCCTCCAACAAGATTACATCTACTACAACAAGGCCACACCTCCAAATAGTGCCACTCCCTGGGCCAAGCATATTAAAACCACCACAGTATTCTGCTGTCTTCATAGGTTGCAGCCTAGCCCAATGATCCTCAGAGACTTCATGCAGCAACTGATGGGAGCAGATGCATAGACCCACAGTCAAACATTAGGTGGAGCTCAGGGACTATGCAGAAGAAGGAGAAGAAGGGGTGTAGGAACCAGAGGGTTTGAGGACACCACAAGAATACAGCCCACAGAATAAACTAAGCAGTACTTATTCAGTCTACAGAGACTGAAATGGCAATCACAAAGTCTGCATGGGACTGTGCTAGGTCCTCTGCATATATGGTGTGGTTGTGTAACTTGGTGTTCTTGTGGGACTCCTAACAGTGGGAGTCTGACTCTTTTGCCTGTCTTTGGGATCCTTTTACTCCTAGTGGGTAGCCTCGTCCAGCCTTGATATATGTTCCTAATCTTATTGTAACTTGTTATGCCATGTTCAGTTGAAACCTCTAGGAAGCCTTCTCTTTTCTGAAGGGAAACAGAGGATGAGTGGATCTGGGGGAGAGAGAGAGAGGGAGGAGACTGATTGGAATAGAGGAAGAGTAAACTGTGGAGAAGATGTAATACATGAGATAACATATGCATATGAAATATCTGACATTAAATTGTTTTTTTCTGGGAGTTACTAAAAATTAATCACCAAAAAATCCAAAACCCTACTGATGATTCTTTCTCAATGTAGAAATCATCGCAGCACAATTATGTGTTGTTTTCTATTCCCAATGTCACAGTGGAAAGAGCCTGGCAGAAATAATTCTTTGGCTATTTTTATTAATTAAATGGATAGGATTTCTTATATTTGTTGGGACCCAAGGGTCATTGTTCAAGTTTTGTTAATCTTTGGAGTTGCAGTAGTTATATAAAGGGGGAGACAATGAGCAAAGTGGAAAAAGAAGATAAAAATAGAATTGATAAAATTTAAGGTAGAGCTGTCTTCCTTCACTGTTTTTTATTCCTGATGACATGACTAACATTTTCTTTAAAAGTTTTCAGAGCTAACAATTCCCTTCCAGTTTTATTTGAAATGGAAATTAAATCATGTGGAACAGAAAGCTTAGAGAATTTTGAGGAAAAAAATCTGATTACATTTTTAACTAAAAAAATTTACAAGTTATTTCTGGTTTAGGAACAACCCTAGACTATAAATTTGGTTCAGAAAAAGTATGATATCCCGTATATTGAACCATCCCTTCATCCCTGGGATGAAGCCAACTTGATCATGGTGAATGATCATTTTGATGTGTTCTTGGATTCGGTTGGCAAGAATTTTATTGAGTATTTTTGCACCGATGTTCATAAGGTTGATTGGTCTAAAGTTCTCTTTCTTAGTTGGATCTTTGTGTAGTTTTGGTGTCAGGGTAATTATGGCTTCGTAGAATGAGTTGGGTAGTGTTCCTTCTGTTTCTATTTTGTGGAATAGTTTGAAGAGTATTGGTATTAGGTCTTCTTTGAAGGTCTGATAGAATTCTGCACTAAAATCATCTGGTCCTGTACTTTTTTTTGGTTGGAAGACTTTCTATAACCCCTTCTATTTCTTTGGGGGTTATGGGACTGTTTAGATGATCTATTTGATCCCGATTTAATTTTGGTATTTGGTATCTGTCTAGGAAATTGCCCATTTCCTCCAGATTCTCCAGTTGTGCTGAGCAGTGTTAAAACGGCATGGTATTGGTACACTGACAGGGAGGTGGATCAATGGAATAGGATTGAAGACACAGAATTGAACCCACACATCTATGGCCAATTGATCTTCAACAAAGGAGCTGAAAACATCCAGTGGATTAAAGATAGCCTTTTCAACAAATGGTGCTGGCTCAACTGGAGGTCAACATGCAGAAGAATGAGAATTGATCCACTCTTATCTCCTTGTACTAAGCTCAACTCCAAGTGGATCAAGGACCTCCACATAAAACCAGACACACTAAAACTAATAGAAAAGAAACTGGGGAAGACCCTTGAGGACATTGGCTCAGGGGGAATATTTCTGAACAGAACACCAATAGCTTATGCTCTAAGAGCAAGAATAGACAAATGGGACCTCATAAAATTACGAAGTTTTTGCAAGGCAAAAGACACTGTCAAAAGAATAAATTGACAACCAACAAATTGGGAAAAGATCTTCACCAACCCTACATCTGACAGGGCTAATATCCAATGTGTACAAAGAACTCAAGAAGTTAGACCCCGGAAAACCAAATAACCCTATCCAAAAATGGGGTACAGAGCTTAAAAAAACACTTTTCACCTGAAGAAATTTGGATGGCTGAGAAACACCTTAAAAACTGTTCAACATCATTAGTCATTAGAGAAATGCAAATCAAAACAACCCTGAGATTTCACCTCACACCTGTCAGAATAGCTAAGATTAGAAACTCAGGAAACAACAGGTGTTGGCAAGGATGTGGAGAAAGTGGAACACTCCTCCACTGCTGGTGAGAATGCAAGCTGGTACAACCACTCTGGAAATCAGTCTGGTGGTTCCTCAGAAAATTGGACATGATACTTCAGGAGGACCCAGCCATACCACTCCTGGGCATATACCCAGAAAATTCCCCAGCATGCAATAAGGATACATGCTCCACTATGTTCATAGCAGCCTTATTTATAATAGCCAGAAGCTGGAAAGAACCCAGATGTCCCTCAACGGAAGAATGGATACAAAAAATGTGGTATATATACACAATGGAGTACTATTTAGCAATTAGAAACAATGAATTCATGAAATTCTTAGAGAAATGGGTGGATCTGGAGAACATCATACTAAGTGAGGTAACCCAGTCTCAAAAGAATACCCATGGTATGCACTCACTGATAAGTGGATATTAGCCTAGAATCTTGGGACACCAAATGCACAATCCACATACCAAATGATGTCCAACAAGAAGGAAGGAGTGGACCCTGGTTCTGGAACGGCTCAAAGCATCAGTGTAGGGGAATACCAGAACAGGGAAGTGGGAAGGGGTGGATGAGGGAGCAGGGGGAGGGAAAAGGGCATGTGGGACCTTTGGGGGGCAGGGAACCAGAAAAAGGGAAATGAAATGTAAATATAGTATATATCCAATAAAAAAAAGAAAAAATAGTATGATATCCCATTACCATTGGAGACCATGTGGTACTTGTAAGAATATGACTTTGTGTATTTACCCATTTGTGGATATGCAAACTAAAGGTCAACATCTGATTTCTCCCTCAGTTACTCAATTACTAACATGTCCCAGGCCATGTTAGGGTTACAGGTACACAAACCACACCTAGCTTTTTAAACATGGAATCTTGAGATCAGTATTCAGGTCTTCATGTTTGTGTGGCAGGCACTTTACCAACTTAGCCATTACCCTGGCCTCACTACTTTTAAAGTAGTAGTTTGAAGGTGAGCCTTCCTAGTCCATATAGCACCTGCTGGTTGAATTGTTCCAATATTCTTTGCTAAAAGAAGATATTCCAGTAAACCTCATTTTTTTGTCTCATAAGTGCTTCCAATAAACTTCAATTGATGTGAAGGTCACTCTTGACATTTACTGGAAAATTACATATTTTTCATGATGTTACAGAATGTATCTTCATTGTATATCTAATTTTTATTCATCCCTTGCTTACTTATTTAAGTCATCAATGTCTGTTAAAGAATATCAGTCGATCAGACTGAAAACATTTTTTTTTAAAAAAAATCAGGGTGGAACGTGAAGTAAATTACATTATTTGGTCAGGTGTAAAATGTGCTATTTTAAGAACAGCCTCCTATATTATTTAAATTATCAACTAAAAATATTTATAATCACTTCATAGTCATCTGATGATTTCATCACCCACAAAGGAGATCTATTCAAATTGTGATGATCACACCTAGAGAGAAAAAGGCAAGTGAAAATTTGGCAAAGGGTAGATTTATGGAAATAGTCGATGTGTGATATGAATAGATTTGTGATAAGCACAGATGTGAAAAAATTAAATTTTTCCCAATGGACAAATTATAATTATGGATTATGTTAGTTTGTAATGGACTCACATTCCTGGATGTGTACCCACAGCTCTACTATATGTTAACAAACCTTTCCAGTTACAACATAAAGTAGTCAACATAGAGAGATAGATGCACTTGACAAGACTCCAATCTTTCCATAAATGATTAGAAAAATACTTCAATATGGGCAAATAGTCCTTTTTAAAGAATTACATAATTGTTTTGTGACTGTCTATCTTTCCTTGTTGGTCTGAAAATTGTACTCATTTGTGGGATGTATGTCATTTGATTTCTGCATTGGTCTTAAGGCCCATGAACTTACTAGAAGTTGACTTCCTGGCAAATGTTTATTTATAACTGAGCATGAATGATCACTTATTAAGGTAATAAGCACAAATTACATTTAATGAGTTCGACATTATGCATTGTAAGCATAGTGTTTAATGTTTAGTGGAAGAAAATGTGTATGATAATTAATATGATACCGAAATGTCACTCAGAAGTTGTGACTTAAAGAGAATGTTTAAACCAAGTCAAGCAGGATAATAAAATGCCAGGCACTTAAGCTAAAAGCTTTAAGAACTTCTCACTTGTAAGAGAGTATCAGAACAGAGAAATGGGGCGGGGATGGCTGGGGAACAGGTGGATGGTAGAGGACTTATGGGACATATGGTGAGGGGGGAACTGGGAAAGGGGAAAGCCTTTGGAATGTAAACAAAGAATATAGAAAATAAAAAAAAAGAAAAACAAAAAAAGAAATTCTCACAATAGCAAAGCAATTATATAATCACAACATGCACTAGGGATGTGTTTACAACTTTAAATTCTCTTCCACATAAACTGACTTATTCTGTTGCTGAAGAGCAGGTTTTTTGTTTATTTGTTTGTTTCATTTTTGTTTTTTTGTTTTTGTCCTCTTGACAGCATCAAAACTTTGGCTTCTGGAGCACAGGTGAGTAGTCTGTCAGCAGGGCTACCATCACAGCCTGAGATGACAAAAGAAAGAGAAACAAATGGATAATTATTAACAACAGTCTGCCTTGGGGACCAAACCAAGAGAATTCTATTGCAGTTTTTCAGGCTTCGACTTTCAAATGTGTTTTCCCAAGGAAAGAATAAGGAAACAGGTCTCAATTGTTTAGATTAAGGAAGGTCAAGATGGATTAGTCATACCCAAATATTTTCATGAATACCATGCTTAAGATTCATTACAGGTCAGAGACTTAAAGTGTGATGCTATGGTGCTTGCACAGAGTGGGTTTTCTAGTTATTAGCTGGAACATGGGCACTGGCTGGTTTTAGAGCAATATAGTACTCCCTAACTCAGCTCCCCTTGTTTGCTCTGTGGTTTTGCCATTCGGAACCTAGAGAAATTTGAGAGAAGCCATATATAAGGAATACATGTAAACTATTCAAGATAATGAATGCCTCCTCTCTGAATTTTTGTCTCCTGGAAAAGGGGATTAGCTTTACAGACAAGAGTGTAACTTGGTCTTGGCCTGTCAACCACAGTTATTGTCATTTTCACTTTTCCCAATATCCATGCTAGGGACAGTAGAAATGTTACCACAAACAATCACAATGATTATACATATATTCACTAATATATAATCTATTGTACATAATATGCATATCATATATAAATTAGTGAATATATGTATAGCTACTATATAATAATATATAAAATATAAAAAATATATTAAGAATATATATGTAATTATATATAATATTTTAGTGAATATATAATATATTTCATTATATTAAATATATAACATATTTAACATAATAAACATATTTAACATATGAATATATGCTATATGTATAATATTACATTATTATATGTGCTGGATATTACATATATTATATCTATGGCATATATTATAATATATTATATGCATTATACAAATATATAGTATATGCATAAAGGATACATATATACATAATACATATATAATATATAATATATGTATTATATTTTATACATATTATATGTAAGTACCAAAATGTGTACTCATTTTGGTATGATATTTAGTATAGTGACAAGTACCAAAATGTGTACTCATTTTGGTACTTGTCACTATACTAAATATCATATTATGTGTCAGTAAAAAATATTTGCTGACCACTAGGCTAAACAATTGGATGAGTTAAAAATGAACTTCAATGCATTTTCTTATTTAATGAAATGGCCTGCTAAGGCGGCTTACTTCATTATTATTTAGAAATCAAAAGGCAGATAGTGCAGAAATTGGGTCTAAACCCAAATTCTCTTAAGAAACAGCTTTATTGCCTCTGAGGCAATTCTCTTGCAGTTCAAGCAAGTACCCTGTACAAGTGTCCACAGGTTACAGCAGAAGTGCAGTGTTGCATTTCAAAGAAATTCACTGAATATATTTTAAAAATTATTTTATTTTAGTTTTGTCTGTGTGCACCAGTGTGTTGGTGTGTGCATGTGATTATAATTATGTGCCAGTGCCCACAAAGACCGGAGGAGAGCTCTGAATCCCCCGAGGTGGAGTCAGCAGGTAGTTAGTAGCTTCGTTGTGGATGCTGGGAACTGAACTCATGCCCTCTTTGTAAAGCAGTGTGCATTCCTAATTGAGACATTCTCTCTCCAGCCCCATCAATGTACTTTTAAACAGCTAGACTGTGCTGAGTTGTTTCTATGCCTCATACCAATTCAAAACATTGTATATTGTATGAAGGGGAAAGCAATATGAATTGTAAACAAGAAAGATGGGGTGCGATTCTTTTGACTGCGTGATGGTAAGCTCTGGATCTGGACTTGCTTGTCCTGGGAATCTGACCTCTGTGCTTAGCTGACTCTTCTTGCTTAAATCCTTAAGACCATTTTGATTTTTTTTTCGTTTTAGCCTCAGATTTTTCCCCCATGAGTAGATTTGCTTAAGGTATTTTTTTTTCCATGATCAGGGGACCAAATTTTAACCCATTTTATCAAAGCCTACATTCTCAAACTAGTATCGTATATGCCTTCAGAGCGAAAACAAATGCATTGACTACATATCCAGGCCATGTTGCCAGCATTCTCCCAGGCATAATGGAGAATATCACCAGTCTTTGTTTATAGGAGTGATCATTTCCTTTCATTTCAGAATGAGAACAATGAATAGACAAGGAAACAAAATTACAAGGTGTTCCTTTTAGACAATAAAATTTTAAAGTAGTTAAAAGGATGCTGGAGATTGGACAGCCCAGGAGACTGTGGTCAAGCAGAACCCCCAGGAGAACATTTCAGTGTTATGGGGTGGGGGAGGACATGTAACAGGTAAAACTCTTCAATCTGCATTAGGGCATAACAGATCTGCATCTCAGGTTTTTCCCTTATTGCTCAGAGTCATATAACTTGTCAAGTTCAGCTTCCCAAAAACAAAACAAAACAAACAAACAAACAAACAAAAAACTAGCAATAGGTGGTTTTGCCAGAGTCAAAAAATTTCATCCTTTTTTGTTATAAGTATGTTCAAAGTAATGTGTGGAGCATACTTCTATACAAATTAATTGTATAACTGAAATTGCAATTTAACTGGGCATACTGTATTTTAGATAGCAGTCTTAGCTTGGAGAGGAGTGAATGATTTTGAGTACTATGAATTATATCACCAAGTGTTACATACTTAAGGACCATCCAGGTAACAGTGCTTTTAAGTGTAGCACTGAAAAAGCCTCTTTAGGTAACTTTAGTACTATGGGTTAAAAAGATGTATACTGAAGGGAAAATATACCAGTAGTTTTATAAGTAGTGCTTTCTCACTAATCACAGAAATATACAAAAACAAATTTTCTGGGGAGAAACGTGTGTGCTTTTTGTTTCTGTTTTTAAAGATGTGTGCATTATGGGGTGAATATTGTGTTAGGAGTTGATTTGTTCAAAAGTACTTAATGTGGAGGCCTTATAAAGGAACTCTAACAGTGCACTTTTGCTTTAATGATCTTACACAGGTTAGGAACAGGCTTTCTCTGCATTCTTGGAGTGACAGAACTTACAAGTCATTGTATGCATCTCAGATGTGGAAGTCAGGTAGTATCTTTTCTTCTTGCTCCTATCTTAATTTTAAATGAAGTTATATAGTAGAAATCATTCCCTAGAGTAGTGCTGTTCGCTAGAACTGTCAGCATTGGTGAAAATGCCCTGCCTGTGCTGTCTAATATGGTAGCCACTAGCTATAGACAGTATTGAACACTTAATGTGAGGTTTGAGGTTAGTTTGACCAAGGAATTAAATCTTTAATGTTTTAAAGTTTAAAATAAATTTAAATAGCTGTGTGTACCCAGTGGCTCCTGGAACGATAGAACAATCATAGGATATTGTCCATTTAGAGCATCCTGCAAAAACAAATTATCACAGCAGTGCTGAATCTAAAGGCCTTTCTGAACAAGCAGAGAATAATTTTATGGCCTTTAAAACAGAAATGCAGTCCAGATGACCTCCAAGGTCTCATCCTGCTTGAAAATGTTCTGCACTTAGAAATTGTAACAGGCGGTGTGAGGGCTGCATAGTCTTCTTTTGTATTTTCATTTTTAAATCTCCGAAATGCTGGGCAGAGAATCTGGCAAAGTTTAGAAGCTCAAATCACATGGCTGAAAGGAAGCGAACTCCAAGGGACCTCCAAATCCTCCAGCACAGGCACAAGGACACAGCTGTCAGCCGCCGACTGCCACCTTCTCAGCATTCATGTCAAGAATATTAATCAGTTAGGCCTTTTTTTCTGTTCTACACCACAGACACAAAATTCCCCTCCACATAGGACTCAAAGTAGCCTATAGATGACATTAGTGACCTAAATGAAATTATCCTTCATTTGTAATCTCTGTGACTCAGTGGGCTCATTTTATGGGTAAGCTCATTGAATGTTGAGACAGTTTATCCAAGATGACACAGATGGTTTGTTTGGAAGCCGGTCGGTAGCAGGGCTTTCTTGACAGCCAGTGCAGCAATGTTAGACTCTCCACATTCACTTCAGCATAGCCCTCCCTTCAGAATGTCATTAAGCTAAATCTTTTCATAATAAGAGTGGTCCAAGGTAATGGGCCACATGGTGAGACCCCAGTGAGACCTAGGTGGATAAAGCGAGCTGTAAAAGTTCACTGTGTGGACGGATGCTCTTATAAACATGTTAACCACATTAACTCATTATAGATTTAACTTTGGAAGTAAATTTAACTTAAACATGTTGTATAATATGCTTTAAATGTTCAGAAACACAGACTATCTATTTCCACAGTTGAGATTTTAGTATGTTTGAACAGTTCCCCTAGTATGTGTACAACCTTCCTTAACAGATTTATTTGGATCATCTTTGAAAATTCAATTGTTTTCCGGTAAAAAAAAAATAGAGTTTGCAGGCAAATTTTACTATGTCTTTTCCTAAGGTGAATGTTAGAGAACTTTTACTTTCTATTTTACATCATCTGGATCTTTAATACTTAAAATGTGGTCCATAAGACAATGGCACCTGAATTATCTAGGTTCTCATTAGAAATGCCAACTTTCGCCGGGCAGTGGTGGCGCACGCCTTTAATCCCAGCATTTTGGAAGCAGAGGCAGGTGGATTTCTGAGTTCGAGGCCAGCCTGGTCTACAGAGTGAGTTCCAGGACAGTCAGGACTACACAGAGAAACCCTGTCTCCAAAAACAAAAAACAACAAAACAAAACAAAACAAAACAAAACAAAACAAAACAAAACAAAACAAAAAAAACAGAAATATCAACTCTCAAGCCCTTTCTCAGAATTACTAAATCCAATGTTTCTCATAACAAAATACTGAAATGAACACTAAATCTTCAGAGACGAACCTAGATGACAGAGCAATTACAGCTTTAGCTAAACTTAGCATCCTGCTCTTAACTGCATCAGATCAACCCTGAAGAAAAGTATGATGATAATTATGATATTTATACCACATTAGGCACTATACTAAAATTCTTATGGATTATTTAATGATCACAATGATCCTATAAATACTTAAGAGATAGTCCTTCCCAACTTTACCATAGTGATTAGAAGCTAATACTACATTCTCCAGACCTCCTTGAAGCTTTAGTGAAAGAATGGTAATAAGTTACATCTAGTGGAGACTTGGATATACAAGTGAGCAGCATGCAATAGAAGCCATTGCCTGAAAGTCTGAATCTTCTGTTCCATGTGCAGGTTAAGTATCTGTTTCAGCCAGTGCATCTGATTTCAGTGGCCCTAAATACCAGGCTGTGGGTGGTTGTATTTGTACTTTTTCTGACTATAAAACACCTACAGTGCCGGGCAGTGGTGGCACACGCCTGTAATCGCAGCACTTTGGGAGGCAGAGGCAGGCGGATTTCTGAGTTTAAGGCCAGCCTAGTCTACAGAGTGAGTTCCAGGACAGCCAGGGCTATACAGAGAAATGCTGTCTGGAAAAAAAAACCAAATCCGGAAAAAAATCTACAGTGATTTGGTGTATCTTTTTTTGGCCTGTGATGTCCTTGCTATGTGATGCTCCTTAATGATTCAATGTATCCCCTCTCCCAAGGGTTTTTAATATCTGTTAATCTCTTTCCACTATCCACCTAGGATGGAGTCTGCTAGTACAGTAATTGAGATAAACTAAATCCCTTAAAAATGGAGGAGCTAACTTATGTGTATATTCAGTTTTCCGTACACATTCCCAAGGAATATTGTAAAGCAATATCATGTTAATATGTCTTAGCATACCAGTGGAAAGATGACCAATGGCTTCATCTTGAAAGGGATAAATAACGTTTGACATTAGATTTGTCATGAATTTTAGAAATGTTCCATACTTACAAACAAATTTATTTCTATAACCAAACTAAGAGAACTACAGTACTTCGGTTAATATATGAAGAAAAGAATGAAAAAGGAGAAGAGTCAAAGAAAGAAATGATATTTTTGAATGCCTATTTTGTACTAGGCACTGAATTACCAGCTCCAACAAACAGAGACATACTAAGAATAGTTGCTCGTGGCGATAAGAATTTTGATTAAAATTGATGAATTTGGGAGGGGATCAGTTTTACTTCATTCCACAATACTATGCATGCTTGTGATCTTCCTGAACAAAAATAGAGACCAGTTTGGCAGTCAGCTCAGCAGATGAAAACAACATGTTGCCAAATCTGAAGGCCTGTGTTTGAGCCCCCAGAACCCACACGGTAAAAGCAAAGAACTGATTCCTGCGAAAAATTCTTCTTACCTCCAATTACACTCTTTGTTAAGTGAACACTCCATCACTCCATCAGAAGAACAACAATATCGACTAACCAGATCCCCCAGAGCTCCAGGGACTAAGCCACCAACCATGGCTCTGGCTGCATGTGTAGCAGAGGATGACCTTGTGAGGCATCAATGGGAGGAGAGGTCCTTGGTCTTATGAAGGTTTGATAGATGCCCCAGTGTAGGGGAATCAAGGGCAGGGAGGTGGGAGGTGGGAGTGGGTGGGTGGAGGAGCACCCTCAGAGAAGCAGGGAGGAGCAGGGATGGGATGGGGGTTTCCATGAGAGGGAGAAACCAGGTAAGGAGGTAACACTTCAAATGTAAATAATTTTTTTAAAAAAATTATTAAATATAATACAATCTAAAAATGTAAAATAGATGCCAAAAGAGCAATCAGTATAGTGGGATAAGCTTGGATGCTTATTCTTTACCCCAAAGCGTGAATAACCAAGTTGAAAGCATGCTTAGAGTTTCTTACCCTTCCATTGCCCCCTTGTTCCTTACCATGATTGTCCACTTTCTATTTTCTGCCTCTGGGAACACTAAGGACCGTGGAGAATAAAACACTTCATCATCCACTTCTTCTGGCTTTCTAGGCAAGCAGTGTAAAAATGTCCAGTCAGACGCAGCCACTTTAGCAGTCTAAAGAGGTGGGGATGAGATCATATTTTGAGTTATAAACTCTTACACTCATATATGGCTTCTTTGATATGTAGTGATACATTTGTCCTGGCATGATATAGCACTACAAAGCAAAGGGGCAGAGTGAAGTTTTTAGTTGAAGACACTCAGGATAATGCATTAACCCCTCCAACCTCTGGCATTTTGCAGTCACTCTTTTAAATTTGGGAGATCATCACTTCAAGCTAAGCCAGTCAATTTACTTTTCTGATATTCTACCTGCCGAGGCAATGGATATTTTAGCAGTGAGCCCCGATAATATGTAGCTGATAGCAAAAGTTGCCAGCATACTAAGAAGTTACTTCGATGCAATGCCATTATATTTTGAGCTGTTTTTCAAATTATGAGTTTGGGCATATGAAGCATACCTTGCCACAAATTAAAATAATTTTGAAGAAAGCAGTGAGGCAGGAGTGCATTAAGGAGGACTACTTGGAGCACTCGACACTGCTTACTTTCTTCAAATGCAAATGTGCTAGCACTCTCAATTTTCGCCCATACTTAATTCCCAAAAGTAACACCCCCATCCATTTCTGTTTTTCACTTACACATTTTAAACTACATTGCCTCATACATTCTTACCTCAAAATTACTGCCTTTGTACTGAAATTTTATTTCACTTCTAAGTTGAGAATAATTGAGCTTCTAAAGTACTGGCAAATGAGATGGAAAGGAAGTAGCATTTATACCTGTCATATGTCAGGAAAATTATTATTCTTCCAGCGTACAGTACCGGCACAAGAAAATTGCCCAAGCCAAGCATGAGGCAAAGTATAGGTAAGTTAAAATAGCTCCACCAAATATTTGAAACATATGTGACAAAAGATTAACCATGGTGTATAAAAAAAGTCATACAACTAGTGATAAAGGGGAACAGATAGGAATCAAGTAAGGATATGACAAGAGATATAAAGACATAGAAACAGAATGACCAGTCAATATGAAAAATGCTTAGCATAATCAGAAATAAGGCAAATTTTAGAAATCACAAGATGCCATATCTCTTCAACTTCCAAGATGTAAAATGTAAATAACAAAGAATGGGGTTTGTGGAGAAAGAACTGTAATTTACAACTGGAAGTGTTTAAACTTTTCATCCTGTTTGGATGAACATCACTGGTATTTTTTTTCAAGTATATAGGATAGCAAAGAAAAATCCTTCCTTCAGAAATGTATTCTTTAGTAAAACTTCACAAAGAAATATGAATAAAGTTGTTCTTTGTAGAATTGTTTGAAATAAATATTTTTAAATATATTACTAAGAACCACTGTAGGCAAATTCACCTGTACTTTGGAATTCTAGGTGCAGTACTGCAAAGAATAAAATATCTAATAGAGTTATCCTCTGGAATTGAGTTGTGACTGGAAGCAGGTATCATGAATAGTGGTGATGTTTCTCCATGTAGATACTAAGAGTAAGTTCATTTTGTGGAAATGGGATCATTATGGTTTGTGATTTTTGTTTACATGCATGCCATTCCTTAATAAAACTTCTTTTGAAACTCTCCGGGAACTGGAGAGGTGGGCCAGCAGTTTAGAGCACTGGCTGCCCTGTCAGAGGAGCTGGGCTTGGTTTCCAGTACCCACATGGTCTGTGACTCCAGCTCAAGGGCATCCCATGCTCTTTTCTGGCTTATAAGGGCACTGCATGCAAAACCCCCATACACATAAAATAAAAATGAAAGGAAAAACATTTTTTACAAACTGTAACTAGCTCAGTGAATTAATAAGAAAAATCTCAGTTTTGTCAAGTGGAAAAAAACCAAGTGAGACTAATATGTCTAGGGTACCATATAACAAATATCAAACCAAACGTATATGTAAATGAGCAAACTATGTAAATGGGCAAATAATTCTGAAAAGAAATACATTATAATGTTCAATAGTAGCTATCTATGGAAATAGTAACAGTTGAGAGAGAAAGAGAGAGAGAGAAAGAGAGAGAAAGAGAGAGAGAGAATAAACATGTTGGTTTTATACATTGTTTAAAGGGGGAACTATTTTTGCTTTGTTTTTCGAACGTGAATATGTAATAAAAAGAAAATGATTTCTATTACTTTGTTCATAAATGTTTGCGTTTTGGTATAATCATTGTCTCCAGCACAATGTGCTCCTGTCATTCAGGATA
The DNA here is from genome assembly GCA_964023405.1 of Apodemus agrarius. Lineage (NCBI taxonomy): Eukaryota > Metazoa > Chordata > Mammalia > Rodentia > Muridae > Apodemus > Apodemus agrarius. Next base: position 11,156,564 of record OZ030010.1, read on the forward strand.
TGCTTTCAACAGAGGTTCTCAAAGTGTGGTCCTCAAGTAGTAGAAATATATTACCTGGGAATTGGATAGGATGCAAATTCTTACATGCATGACCCACTGAATCAGAGCCTTTGGGGTTGGGACCATCCAGCTGAGGATAACTATATACACTGGTCATTCCGATGATCGCTCAAGATTGAGCACAGTGTGTGCAGAGGAAGGTGTCATTCAGTGGTAGAGTTCTTTGCCTAACTTGCTCTAGGCCCTGGGCTCCATGCAGATGCCCAGCACTGCAGCCAACAAACGAAAGAGGTAAGAGAAGAGAGGAAGGCAATCAGGAAGGAAAGATTGATATGCAGCTTTTCTGATCTTCCAGGAAGGTATTAGATTGAAAGGGTGTCCCTTAGGGATCCCTGAGGACAGTTGGCAAAACTACCATGGATTTAAGACACATCGGAAAATAAAAATAAAAGCAAGAACTAATATTGTAAGCAGTTGTGGGGCTTTCTTTATGGAAGAAATCTTAAGAAATTATATATACCTGAAGTAACCCAATGTCTCTGAACTTATGCAGAATAAAGCATTTTGGAACTTCTGTTGTTGTTAGACAGGGAAAAGCTTCCTCTTCTACATGCCAGGCTTCAGATTTGTCTAGCATAATTGTCTTTTCTATAGAATATTGATAGTCTTTGGGAGGAAAGAGATCTTGTTGGGTTGGAGTGAGTCCTTAATAGGATAAGAAAGGTCAGTTGACTGTCCCTAAAGTGAATGAATGATGAGATAGTTCTGGTTTTATGAATGCAATTAATGAACCTTCAGAGAAGCACCAATTTGTACCTTCATTGTAACCTGGTAACCTTGGAAAGCTTGAAGTCGCTTTTTCTTCTCCTCCTCTTGTCCCATGCTTATCCAGGTATCTGTAATTAATACATTGCCTCCACGTGCTGCTTCCAATGGATCATGTGTCATTGACAACTTGGTACCATTCTAGCACAGAGAAGTTTACTAGTTAAAAAAAAAAAGCAAAAACTTCATGGACCAGAAAAAGACAATTAGAAGATTACAAATAAAAAGCATACCTCCTTAGCATACTGCTCTGCTAGCTTGACAATATTAGGATCTGGCTCATAGCCCTGAAAGAAGAAACATTAGCTGTTATTTAAGTGTTAATTATACATGACACTATTTAATAGCTCTTATATTTAACAACTATCTAGTATGTCTTAAAACAAAACAAAATAAAGCCTAAGAATAGAATAGATTCTCTCTTCTCTTTTAAACCATGTGCCTTATTCACATTCAGTAGGGCACATTGAAGCTTTCATTGTGTCCTTTGGACCATCTCTGTCTTCCTCAGTCATAAAGACAAACAGAGCATGGCACTTTCTACCTCCTGACGGGCCTCTCCTTGACCTTTTCATGGCACGGAATGCTATATTCATAATTGCGTAACCTAATGCATTTTTATTATGCCTTTGTACGCATGACTCTTTTTTTTTTTTTTTTTGGTCTAACATGCTTTTCCTCACTCTTTCCATGGAAAAGTTTTGAAATCTCCACTTGAATGAGTACTCCACAGAAACACCCACTGTGGCCACTCCAGCTAAATACAAACGGGCTCCTGCCTTATTTCCCAGAGAGTAGGACTTGCTTTAAAAGGTCATTTATACATATGTTTGGAATAATTTGGAGAGCTAAACAAGGTACTCACTCTTAGGAAGAAATGATTTGGCACCCTGGGAGTCTTGCTTACTCGCCCGAGTCCCAGCTCTAGTGGGCATTCTGCAGGCAGTTAATGTAGCTAAAGCTATTGCCGTGCTGCCGTGAACAGTCTCTCCACACCTTCCTGTCTGTGTAAATTGTTCAGTACTTGCTTCTTAATGCCAAAGCGGATTAAGAGCCTCAAGCCTCTCTGCCTACATTGCTTGCTTCCATCTCCTTTAATTTTTCTCAATATACTGACCCAGGAAAGCCAACCTTTACACATTTTGCCCCTTTCTACAATCTAAACCTTCCCCCCTTGAATATCTCCTCCTGAGTGTCTTCATCAGAACATGTCAGCTCATAAGATCATATGGAATTCATGTCAGTTCAAACCCCACAGTTAGACCTCTTCCATCTTTCAAATGGTTTAAATTCATGGCACCATTATGAATCGATTTTGTACATTTGAAGTATGGGTTTCTGCTGAATGTTGTGATATCCCTTCCATACCTCCACTACTACGAATAATCATGATAAGAGGAATTGCTTCTTTAGGTTGCTATGGTGATGCCAGAAGGTGGTTTTCATCTGTCTGTCCCCCTCCTTCAGGCACTGCCTCATTTATAGAAGGTCGCCTCACTCAAGCAAGCACACCTTTCTAGGGCCCCATATATTCAGAGTGATTAATAGGAAGCTATTATAACCAAACCCTTTCTACCCAAGCCCAGACAGATCCAAATGACCATTCCACATACAAAATGCTCTGTAGGTCACCTAAGGCTGTGGGTTAGGCGACATCATGGTCAACTTTTCCTTCTGAGCACTCCTACTTCCTTACCCTGCCCTTTCCCCTGACAGCCATTGAGTTCAAGGACATACTGCCATGGGCATGTTATACATCCTACACACTAGACTCTCAGATTCTGCTTACTGAGAAGCCCAGCTTAGGACAGGCATGCCCAGGTCTGCTCATCTGAAATCTGAATGTTTTTAACACATACTTGTCTACCATAGTCCTTTTCTCCTCACCAAATTCTGAAAGAAAGACACTGCCAAGATATTGATTAGAATAGCTGTAGACATTTTAAAGCAAAAGTTGCTATGTTCAAACTGTCATGAGCTTTTGGAGCATGGTTTACGGAGCTTGGGGGGAAAGGCAATTAATAATGGTTTGTGAATTTGGAAACTAATGCTGTGAACACTCATATAGGTAAACATACACAAAGAGCCATGGATATTACACCAGGTGCTCGGAAAATGCAGTCTTGCCTTCAGGGTGGAGGAATTGGACTCTCTAAGAATAATCACTCTTAGAGAAGGAATCAATAAGTACTTAGAGAACTGAGAGAGAAGCTTGGAAATTAGAAAATCAGCCAACCTTGCCCACCTTGAACTGTGACTTACAAGGCAGAGAGAAATTCTTCACTCACATCTCAGTTTTCAATACTAAATCACCCATTGGCTTTTACATAAATTTTAAAACCAGATGAAGAAGGTGATTAACAAACCAGTCTAAAGATTCACTTAGAACAATGTTAAATTCATCATCATCCATGGCTTATGGAACACTGTTGAAAATCACAGACAGAATAATATATTTTTGGAACATGTAAGCTATTCTTGGTTGAGGCATGAGGAAATGGATTACTTATGATTTTGGAAACTCTTCAGTGTTTCTTAAATTTAAAATAAATCTAGCTCTATCTTTAAGGCAAATAGTTCTATTAATAAGAGAAGACTTACAAGTTGATGGCCAACTTCTGCATTATCGATTTTGCAGCAGTATTTAAAAAAAAAAAACAAAACCCTTGCTCTCACCAAGATTTAAGTGGATTTTGCTACACTTTTATCATTTAAATGAGTTTCTGTATATGAACATTACTGAAATTACTCTGTAATATTGGAAAATTTCTTTTAATGTTAATAAAACATTTTTGACATGTAATACAATGTTTAAACTGTGCATTTCTTCAACAGAATGGAGCCATTCCAAAATCTCCTTATAGCAGGGAACAATTATTTTCAATGCACATTTTCTCTGTAAAAGTAAATGCACTCACATTTTGTCTTAATATGGAGCCTTTTTGCAGACTAGCATTCCAGTGAGAGTATGCTCAAACATGTCTTACTTGAGCTTCTTCCCAAGTGCATGCTAAATTTTTATTTTCATCTCTCTGAGTCACTAAAATTTGCTATAATAGGTGAGCCTCCAGAGCATGCTATTATTGCATGTGCTTACCATTTGTTCTACAGCATGGCAGGCACTTCTGGACAAACAATGACCTTGGAAAAGTCACACTCTAGAAGTAGGGCATAACTCAGTGGTAAAGTACTTAGGTAGAATATATGAGGCCCTGGCATTGATGCCATGCTAACACACACACACACACACACACACACACACACGCACACACACATGCACTGCTCAGTGGGGACCTCAGGATGTAACTTTATTTGGAAATAGGGTCCTTGCATACATAAGCCCTTAAGCCTTGGTGAGTGGTAGTAGGTCTAAATTTAATAGGCCATTGTTTTGATGAACAGGGACATTTGCACATAGAGATCTATGGACACAGAATGAAGGTGGTAGAAGAAAGGCTTGGAGTAATTCAGGAAGAAGCCACTTAACAAATGGAACTTGGCTAGACTGTGCCAGCACCTAGATCTCAGGCAACATGTTACTGTGCTTTCTGAGCCACCCAGTTTGTCTTAATTTTTTCCAGCCTAGGGGGAGGAGGAAAGGGAGGAGGGGAAGGAAGAGGAGGAGGAGGAGGAGGAGGAGGAGGAGGAGGAGGAGAGGGAGGAGGAGGAGGAAACTCTTCTATCTCTATCCTTTAACCTTCTAGTTTTATATAGAGGCAATAACTATTACCATTTCCTTAAATAACAAGAGTTCAGATATGAAAGAGCACACTTCCCATACATTCTATGGGAGTGTATAATCAGGATTAAAAAATGTAGGGGTAGATTTTTGTAGGCACATGAGACTCAGATTTAAAATTCCAAAGAGACATCAGTGATGGGCTTTGAAATCTAAATCTGGATGCTAGCAATGGGTCCTTCACATAGGATTGATTTTTTTTCTTTAATTTTCTTTTAAATCAAATTGCTGCATTGGAGAAATTACAGCACCATTTCTATGCCCTGATGATTTTACATTGTCCTGTTTTCACTGCTTTCTTCTGCCTCCTTTCTTCTGCGTGGCGATAATGCACAAAGATGCCAGTCATCAGAATGTCCTTTATCAGGGCATTCAAAGGCAGAATTCAGATGTGCTGTTATCACAGACTCATGAAATAAAGGTCATCAGCTAAGACTAGTTTCCACTATAAAAATGGAAAATTGGGTTCTTAAGAAGCTAGATAGTTATTCAACAAAAGAGTTGGTAATATAGCTTAAATTACAAAGCCTCAGCTATGCTCTCCTTGATCAGAAGCTTTGTTTCTACTGGGCAATAGCTTCTGATCAACAGAGAAGTTTTTTTTTTTCAGGCCAGACCGTGTTCCTACCTTTGGAGTAGCTGCTTGAAGGTGCATCCCGAATTTCGCAGCACTCATCATGATGGAGTGCAGGATATTGTTCCCATCCCCTATCCAGCTGAGGGTAAGACCTTTGAGAGAGCCATAATGTTCCTACAAAACAAGAGGTAAAGGGATTAGATACTTTCATGGAATAGTTACTAGAGCTAAGATAAAGGAAACATTTCTCCTCCAAATAAATGCCTTATTTGCAGGAATAGACTGCATTTGGAATTATATTCATTAACATGAACACACAATCACAAAACTGTAGAGCTAAAAGGTTCTAATATCTTAAGCCAAGCCATGGTCATGAGGCTTCCATCTTCTGTTTTATCACTTAGGGAATTAGCACTTTCAATGTCCAGATACTAGCCTTGCTGCTGCTGCTGCTGCTGAAACAAAGGAAAGAGGCAGAAAGTCACCATTTCCATGTAACTTGCATTTGCTATTGTAAAGAAGTGACTGCTCTCATACACAAGAAATAGTATGGCATATGTGACTCTGAGAGCCTTGCCACGATCAATGGTCAAAAAACCCATGCCCACCATTACATTGTTTATGGATACAGTTATGTGGAAAGTATAAAGGCACTCCTGGGGAATTATGAATACAAATACCATAGTAACGACATCTTTGTAGGGTAGGAGTAAAAGAAAAGGCATAGTATGCTTGTTTCAACTCAATTATTTTCTTTTAAAGCAATAAACAAACCTAAATTAACTGCTTCGTGGCTTTAGAAATGGACAAAACTGCTCTAAAGATGGGGCTCACTAGTAAAGAGATTTCCAGGTATGCATGAGGCTCAGGTTCTATCCCAAGCGCCAAAACAGAAAACAATTTGATAAAGCAGTAGAATGTATACGTATGAATTTGTTTTTATTTTTAAGTTTAAAAAGTATTTATTTTATGGAAGGATGTCAAGAACATGCTACAGCATGTATGTGGGAGTCACAGGACAACTTCCAGGCACCATCCTTCCATCCTTCCATCCTTCCATCCTTCCATCCTTCCATCCTCCCATCCTCCCATCCTTCCATCCTTCCATCCTTCCATCCTTCCATCCTCCCATCCTCCCATCCTTCCATCCTTCCATCCTTCCATCCTCCCATCCTTCCATCCTGTGGTTTCCCAGAACTGGTGACAAGTGCCTTTATGCACTGAGCTCCCTCAGCAGCATGTTTTTATTTGTCTTGAAATGTCTGTAGGCTTAATACATTTCAAGTTAAATCCTTGTAAAGATGAAAGGAGAGAGGCTGAGTCATTTGGAGATTGCGGAACTAGTAGGTGGCTAAGCTAGGATGCGAAGGCAGGTTCACCTCACTTAGACCTGGCAATCTTCCTAGCTTGTTCTTCACTCACTGAAATCATATTTCGATGTTGCCTTGGTCAAGCATTGCACAAGGGCCAGCAGGAGACCCTATGATGAATAGAACAGCTTGTGCTCCCTTGGTGAGTTCATGATTTAGGAATGATACAGTCCCAGAGGGAAACATGAAGCCATCTCGTGTCTACATAAGGTTTCCCTCAAAGACAGCAGCTTTCCGTCTGACATTGTTTCTTCTTCTGTGTGTGAATCTTGTCTTCACCTCTGAGCAACATTTCTTTGTGTTTGACCTCTCATTTAAAGGTTCGCAGATCATTCAAATGAGAAGGGAGGTGGACCTATATCCAGTTTGCCTTTTCTCTTCAAAATCATCCAGAGACATGGAAACCCTGATTGTTAAGACTCTGAGTGAAAAGAACATGTAGTTTGGCTGTGTCAAACCAAATAAATAATGTAAGTCTTAAAAGTCATTCAAGTGTCTGATTTGGGCACACATGGCCGAATTAGATCCTTAATACTATAAAATCTACATGTTCTTTATTCTAATTTTAATCAATTTATAAAATGGCAGAAAATGCCCCTTCCTATTATTAAATAGTAATAGACCATATTGAACATTTAAACTAGATTCCTGTACTCTTCATTTCCAAGGTAGAGGCTGATGTCTGTAGGATCACTGTATTAGTTACTTTCCACAGTGCTAGGATGAAATACCTGACAAAAGCAACTTAAGAAAGGAATGCACAGGCTATATGTGGCTCAAAGTTTCGAGGATACTGTCTATCACTGTGGGGGAGTCAGGGTGGCCAGAACTTGAGGCACATTGCATCCACAGTCAGGAAGCAGAGAGAAAGGGGAGTCCTAGCAAGTACCTTACCTCTTCCTTGTCCTTCGCTTAGGACCCCAGGTCATGCTACCCAGAGTTAAAAGTTACTCTTCCCACCTCTACCGATCTATTGTAGACAGTGACTCCAAGACATATTTAGAAGCTTGTCATTCATGTGATTCTAGATCCTAACACGTTGACCGCACAGTCACATAAGTAATGTTGATTCTACATGCAATTTCATTCCTTATTCCTTCCTCATTACATTGAGCAACAGAAAGCAAAGAGACTGAAAAAGCAGAAGATACAATAGGGGCTAGAAGGGGTTTGGAAACAGGATTGGGAAAAATGTCATACAGTCTGTTTAGAGCAATGCTCTATTTTCTAGATCTATAGTATTCGCACATACGCATACTTCTGAAGATAGGAGTTATTCGTGATAAAAAACGAAACATCATTTAAATAAATGGTTCTACTTGGTGTTAGGAATTTGTTAACTTTTCTGTTTTGTAAAGCAAAGAAATACACCAACCTGGAGTGTAAGGTAATCAGCCAGGATCTGGATAGGATGATACAAGTCTGACAGTCCATTGACAATTGGGATGGATGCTTCTTTAGCCAGGATGTCCAGATCTGATTGTTTATACACTCGAGCTAACACTGCATCTGTCATGCTAGATAACACACTGTGGGAAACCAAGAAGAGACATTCTTAACAATTGTTCTCAATAACCGTTCTTTAATACAAGCTCCTTAAAGGTATGAATAAGTGCCAATAAGTGAAAATGGGTGTATTGCAATGTACCTAGGAGTGTGACAGATAGAAAGCTAACACTAAACATACAGTCATTATGGAGGACAGATGTTGTTCCACCCACATCTTATTCAGTGACCATGTTACATTTTTGTAGAGCTAAGAAATCAATTGTAAGCCCAGCAGACATGATGATAAAGTATGACTGATAAATGCCACTTACCAGTTTACCTAGGTTTAAAGGGACAAGACCAAACAGCAAGACATTCAAAAGAGCCTTCATGACTTGGTATATGGCAAATTTTCTTTTACATTTGCCCAAAGGGGGAAATTTTTCACTGTTTTCATAATATATAAAGCATCCATGTACCAGCTATGGAAGCACACATAGAGAGCCCACAAGAGAAAACCACCTTTACACAAAACCATCCACTGACAGGCTCCGTATGTCACTGTCTACATCTGTAATTTCAAGGCCAAGGGTACCTTCTCCTCAGGCTGTGCACACCCAGGGACTTGACTCAGCAGAGAAGAATGGAACTGGATCATTACATATTTCCTCTTGAGTGCCTCACAGCCTGGTCAACCTTTTGTTTTCAAAGCAACAGTGCCATTTAGTTCTCTCCAACCCGTATCTTCTTTCATAATTTCTCATGTACATGGGTCCATCCTACATGCCGACATGAAGGCTCTATCTCAATCCTTGCTTCATGTACTCAGTGCTCTTAACCACTGAGCCATCTCTGAAGCCCAGTAAAATCGTTTTAAAAAATACATGGTGTCAGTTATCTTTTGGTTGTGTTTCAAGCATCACCGAAGACAAGGGGTGTCAAACCATGCTCCACAGGAAAAACATGCGCAATGTTTTTTGAAATCTTTGATGTTCACTCCATATAGTATATTTTATATGAGAAAAATCAGAATCTTTAGGGGATGGTACTTAAGGATTGGTGCTTTTTGATGGCTTGTTTTGCTTTGTTTTGTTTTGATTTTAATTTCCAAGGAGACTTGATTTTTCAGCTATGGCTGAAAACTCCAAAATAGTGAATTGCTTTTCAGATCAATATTGGCAGTACCTGGGATCTAAGCAGCTGCTCAGTATCTCAAATTCCACCCAGATTTACTGCCACAGTCTACTGTGATTGGATCTCCAAGTGGCAAACTTTGCACATAGAACTTTTTACTAAAGAGGGAACCAAAGCTACAGTATTTCAAAACTACCACTGATCCAGAACAGTGTCTGGGTTTGGTAACCATATATATGGGCTGGATCCCCAGGTGGCATTTTCACTGGATGGCCTTTCCTTCAGTTTCTGCTCTACTTTGTCTCTGTATCTCCTCCCATGGGTATTTTGTTCCCCCTTCTAAAATGGACCAATGTATTCATACTTTGTTCTTCCTTCTTCTTGAACTTCATGTGGTCTGTAAATTGTATCTTGGGTATTCTGAGATTTTTGGGCTAATATCCACTTATTGGTGAGTGCATACCATTTGTGTTCTTTTGTGATTGTGTTACCTCACTCAGGATGATATTTTCTAGTGCCATCCATTTATCTAAGAAGATACCAACAAATGCTTGCTGACAGGAGCCTGATTGATATAGCTGTCTCCTGAGAGGCTCTGCCAGGGCCTGACAAATGCTCACAGCCAACTTTTGAACTGAACACAGGGCCCCCAATGGAGAAGCTAGAGAAAGGACTGAAGGAGCTGAAGGGGTTTGCAGCCCCGTAGGAAGAACAACAATATGAACCAACCAGTACCCCCAGAGCTCCCAGGGGCTAAACCACCAACTAAAGAGTACACATGGAGGGACCCATGGCTTCAGCCACATATGTAGCAGAGGATAGCTTTGTTGGACATCAATGAGAGGAGAGGCCCTTCGTCCTGAGAAGGCAAGATGCCCCAGTATAGGGAAAAGCCAAGACTGGGAAGCAGGAGTGGGTGGGTTGGTGAGCAGGGGAGGGGAATGAGATAGGGGGGTTTCAGAGGGGAAATGAGGAAAGGGGGTAACATTTTAAATGCAAATAAAGAAAATATCTAATAAAAAATTTAAAAACATACCATTAACTCTTACTATAAAAGCTTCTGAGGTATGAGCTTATATTGTATGGCAAGGAATACCTTCTGGGTCACTTATAAGAAAAATAAATCTCAATTCCTCTGATCCATAGAATGATACACCCACCAATAGTCCCCAGTAAAGCCTCTTGCATTAGAACAATCAGTTACCCCATCTATCTAATGACCTGGGGAAAATGGTACTTTGTTGAGTCTTTCATTACTACACAGAAGCCTGGCTCCCAAATATAGAAGATGACTTCTGAATTCCCGAGTGTTTCAGATAGCCTTCCAAAGTTTAAGAACCACTCTTCTAAGGCACTATTAACAGTGTTTAAATAATTTCAAATCTGCTTGGCCTTTTTGAGAATCATAATACGAAGTTTCTTCCTAGAAGCATGTAAGCTTCTAACTCTACTGTAGAAAAGTTACTCAATGCAACTGGACAACTTAGTAAGAAAATTCTCTACACTGTACTATCACAAAGAGCCTGGAAGTGGAATATTGTAGTTACACTACAAACCATCATTCAGAAAGCAAAATCAATGTATGCAGTATTCCAGCTCCGGAGTCATTTTGGAGAGGTAAGAATGAATTCATGAAATGTCTGTTAACATATGCTCTACAAGTTTGATGTCACAATAAAGGGATGGAAAGATAAAAAGCCAGCAGATGGGACTGAAGGTATAAGTCAATACAGTATTTACATAGGGCTCTAGCTCTACCACCAGCACCAAAGGGAAAAAGTCAGGCATGGTTGTACACACCTGTATTTACAGTACTCTGAAGGTTGAAGTAGAAGGATCACCACCAGTTCAAGGCCAGCCTTGGTTTTATAGTAAGACACTCCCTCACCCACACAGTACACACATGTACACCAAGTAGAAATAGATGTACATTCTATTTCCATTTGCAGGATACAAAAGAAACTATTATTTGGGATAACCTCTTTTATGATCACGCAGATCCCATAGCCAGAATAGAAGTTTGTAATGACAAAATGGTACCCTATCCTTCAGGAATGAACATTTCTCACTACTGATCTGTTACAGCTATTCAAATCCCTGAAAAAAAAATCCTTGCATTCCAATAAAGTTCCTCTCGTGGAGAGAGAGAGAGAGAGAGAGAGAGAGAGAGAGAGAGAGAGAGAGAGAGAGAATGAATGAATATGGGATAACAACTCCATGTATTATACTGGGTCGATTAAGATTTTAGACACACATTAAGTATTTTCCTTTCATCTCAGTCAATTACCAAGAGTGAAAATACAGAAGCTGTTGTTTTTGAACCCCCTAGATTCCTTCAAGCATCCCTAGGACAAAGAATTTGGTCCATCACAACATTCTATTAAAAATATATGTGGAAAAGGAACTACTAGAGGATATTCAGATCAGCGTCCTTGGAAGGCTAAAATGAGAATAACTCTGTAACATCACATTGTTGCCAGGAAGCAAGAGAGGCCCTTAAATGGCAAGGGCACTGCTGATGAGGAGGAAGTCATCTTAAAGAAGCTTCCATTTTCAAGCTATAATCATTTATAGCAGTAAAATTTGTAATATTTGGAAAGGGCCATGATACTTGTATGAAATGAATTAATAAAGAGAGAGTATACAAATAGAAAAGAGAATTATGAAAAAATGACTGATACCTCTATATTTAAATGTATTTAAACAAGTGGTAAGACATACATACATAGGTACATACATATATACCTACATATATGTATTTTCAAATAGATATTTTATGGGTATTTTTGCTAAATATGTTTTCTGAATGTTTTACACATACAAATATATTATTTTCAATCTGCTTAATACATAATGAAGTAAGCTAATTTATCAGCCACATGGTTCTTGAAACAATAGAAACTGTTCCAAAAATAGGCTCCATCACCATTTGTGGTCTTTTACAAAGGAGAAGTAGTAGAGACCCCAGCATTTAACTAGCACCAGGCAGCCCTCATGTGATTTCCAATGCGATTGAACTGTTATTCCAAAATAAAGACTTAGTTAACTATCATTATAAAGTTTCAGATTCACTTTCTTGTTTTTCTGAAAGGGAAATGTTTTCATGACTTAACTAATTCTAACTCAATGCCAAGAAACAAGGTCCATACTTTAACACATTGAAAGAGGACAAACGTCTTTTATTACAAAGCTGTGGTAATGGTCATGTGCAGTCAAAAATTAAAGGCAAACAAATGGAACAAAAATAACACCTCATCTTCAAAATTTCTTAAAATCCAAGCATGGACATGAAAGATGACAATGAGTATCCTGTAGTAAACGGAATAATGGTTCACAAAGATGCCCATATTCTAATTCTCAAAATCTTTACAAAATGAAGTAGATGGATATAATCAAAGCAAGGGTTTGGATAGAGGATGATTCCCCTGGTTTGGATTCCATATAATCTACATACCTTTAGAAGAGAAAGAAACAGATGGTGCAGTGGTGAGAGGTTTGGGTGTGAACTGAAGGATGTGGACAACCTCTGGGAGCTGGAAAAGTCAAGGATTTAAATCTTCCCCCAGAAACCTCCAGAAGGAGGCACCTCTTCTAGATTTCAGACCCCCAACATAGTAAGTTCACTCTTTAATTGCATAAGTCATGACATTTGGGATAGTGTGTTAAATAGACAGCAAGAACCCAATATAGGCCCATGACAAAACTGAAAACTATTTTGATAAGATACACAGCCAGGTAGACAACAGCTGGAGTTCATCTCACCTTGATCTTAGCTACCAGTTCTCACTAACCAATCAGAATCAAGTACTTAACAATCCATTTAAATTGTATCCCTGTCTTCCTAAGATTATTCTTTTTCTCTTTCCATCCTGGTCAAATTACAAAAACCTTGAAAGCATTTTTTTAAAGAGGTATAAGAATAAATAAAATAATATCAATGAAAGTACTAAGAACATTATAGCCTGTTTTATCATCGAAATATCAATTGACTCTGAAATCAACATGGTATGTTATGAGTAAAATTTTGTGATTAAGTATAAAAGCATTTGATTAAGTTAGCAACCAATATGGAAATGTCCGAGTTGGGCTTTGTTCACTTCTTACACATTTGACTGGATAAGCAGTATGGGTCATTTGCTTTTTGTAGTGCTAGGGATAGAACCCGGGACCTCATGCATGCTACAAGTAGCTGTGCTATAGGTCAGTCCTAACACGCAAATTGTTAAAGAAATGCAAACTCTGAATGCACAGCAGTCACTAGGAGGGCTTGCAAAGCATCATCAGCTCCATGCCTCATTCGGAAGTCTGGTTTGTCCCCCAAGAGTTCTCATTTCTAGCAAGCATCCAAGGGTTGCTTGTGTTTTGCTTTAGTAAACACGTTTTGAGAATAAGCTATTTAGAAGAATGCATCCTGAATTATCTTTAAAGGAATGGTACATGTTTGATAAATTAATATGGTTAATAGATTGAACTGTAAGCAAATGACAGTGTAAGGAATATTGCTGCATTCACAAAGAGTTCCTTGGGCATTCATGTACCATAAAAGGAAGCATGTCAATCTTTATTGAAAGCACCACTCATACATACATACACAGCCATAAAAGCTGCAAGAGAGGTGCTATCTAGTGATATGGCTATGATATGGGCCAACTGGGAGAAGCAGTTCCCAGAATTCTTTTTATATTAGAAACACTTGGGGGCAGAGGAAACAAAGATCTTAAAGATGCTTTATGTGATTAGTGCATATTATCTTCTGTAGCATTGGCTCCTTCAAGCTTAAAGTTTCTGGACACAGAGGATTCTGTCTTTTTATGCTTTTAGGCTAATAAAGATTATTTTAAAATATAAACCTTGAAAACAATGACAAGCTTGTAGCTAGAGCTGGAAGCTTCCTGCAGCTCATCATTTCAACCCTGGCTTTAAACATCTTAAGAGCTTGATTATACTTGTTACAAAGGAAAGGCTGACAAGTTAAAAATACTTCCTGGCTCTGGAATGATTTGTCATTTTGGTCTCTTTTCACTTCTATTGAATAGAAATGGAGTTCTGCTTGGTTTCCAGTAGATTCCTGCAAGTTCTCAGATGCTCTCAGGCCTCCGCCAACAATTATAGCAAAACAGCATTGGCACAATCTGTATTTCTTGTATTTAAAATGTTCTGCAAACAACAGTGTGCCACAGGTATTTCATAGCTAATGTTGGAATTTTTCAAAAGAAATAGACAGCTTAAAATATTTATCCATCCTATTTTGTGTAGATGTTTGACATATCAAACATTATGCGTTCCTTTCTACACAGTAAAAGGTAAAAATGGTGGAATTCTTTCAATGTGAAGATGCTGTAGGACAACGAATGTTAACTCTCACTCTTTTCTTGATGGTGGTGCTATCATTTGACTTCCACATAAGACTTGAAACTGCTTTGGGAATAAGACACACTGAAAAACAAAACAAAACAAAAAAAAATCAAGTCTCACATGATCCCTGGGAGGTCTGGTGCCGAGTCTGGTGGATTAAGTGAACATTTGTTGTTGGTGGTGGTTTTTAAACACAGGCCATGGTCTGAGACAGATCTTAAAAGCCAGTGTAAATGCTGATGAGACAGACAATCGCATGGCAGTTTTCATGCCTTCAAGAACTGTTTGAGGGATATCTGACATTGGTATATGAAAACCAGCCACAAGGTGCCGAGACTACAACAAGACACAGATAGATAAAAGACTAAACAGGGTACAACTTATTGGGGATTCTTTTGATGGTCAAGTGAAGAAGTAAGGCTTGAGTAACAGGGAATTCATTCTTCAGTGTGACCACGACAAAGGTGGCTGGCAATTAGGCTGGAATGTACCTGACCATATGCTGACACAATTTAACGTTAAGAACATCAGCCATATTCCAGCACCTACGATGTCAGGATTTTGTTGGAAAGTTCCATAATACTATTCTCATGGGTTTCATGTATTTATCAAGATACAGGAATGATTTAGGGGACAATCAGGATCACCACAAATTAGCATGTTCACAGATGCAGGAAATCAAGATAGATTTCCTACAAGGTTATAAAAGCAAATGTAGATTTATTCTAATAGGGTCCTGCAATTTGTTTCTCCCATTGCTCCTATCCTATCCTCTTCCTGACTGTGGACCTTCTGGAGCCCAGTCTGTTATCAGTGACACACATTGTACTTGAATAGCTAACTAGGAGACAGTGGAAGGAAGTTTGGTTGTACATAATAACATCAGGGAGAACATTTTGAGATGAATATTTTCTTCTCTCTCTCTCTCTCTCTCTCTCTCTCTCTCTCTCCCTTCCTTCCTTCCTTCCTTCCTTCCTTCCTTCCTTCCTTCCTTCCTTCCTTTCTTTTGTTTTTCCAAAATAGTCCAAGGCCCTACAAGACATACAGGCAATCTTTCCCATAAAAATTGATCAATACTATCTGAGTATGCTCCAGGACAGAAAATATCTCATCTCTCTAGCATCTCTAACCAGATTAAAATAACTGTGGCCTGTTTGCATTGTATTAATACTAAAAAATTGATAAAGAAACAAAAAGTATAATGTCAAGAAATTTAAATGCAAGAAATATTAAACGGGTTGGTGTTGAAGAATTAGGGGTGAATTCAGTTGTCATATTCCTTTCATTATGACATTACTTCTAATGACCAGCTTATTTTTGCCTAGATGTTGGATTCTGAGTTTGAGGATCACAGAGAAAACCCTTTAAGGTATAATGGTATTTAGAATGATCTCCTCATAAGGTCCCTTAGTAAATATAGAGTTGAAGTCTGTGAAAGCTATCTAGGGAACCACAGAAGTGGCTGGAGCCAAGTCATAAGAGTGTCCTGAGATTGAATTAAACTATGACTCACTTCAATCAACATTACATGAACTCCTTTTGTACCCATGTCCATTACAATATGAACTTATTTCCTTTAATGGAACCCAGGAAATATTATCATCTCAATTTAAAAATCAGGAAACTGCAAATCAGAAATAATTAATGCAACCCACAGGGGCTGCTATGTGGGAAAGCTTTGAATTGAACTCAAACTGGTCCCGCTTCAAAGTCCTTGCTCCTTACCCTACACTGTGATTCATTTAAGAGCATGATTCAGGCTTAAAGAGCCTAGTTTTTATGACCATTTAACCAAGACTATATAGCTCTTCAAGACACATCATAGTAGTCATGGCAATTTGCTAGTATCTAGTTAGGCCCATATTTCTTGTTAAGTGCAACTTTGAAAATGTTCTATACAAAAGGGCTAAAAATTTTACCTTTCTGATGCTAATGTCACTAACAGAAATACTTTTACAATAACATTTCATCTTTTTGCAGCATTCCTTTCTATAAGATGGTTGATTCCTCTCTTAATTGTTTCCCATGCTCAAATCCCTCCCCAAAGTTTACTGTTTGATTATCAGTATGGCATGGATAAGAAATTCTCGCATGATGCACAAGGATAGGTGTATACATGGCCAGAGTACCTTGACTGATGTCTCCTCAATACATCTGGCCGTTCAGAAAATCAGAATGTGACCTTACTTGGAAGTAGAATCTTTGCTCAGTGTTCGAGGATGTACCCAGTCCTGGAGTGACTTGAGATGCCAGGGTAGATTGGTACCCAGGGAAGAGCTGCGCCCTTCTCAGAAGAGAAGGGAAGAGGAGCATTCTGCAAGGAGCTGTGGGAGGGGGAGACTGGGAGGAGGGAGGCTGCAATTGGAATGTAAAGTGAATAAATAAATAGATTAATGGGAACAAACAAAACAAAAAGAGTAGGGTCTTTGGAGACTCTATTAGTTAAAATGAAGTGATACTAAAGTAGAACTCCTAAAGCCAAGAGCTGCTGCTCCTGTTGAGGGGAGGAGATACATAGACACACAGAGAGACAAAAAGCTGAGGTGAAAATGGAAGCTAACTTTGAAGTGACGCAGTTACAAGTCAAGAAATATAAAGAACTGCTGGGAGACACCAAAAAGGAAACCAGGATGCTGGTGACACGTGTATCTGGGTTTTGTATCCTCTAAAATTGTGACAGAGTAAAAAAAAAAAAAAAAAGTCCTTGTCTGAGTATATGGCAATTCATTATGGTAGCTCCAGAAAATGAATACGGTGGTTTCTACTGGCTTTCTTAGTGTCTCAACAGTGGACCTCGCTAACAATCACCACCATAAGTAAATTACATCTGGAGTGAAACTAATTAGAGTTGAACAACGTCATACTATTTGGGTTTTATATGGAGCCTCTCATACATATGGCTCCTGAAGCCATAATACTAAGTACTGTATTAAAGTGCAAATGACTGTGAAGCCATTATGCACCTTTCAATCCTGCACTCAGCACATTAGGCACGAGCAGCTGTCATTATGGAAGAAACACAAAGCCTGGGGCTGGAGAGATAATGCCCACCACTGTTGCTCAGTTCCATCTGATGGTAAAATTCCAAAGAATCGGTTGGTGATTTGAGTCCGAGTGGGGTGTCACTCCTGGTGTGACTCCTAAAAGTACAATTTCAGAGCAAGGGGAAAAAGTAGACTATTCAACTCTTAACCCCAGTAGGACACCGGAGAATCTGAAAATACCTTCAAATTTGAAGCACATTTCAGGGGATGTAGAAGGGCATGCTTTGTATTTTCTGATACATTAGGGCTTGGGAGAGAGTTGCTAAGAAAGATTTGAAAGAAACGGAAGCAAGCAGCAAAGCTGATCTTATTCTCTGGGGTCCCAGTATTTCAGTGCTCTATGTTCCCTTAAGGAAATGACTAAAGCTTTAAGGCTGCTCTTGCACGGTGTAGGATATATTCAAGTTCTTTGGCTAGTTTTTAAATTGGGTTTTGGTTTGTCACTGAGACCCCACCCCCTTTTCAGTGAACGAGAGAGAGAGAGAGAGAGAGAGAGAGAGAGAGAGAGAGAGAGAGAGAGAGAGAGACTGTATGTATGTCCCCTGGAGCCTCCGCCTGCTTGGAACAAAAATTAAAATATGGAGCATTTGTTTAGAAGGATCACAAAGCTCTCAACAGAGCCATTGTGTACGACCAAACTTCCTCTGACTGTTTCCTGAACAGCAAGGTTGAAAAGCTTGGTTATGCTGGAAAGAGCTCATATCTTGATACTGCTATCCTTTGGAGGCCTGCTCACACCGGTGGCTTTGGGCTGCTATCTGAAAATGTAGAGTCTAGGTGAATTTTCCTGAACTGGTAAGTATATACATTCTCCTCCTCCCTTCTAGGAAGCTGGAATGTAGATTTGTGCTATACAGAGTGCTGAAGTAGCCAGTCCCCAATAAAAACCTTGGGATCTATTTTTCTGGAGGAGTAATTAAGTGTGCATATGCTACAGCTGCCAATAAAAACCTTGCAAACTGTTCTGCTGAATGATCTAAGCACACCCTGTGTGATTTCTATCAGTGGAAACTTATGCCTAGTTTGGTCCACATTTCATCCCATAGGTAATCCCCCAACCCCAACCCCCCACCCCGCCTTGCCTGCAGTGTTGAGAATGAAACTCAAGGCCTTGTGCATGCTAGGAAAATGCTCACTCACTGATTTGTACCCTCAACCCTCCTTTTGTAATCTTTACTTGGAGGTTTTAGCTGCCAGGAATCTTGGCCATGAAGCGTATGCCTCCTAAAGAATCATTGAACCTGTATGTGATGTTGAGAATCTTAAGCATACCAGCTTCCCCCAAATACCATTGGACAGCTTAGTCCTATTGTCATCATTGACCCACCTTCAGACTACACAGTATTTAACTCAGGCTTAGTTAAGAAGTATTTGTCCTCAATATCTTGTGTAATAATATGACATTATTGTGTATAATATAAAATGGGTTTATAACAAATCAAGAAGAAAAGTGGAATGTTTTTCATTAATTGTAAAATCTTCCTTGAGGTACTTTTCTATTATGGATTAGTCTTTAAGATATTGCTTGACCCTAAATATGATTTTTTTTAATGTGGAAAACATATGGGATAGGAGAGCTGAATGAGAAAATCATTCAGAAGAGCAAAAATGTAGTCAGCAAAAAAAAAAAAAAAAAAAAAGAATGAAAGAAAGGGTCAGAAAGCATGTATCCAAGTATGGGGGTCAAAATGCTAACTATTTAAGGAACTCTTCCGACTCAATAATGAAACAAATAACAATTTTCAAAGTGGATACTTGAGTGAACATTTCTGCAAAGAAGCTACGTGCTAGTCAACATGTATTACAAAGCATGTCCAACAGTGATCCTAAGGGAAATGCAAATCAAAACCTGTTAGAATGTATGGCATCAGCATTGAAAAGACAAAAGGTATGTGGAGGCGAAGGTGGAACTACAGCAAAACCTTGTGTACTGGGTGTGAATGTAAATAGGTATAGGAATTAGGGAGAGGAATAAGGTGTGTCCTCAGAATATTAAAAAGTGCTTATCATCGGCTGTGCTACTGTTAATTCTGGCTACTTATTCAAAATAATTGAAATTAGGACTGGAAAGACATTTGTATTTTCCCATTCCTGGCAGCATTAGCCATAAGAATTGAGATGGGGAAGCCACCAGACCAACACCTGGGTGGACAATGAAAACGTAGTTGCAGGCAATGAAGTGTCAATCACCCTTCAGCGAGAGGAAATCCTGCCATTTGCAGAGGCATGCCTATGCCTGGAAGAGAATATGAACTAGGCCAGCCACAGAAGGCCACATGGGACAATTGCTAATCAGGTGACATATTTGAAAGAGACAACCTCACAGCAGTAATAAGTAGAATGGTGTTTTCTAGTGAGCTGAGGAAATAATGACATGGAAGAAAATCAGAGTTGCTGTTCAATAGGCCTAGACAGCCTGATGCTATACCAACGGGATGAATATGCTTCAGGGGCATTCCATAGGATATACCTTGTGATGTTTAGATAATTATTATTCAGTTTTCCATTCCCTGATTAATTTTTGTTTTGTTTTGATTTTCTGAGGCAATCTTTCTAGGTAGCCCAGACAGACTTCGAACAAAGGATCCACCTGCTTTAGCACCCAAGTGCTGAGATTATAGGCACACAGTACACATGGCTTCATTTAATTTTCCTCCCTTTACTAAGATTGAGAGCACACATATTTATATACACCTATATATGTATATATGTAGTTTTTAGATTTAAAATAGATTTATCTGTTAATTTTAGGACATTTCATGCTTTCCTTCTGGTCTTAAATAACCAGCATGCTGCAGCCGTCGGCCTTTCTCCAGAAGTTCATTCTCTATGTGATGCTCTTCCTATAGTTCTTTATATCTGTCTCTCTCATTTAACTGAGCTCTTGGCCTGACTGTCACACGCAGACTTGACCATCTCCTGCAAGGTAGCTTCTACATCAATGGCAAGTCACCCTGCCTTGTCTCCATCTTAGCCTATTTTTCAGTCTACTCTTATTCACACATTTAACAAAGTAATAGCATATATTGCCACCCCATGAAAGATCTTGTTCGACATAATCAGCATTTCATCCTCAATGCTAAAACAATGATTGTTTTTTTTTTTTAAACCTGGCATGTAACAAACGTTCTTGAATAATTAAATCATTTAGAAGACTAAGTGATATTCTGGAAACTGCATTTAACAGTTATTGAGAGAAGGGCCGGTTTGGCCTTAATCCCCCGTCATTTAACAGCTACATCTATTGAATCCCCACCCCAGTTTCATCTTCCACCAACACACAGGCACTTTTTATTGTCCCAGGCCCCCAAAGCAGCAAGACAGGTAGATTGGAAAAGCAGTTGCCATCAATCAGTGTCAGCCGTGCACTGTTCTCTTGACTAGAAAGGGTGAGTACTGTCATTCAAACACCACACAATGCCATTGCATCTTCCAAAGTGAACGTCTACGAAAGGCAAAGGATCCAATTGCTAAGGGTTGCTCAGTGCACACTGCAGGATGGATGCCATTAAGATTCACTCCCCTCCTCCTCCTCCTCCTCCTCCTCCTCCTCCTCCTCCTCCTCCTCCTCCTCCTCCTCCTCCTGTTCAATCGCTTCTCTGGAAGGCAGTGCATTTCTTTAGTCTCTTTCAATTTGGGTTTATTGAATTTCTGAACCTCAGAATACCTTGTTTGTCAGATAGTTTGGCAGACTGAGCAGTCATGGGATACACAGAAGAAAGTCACATTACTACAATAACTGCTGCTCTATACTGGCACCCCATCTCCCAGCCCAGCTTCTTCTTATATTTGAATACATGTCTTCTCTTTTTACCCTAATTGCATCTGCCCTTGAGGTATGACCTTCCACGATTCTCTCCCAGGGAGCCTGTGGAGTTCCTTTTTTTAACTACTGAGCGAATACATACTTCTCCAGCTCTCAATGTCACCCAAGATTCTTATCTCCACTGGCATGTAAATATATGTACTTGCAGCTTCTATTTTTAATGCAATATACCCAATAACTAACCTATTCCTTTTCCCAAGAGCAGAAATAAACACACACACACACACACACACACACACACACACACACACACACACACACTCTCTCTCTCTCTCTCTCTCTCTCTCTCTCTCTCTCTCTCTCTCTCTCTTCTGGCCACACACAAACAAAAGAAACAGATGACATCATCCCCCCCTCAAAAAGTGTGGGACATTAAGGATTGAAAGTTCATCATTTAACAGGGGAAACAATATTTAATTAACAAAGCAAAGCAACCTGTTATCTTTTAAAAGATCTGAACTAAGGCTGGTTCTTGAAATAACATCTGGGAACTTCATTTCAGGGGGCGTTCCCATCATTTCCAGGAACTGAGAGCACTTTGCCTAAAATGTAATTATGAACAATATGATGTGAAGTAAACATATGCTTTATGTTGGGGACATGGGGCAGGAATTTGGTTTCATGCCAGGTAGGGTATGCTAATGTGACCAGTCTTCAGCAAAATTTGAGAGGTGAGTCAACTGTGGACCTCTTTTTGCCACTCTTTCCCATTCTGTGTTACATGGCTTTGCTCAAGGAATTAAGTATGGCTCCACAAGGACAGGTTTGGAAGCTTGCACCTGGTTTCTCCTGAACTCTACTGCATGTGTTGGTGTCATTGCTGATTGTATGTGGTGCTTTATTGTTAAAGGCACTTATAACCATCGGTATGAGTGTGTTGAGTCCTACAAGGGCTAATAAAGCATGTCAGCAAAGACCAAACCTCAGCATGATCTCCGGGAGCTCCAAGTTCAGGACTTGCTGTAACATTGCTTTCCATGGATAGAAGCAGAATCCATGGATAATCAAAACATGTAAATGTTGACCTAACCGCCAAGTTTCATTCCTTCTGTGTGCCACAGCTTCTGTGTCTAAAACACAGGACCAATAACTTTTATTTTGCAAAATGTTTTACAAAAGATTACCACAAGAGCTCTGTGGTAAACATCCTTGAAGATATATTGGTGAAGGAGTAACTACTATTTCTATTTAACCTTTTAGGTTGGGTTTAGTGATCAGAAAGAATTACATGGATCCAATTTTATTCTTATTCCACCATACACAACAATAGGAGTAATTATAAGAACTCAAAGGGTCACAGCTCTGTTGGAGCTTGGGAACAGACTGCTTTGCTCAGGATATGTGTGGAGTTTCTCTAAAGCCTCGTGGGCTATGGGGACTGCATGGAGGGCAGGCAAAGAAAAGCACATGTTAATATTCATTCGCAGCTCTCAACTGTGCTTAGATATTTGGCTCTGGCTTTGAGCATCCTTAGCAGTCCACTCATTCCTGGACCCTAATCTTGTTCTAGCTGCTTTCCCTTTTCTTGGATGCTCACTCAGCTAGGTGCTGCTGCAATCATTAGTCCACACAGGATTTATTCACCGCTGCTGCTCACCTGGTGCTTTCTGGAGACACGCCATCACAACTGTTCGCCTAAGTGTAGCTTTGTCTTTTTCCTTTCCTTTGCTTTGGTTATTTGCTTATGAATTAAGTCTGCTTGACTTTTGTGGAATCGGAATTATTAGGCAAATATAATCTCAGTTAGTAGCAGCATACTTGAAAATATGCTCTAATATGTGTTCAGTTTTTCCTCTGTGTCCCATGCTGTCCAGAGGACAATGACATCATCTTTTAGTACTCTCATTGCTTTATATGAAATAATGTAACATCTTCAAATATAAAAGGCTTGAAGATGAGTTGTTGAATATCTTTAGCAAGTCAACTAAGGTAAATTCTCTAGCATATATTGAAGGACCTGCTGAAGAGAGGTGCTTTGTGCTATAAGTTGTTTAGGGGAAAAGATAGGCTTCTCTACTGTTACAAAACATTTAGCAAAGACATTTTCTTTGGATTTATGAGCTAAAAGTGATAACAGTCCTAAAATCATTACACAGGAAATCAGAAGGCCCATGTTTTTGTGTTTCAACATTATATCGGGAGCTAGAGTCATTTTGTTGCCCCAGTTTTCCTCTAGCTGAGTATGACTTACTAGCGTTGGCCAATGTAGTATTGCTTCTATTAATTGTGGTCCTTCTCTGGAAAGTGGGTTAGAAATAAATACAGCCTTCTCATAATTTCTTCTCCTAGGTTTTGGTTGCAGATTAGTATACATGATGACCTTGAAGAGTACATATTGAAGGGAGTAGAGCCATTCTGTGCTAATTTCTCAGTGAGTATATATTTTAATGGTCTGCTATTTTCTTTTAGCGATCTGTGCTACATTAATACCTTGGACTTTGAGACTCTGTGCCATCACAGCTAGTATGTGTGTTCCTAGTTATGTTGTCTCACTTTCATGTGTCAATCTGTTTGGATTGTTACTAGGGTTAAAGAAGTTAGGATAATACTTACCCATAGTTAGTGTCCAATAAGGGTTAGCTATTCATAATATTGATACAGATGAGCTATGACTCACTGAATGTGACAGTTTCCTTACATTTCCACTTCCTTGATTGTTAAATGTAAGAGTCATCTTGCTAAGATTTTTAATTTTATTAAATTTGCAAATTTGTAATAATCCTTTATAAAGGATTGCTAAAAGGGATGAACAGATGGTTCAATGGTTAGGGGCACTGCTTGTTTTTCCAGAGGATCCAGGTTCAATGCCCTCTCAAATGACAGCTCACAGTCACCATAAATACCAATCCTGGGGCATCTAATGCTTACTTCTGGTCTCAGAGAGCACCAGGCATTTGTATTGTGCACAGACATTCAAACAAGAAGGTCATCCGTACACATAAGATAAAAAATAAATTGCTAAGAAATAAAAACTGTTCTTGTTAGTTTTCTTTTTCTTATCATCTTGATAGAAGCTAGAGTCTAATAGGAAAAGGAACCGCAATTGAGAAAATGCTTCCATCAGATTGCCTGCAGGAGCATTTTCTTGATTGCCAATCAATAGAAGAGGGCCCGCTCAGCGTGAGTGATGCTATCCCTGGGCGAGTGGTTCTCAATGGTTTAAGAAAGCAGGTTGAGCAAGCCATTAAACAGCATTTTTCTATGGCCTCTGCTTTAGTTCCTGCATCTTGGTTTCTGTATTGAGTTCTATACTGTCTGTTTTTTTTTTTTCAATTTGGTTAGGAAAAGGTTTATTTCATCTTAAAATGGACTTACTTACACGGACTTTAAGATGAAATAACCCTTTCCTGTGCAAATTGCTTTTACCTTGGTCTTTATCATAGCAATGGGAACAAACTAAGACACTCATAGAAAGGGACTACAGAATGAAAGTGAGGCATTTCAAACTTTAAATAAAGAGCCTGGTAAAGAGGAAAAGGTAAAAACAACAACAACAACAACAAAAAAAAATAACACTGAGAGGAGAAACCATTATTTAAGGAGAAGCATCATCTTCTTTTTGAAACTAACCCATCAGAGTTTGAAATAAACTTTGGAAAGAAGAAAAGTTTTACAAACCGAGCGGTGTCCGTGAGACTTTCATTCACACCCAAGTGAATGTCTTGTGTAGTAAGAAAAGAAGGGTGTCCTCCTAGAAGAGCAAAGCCTATAATGAAAGAAAAAGAAAGTAAATGTTTTGATAGGGGAAAAAAAGAACTAAAATGCAAACCAAAGTAATGAGGCATCAGCATTAGCACCAGCTATCTCAATTAAAAAAATAAAATAAAAAGCTTCACCCCAAAGCTCTTCAATCTCTCTGGTAGAAAATTCCCAAGCATAGCAAAATTAACTACCTTTTGAGTGCATGCTTATATCTCTCCCCCATTTTCTCAAGAGGTGGTAATAATGGGACATTGCTTTCTTTAGGGAACTATGCGTACTTTTTATCTCTTCAAATTATGGAAAGACATCCTTTTAGGAGGACAGAGAAATAAACCAAAGCTATATGGGATATCCTGGATTAGAGTAGGGTATTAATCAGTAATAAAAAAGAATGACCTTTCAGAAACGTTATGCTAAATGGAAGAGTAAATATTGCCAGGCAGTGGTGGCGCATGCCTGTAATCCCAGTACTCTGGGAGGCAGAGGCAGGCGGATTTCTGAGTTCGAGGCCAGCCTGGTCTACAGAGTGAGTTCCAGGACAGCCAGGGTTACACAGAGAAACCATGTCTTGAAAAAGCCAAACAACAACAAAAAGAATAAATATTTAGTGTTGGAAAATGTCTAGGAATAAATATCAGAAATAGAAGGAATTAAAACAGCTGTTTTAATGGAAGCTGTTCCATGGAAAGATATGATTGAATTATTTTACATCTTCATAGTGCTTCCAGGTTACACAGTCATGTGTGTTTGTCAACATTGAAGAGCACATTTGGGTTTTTTTTTTTGTTTTTTTTTTTAAGTTTTATTTACTTGTTATATGTAAGTACATTGTAGCTGTCTTCACACACCCGAAGAGGGAGTCAGATATTGTTACAGATGGTTGTGAGCCACCATGTGGTTGCTGGATTTGGACTCAGGACCTCTGGAAGAACAGTTGGTGCTCTTAACCACTGGGCCATCTCTCCAGCCCTGAAGGGCACATTTAATACCTTCATTTTCCTATGCATAAATAATATTTAAGTTTTTAAAGTATGCAAAAACTGAAAATATAAAGCAAGTGCTGAGAAGGTAGTTTAAAGTCATTAAGAGATAAAGGGTTACTGGCCTTCATCTTCCAATGAAGACAAAGCTAAGTACCAACTAAGACATTTCCTCCCTGCTCTTCCACTGCCTTTGCATGTTTAGTGCATTACAGATGCCTGAACACAGGAGCCTGGCTCCTTCACTCTTCTCACAACACATTCTGTTGATAGGGTGAAGAGGATTAGACACATAGGAGCCTGCCTCAAGCCACAGTTAAACTCTGTGAAGACAAGTGGCTGAGGCTTTTGACATAGGATCTGACGCAAATTTGTGGGAGATGGTGACAGTTGACGAGAACTTTATTATGCCATTTGAGATAGAGTCCATGTGCACATTTGCTCCAAACTATAAATAAGAGGCAAAGAAGCATAATTTCAAGATAAATACTTATCTAAAGTATTTTTGCAAATATACTTTGCCCTTTACGTTGTAATGTGTCAAATTTATGTCCTGGAAAATATATAAATGTCATAACTTGCTAATTCCATCTGTTTGTGGATTTATTTTGAGAGAAGGAAATCATTAATTGTCCATTGAATTGGGTGAGGAATTCTGGACTTAGAAATGGAAGTTTGGCTAAAAAAATGAAAGTTTGACTCAAAAATTTCTGACACTATTCATTGTTGTATTAACACAATTTTAGTAATAATATTTCAAAATGGAATCTTTCCTGGCTAGATTTTTTTAATCAGTTTGACACAAGTCAGGATTGTCTGGGAAGAAGGAACTTCAATTGAGAAAATGCCTCCATAAAGTGGGTTTTAGGCAGGCCTGTAGGGCAGATTTTTATTAGTGGTTGATGCAGGAGGGCCCAGCCCACTGTGGGTGGAGCCATCCCTGGGGTAGTGTTCCTAAGTTCTATAAGAAAGCAGGCTGGGCAAGCCAGGAGGAGGAAGTCAGTAAGCAGCATCCCTCCATACCTCTGCATCAACTCCTGCCTCTGGGTTCCTGCCTTGAGTGCCTGCCCTGAATTCCTTTCATGATGAAATTTTGACC
The DNA here is from genome assembly GCA_964023405.1 of Apodemus agrarius. Classification (NCBI taxonomy): domain Eukaryota; kingdom Metazoa; phylum Chordata; class Mammalia; order Rodentia; family Muridae; genus Apodemus; species Apodemus agrarius. The sequence continues at coordinate 11,183,703 of OZ030010.1, forward strand.
TGACAGTTCTAATTAATATGAAATGAGCCATTTCTTTCTAAAGATGTTTTCTATATAGTGTTTATACAATAATGGAAACTTAAACCAGGACAAAGTGTTATTCAATATTATTAAGGAATCATTTTGTTAATGATAATGCAGCTACGGAGGAAATATTCTGTATGATTTAATAATATTAAGGAATGCTTTGGGGGATACAATGTCATAGTTTTAATTTCACTAAAAATATTTCACCAATGAGAGGAAGTAGGCAAACTAAGGCAAACAATATGCTAACAATTGTTAAGATTAATATAAATATGAGGAATATTGTGTGTTTCTTATGCTAATCTTTCTACATTTGAATTTACTCAAAAACTTCTATTATAAAAAATAAGCATTAAAAGCTACAATAACCATCCTTTTATCTAGCTATATCTGTCATTGTACTAGAAATTAGTGTGTCCTGAATCTTACAATACAAATCAAGAGCACTTGCTGGCACCGTATACACTTATCTCCATTGATTTCCCCCTTAGAAACAGTTTAGCAGATGCTATTTTAGAAATTTTATATAAAAAAATAACTCTCTGCTTTCCTATAACATATTCTAGTGGTGAAAGACTGACTATAAAGTGAGTGAGTAAACTGAATATAGTATAGGTTATATACTGATAAGGGTTATAAAATTTGAGTAAGAAAGTGTGGCAGGAAATATAAGACCAGAATTGCCATTTTAAGTGCCATGGTCACTGAAGCCATACTGAGTGAGGGGTATTTGCATGAAGGCTGAGGAATACTTGAGTGTGAGCCATGAGAAATATATGATATAAGGGAAGACTAGTTATATGTCTTGTGCAATGGTCACAAATGGCTGATATAAGAGAGGGCAAAATGGATGTGGAAAATAAAGAATATGTGAAAAGTAGAAGGTGGGAAGAAAATGCAAAAGCTGTGAGTTTTGCCTGAGAAAAATGGAAATATACTAAAGGTTGGACCAGATGACTAACACAATTAGGCTGTGGTTTTAATGGAATATATAAATAAAGGGTCAGCATCAAGGAGGCCAGTTAGGAGAGACATTTGTAAAATTTGAATGAAAGTTCAGAATTCAGACCAAATTGATTGCAGCTGAAGTAGTAAGAAAGTGGTTGTATGACTAATATATAAGTATTTTGAAACTAGCCTCAGTAGTCAACTGTTGGTCCTATTTCCTACTTCAATTTGCATATTACAGCTATCAGAGAACTTCCACTTGCCAACATCTGTATCCACACATTCTGCTTTATCACTGTTAATCACTGTGCTTAGGCACAGATAAACTTTTCATCTCTTGCGGTTCCATGTCTCTTCCTACTGTCTTATTGGCATGTCCAATTCGCCCACATTCTTTAGATGTTCACTCAAAATGCTTAAGAATCTGTGTGTCATTTTTGTCTCATGCTTCCATTCATAGACTTGAAGTCAACCCCTTTTTGAGTGTTCATGGACATTATCAATTCTTGATCTCTTATGTCTTAACCTGTAAAAATTATACTCAATAGTTAATAAAAACACTTTTCCTTGGTACCACATTCACTTTTAAGAATAACTTCAATTCTTTGCTCCTTTCTAATCAGTCCTTTCTTCTCCTCATTTCCACCAAACTCAGCTCTATAAAGCTTTGCTCGCCATCACTGAAGCAAAACTCCTCAACATTACCATGACCTCCATGTTGTTCCATCTTTTTACCCCTCTTTTTTTTCCCCAGTCTCTTCAACAAAGCTGTGCACCAGTCTCTTCTGGACAAACACTCATTGTATAAACCTCAGGATAACACACCTTCTTGGTTTTATATTTATATTGGTAATTCTCCTTCTTGGTCTTGATACTTGAAAGTGATTGTAGTGCTTTATTTAAACACCCCTGATTTCTGGTTTCTACTATTTTCTGTGACTTGTAAACCTTGGAGCATCCCAGAGTCAATCCTTGGTCCTCTTCTCTCTTCACTATATCAAGTTCTATAGTTTCAAATGCTATCTCTATGATGATGATCCTTAAAAATCTGTATTCTGGATCTTACTTGGAAACTCCAGACTTATATTCAAGTTCTTTTACACCATCTTTCTTTGTATGTCTGAGATCTCAACCTCAATATGTGCAATGAGTGTCTGTTTATTCCCTTTCAGCACACTCCACCTGCAGCTTTCAGCATTATTCAGGCAGAGATCTAGAAGTCATCTTTAACATCTATCTTTTGCCAAGTAAATTTAACCTCTTTGGATCTCCTTTCAAAACATATTTAGAATCTATTCTTCCTAGCTTTCTCATTACTACCACACTGGTTCTTACCCTGTTCCCCGCCTCCAGCTCTCACCGCACTGATGCACTTCGATCTATTTGTCTTGTTTCCATACCCCTTACACTCACAGTCTATTTTCAATAGAGTAGCCAGGGTAACTTACAGAATGCAATTTAGACTCTGGTTCACCTTTCCCCAGAAATCCCAGGTGATTTTTCTACTTCATCCAGGGTAAAAGCACCAATTCTATTAATGGTACAAACCTTTGTGCCTCGTCATTAGACCCATTCTCTGTGCTGAAAATATGCCTTTTTATTCAACATACTCTATTGTTTGCATATTTATTATGTCTACTGTTTATTGTTTCTTTACCTACTAGAAAGTATGTTCCATGAGGGCAGAGGGTTTCCCATGCTTTGTTTACTGTTAATCAAGTCACAAACATTTAATATAAAGACGTCAAATTCTAAGTGTATCAGAAATATTTGTCAAATGCTTTGATGGATGAAGGAAGGACATTGACTCTGGAAGAGAGGGCCCATTCCCCAAACTGATAGCTCTTACTCTTTTCATCTCCATCAAACTTTTCCATAGTGTTGATGGAAAGGACAGAAACTTCAAATGCCTGAAGTCAACTACTTCAATGAAGTCAGTGATGGTTGTAAATGGTGACCATTCCTGAGCACTACATTTGAGTATAAACATGCAAAGTTAGCCTAAACAAAGATGGATATTGAATACTCATCAAGAAAATATTTATTGTGCACCTCTACCATATGCCAGGGCCAAATGATAGGCACTACTGAGGGTTGTGACGGTGAAGAAAGAAGGCAAAGGAAATCCAATGACTCTTAAAGGAGAGCTCATTTGGTAGACTGCTTGCCAAGTGAGCATGAAGACCTCAATATGATGCCCAGAAGCCATATTACAAAGCCACTGGACACGGTGTAATGTGTTTATAATCCCAATGCTGGGCAGGTGAGACCGACAGATCCTCAAGGCCAATCAGCCTAGCCTATCTTACGAGGTCCAGACCAGTGAGATGATTGGTCTCATAAGATAAACAAATAGAAAAGGTGGATAGTGGGTGGGGAATGATACCCTAGGTTGTCCTGTGCCCTGCACATGCATATACATACATGTACCCATTCGCACACAAACATCTGAGCACATGGAAGTTTAAGACTGCTTGTCATGTCTGATCCACATTATAGCCCATTAGGTAGAAGTCATTCTGTGGTGGCAACTTGGGACTAATCTGATACCCTCAGACTTCCCTCCTTGTGCTACAAAGTAGATTCATATCTAGCATGAACTTTAATGACAGAAATAGGAAGAGTGGGTCAGAGAAAGCATTTTTAATAAGGCTTTAGATCATGAGAAAAACCAAAGGTGTGGGGCTTACCTTAGGTTTCTATTGCTGTGGCCAATGACCATAAAGAACTTGGGGTGTAAAGGGATTGTTTCATATTTGACCCATCAGGTAATTTTTCATTCCTGAGGGAAGTCAGTGAAGAAACTCAAACAGGGCAGGAACCTGGAGGCAAGAGCTCACAAAGATGCCATGGAGAAGTGTTGCCTACTGGATTGCTCTTGAGGGCTTCCTTGGGCTGCTTTCTTATAGCACCCAGGAACAGCAGCTCGGGGATGGCACCAATCACATCAATCACTAATCAAGACAATGCCCTATAGCATAGCCTTCAGGAAAATATCATGGAGGCATTTTCTCCATTAAGAATCCCTTCATCCCAAATGACTGTGTCAAGCTTGATGTAAAACACTAAGTGTTGGATAGCTACCACTTCTGAGAAGGAATTTTCCTTTTTTATTAACTGGTCAGAAAGAAACTCAGATCCCTATCCAAAGGCTCAAGACAATTGTTTGCTAAGTTATCAGGCCTGGGTCATGATGATTCAAAGGATGTTAAAGGAACTGAAAACCACAGGAGCAGCTATGGCAGAGGAGAGGACAGAAGGATTTCTTTCCATTCTCCCGCCACCCCTCTTTCAGAGGAATCCTTCTATGTCTTACATTTGTTCCTGCTTTCAAAGCAGCTATTTTTGTTCAGAGATTTTTCTTCTGTTAATTTCTCAATTTCAGTTTGAGAAAATGCAGTAAATATTATGCTGCTCTTTGTTTTCTTTGCATCTTTCTGTGGGCTTCAGAACATGGGGTGTAAGTGAGAACTCATTAGTATAAATAGGAGGGATCTGATGTGTCTTGCTCGTAGGATGTAGGCTGTCATTAACCTCTCTATGATTTGCCATCATAACTTTAGAATAACATCCCATTTTTTTGTATTTGTGTCTATGTGAAAATGATGAATTTGAAACAGATGCTGCAGTACCAACTTCAATTTCACCTTGAAAGTGACATGCCCATGTTAAATAATGGGGAGAACCATCACTTTGTATTCGCTGTGCATTTTTTTATCAGCTACTGCATTTACTAAGATTAAAAAGTATCTGTCAATCAGCCCAATTAATTTGCAATAAAAGAATACAATTGCCAGTAGATACACAGGAGAATTGCCTGGTTTGCCAGGGAGGCATACACTGAGGGATGTGGAATGAATGATCTAAAACGACACACAAAGACAGAGACATTGTCTTACCAATATAATGCAGAGCAAAGAGGCCCCACACAAGAGAGCACATGCTGAATGGTCCTTTCAATATAAAGGTTGAAAAAGGCAGAGCGCATCTGTGGTGGTAGAAACCCAGATGATGGTTGCCCTTGGGTGGATGCATAGCAGCTTGATGAAAAAGCAGGATTGATGCAAAGGGCTTGTGCATGCTGTTAACATTCTGCTTTCTTGGGCATTTGTAACAGTAATGTATTTATTGTAAGAATCCACGGAACTATCGTATACTTATCGATATGGACAGTTTCCTGCAAGTTTGTTAGACTTTAATATACATGTCTCATACATAATTAATGTGAGTAGATAACCACACGTTCTATTTCCTGAGATAAGTAGAAACGTTGCTGGATCCCTGGATTTCAGGCTTAAGATAGAATCCTCAAGGACTAGACTGTAAGTATCAGCCCATCCCAGTGGATAGTACAATTTTGTCCAAGTAATAGATGATTAGACACAATCAATGTATTTTTCATTCTAAATACCAAGGACATATGTTGTATCTGTTGAGAAAGTCTACCAAAGGACCACCATTACTATGCACATACGAAACTGGGGATGCTGTGCTGTGAAAGGGTGCACAAGCAAGATCCCCACACCTATCTCCCAGTGATACACATTTACTTAGAAGAACACATTTGTCATGGCATCCATTGGGCTTTGTCATTTTTTGTAAGCATTTAAGGCAGCTTCTCCCTCTGATTGGTCTGTTACTGAGTTTCACTGGCAGCATTCCATGTCCGATTAGATCCATAGGGATTTACTGAGGATAATGATAACTATCCTGTGAAGCGTACATTTTAAAGGGCAAATAGTCCTGTCCCCATGCATTTGTTAAGAGAGTTTGCAATATTGTTTTAGAGTGCTTCTTTATAGACAATCGTCATCTAACAAAATGCTTAGTGCCATTTGTGGTGACAGTTTCACTAGACTAAACGGGGACTATCTCATGCTTTGACTGAACTAGCTATTTTTAAAACTGCACTTAATCATAGCATCCAATCACATGTCTGCCATATGTTAGTGCTCTGTACTTGGACCATTTCCTAAACCTAGTTCAACATGCTTTCCTCCCTCTTACTTTCATAGCATTGTAGTGAGGATGGAGTGAGGTGAACCATATAATTAATATGGAGCACTTGTCACCGAGTCTTATCAAAAATTACATGATAGCCTCATTCTTGCCATTACTGACAGATCTAATACATCATTTTGGAGGAAAATGTTCAAGAATATTTCAATATCAAGCATAATATTTAAACAGAGATAAGTGTAGAACAACCAAGACACATTCATTTAAAAATTAAAAATTCAAACCTTCCTATATACTAATTATTTTGGTAGCTTGGTAAAAGGCTATCTCTCTTAAAGTGACAATGCTTACATTTTTTTCAAAGATAAAGTACTGCTAGATTCATGGAAGATCAATGTTGGAAGTGTTTAAGAGTTACTGACAGGTTTCTTCATTTCTCCCCACTATCGCTCAGATGCCAACGAGAAGTCTTGCAGGAGCCAGATTTAAAGAGAAAAATAGAGCCATCTGTTTCCTTCCTAGAACTTCTAAGATCAGGTGACATCTTACATATTTCTCCTCTTCTTGTTTCCTTCTCTCAAAGGGCAAAGAAAGTGTTTCAATAAGAAAAGTCTTATTAAAGCCTTGAGCTCCAAATCTTGGTGGTGTTTTTTTTTGTTTGTTTGTTTGTTTGTTTATTTTGGGTGTTTTTTTGTTTGTTTTTTGAGACAGGGTTTCTCTGTGTAGTTCTGGCTGTCCCGGAACTCACTCTGTAGACCAGGCTGGCCTTGAACTCAGAAATCTGCCTGCCTCTGCCTCCCAAGTGCTGAGATTAAAGGCGTGCACCACCACCGCCCAAACTTGGTGGTGTTTTTACTGAGTGAACTTAGAGGTCACTTAACCCTTGTGTAATTCAGTTTTGTTTTGTTTTGTTTTGGCTATCTGTTTGAAGAACTTCATTATTAGTTGCTATTAGAACAAATCATAAACAATAGAGTAGTAGTTAAGATCTAAGCCTGAGAAAGTGCTCTCTGATGCTTTTAAGGCATCTGAGGATTGGGGAGTCTGCCAATGTCTTTGTGGCACTTCTTTCTCAACTGTGACTGTTCCTTTGGGTCACACTGTTGACTCAATGGAGGTCTGGTGGAGGAGAAATACAGGGAAAAAGAAAAGAGGTTATTCATGGCTTGGAAGTTTCAAAATCAACTCTTTGAAACTCACTGTGGAGATAATTAGTTTAGAAAATGACAACCACTTGCATTTTGCCTGCTTGGACTCTAGGCACAAACAGCAGTCATGCATTTGGATGTCAGGTTTGCTTCTAGCTAGTCTTTTCCTCACATGATCTCTAATACTTGAACCTGGAATGGAAATGAAAATAGCCCAAGAAAAGAGGTAACAACAGTAGAATTCAGTGGACCACTGTCACAGTGTATGCTCTGTACATCCCAGACCAACTTTTAAGGGATGGGGAACATGGAACCCTCATAAGAGTTTGAGGAACTCCAGTATTGAGAACATCTCTTTTTCAGCTTTTAAGAAAGAACTCTGATAGATAAGAAATGTTCCAGAGTTCCCTTGAACTATCCTTGAGAAAAAAACACTTAGGTAAAGATGACCTTCTGATATCTCCATTCCAGTGAAATGTGGAATGCTATAAGGAGCTGAAACAAAAGAATCTTAACAAGGTCTTGCAATCAGAGTACATCAAAGCCTGCATCAAACTGCTGACCCAACAGAAGTGCAGACATCCCAGGAGGCTCCAGGATAAACATTCATTTGATGGTGTATGATAACCAAGCACAGCAGCTGATCCCTACCTATTGAGACATTCTAATGTCTACCAGAGCTTATGTGTAACGAGAGAGAGAGAGAGAGAGAGAGAGAGAGAGAGAGAGAGAGAGAGAGAGAGAGAGAAGACCTGATCACCACAACATAAACTCCAAAATACTTAAGGGGCTGCTTAATGCAGAAGAGGTTCAGTTCCTACCATCTAGTAGTATGGGAAAAGTTCAGGAGTAAAAGTTACACATTTCCCCCCATGTGTTTAGGACTGCAGGATTTGTGTCTAATTACAATATGTCTGAAATTTCTAGTCAAGTTTCTAGTCATCCTACAGATGAAGCTGATCTTTCTGCATATAGCTTTTTACATGAATTGAAAGACACCTCTGTGCTGCTGCTTCCAGAGAATCACTTGCTCTCTGTGGTTGCTAAACAGACACAAAAAACTCCCCACCAGGTTAAGCCCTTTAGATCTCCATCCTCTGGCTAGCTCTTCAATGCAAATGTGAGCTTGTCTGTAGACTCACCTGTTTCTGTGGACAGTCTTGTTCGAGTACTTCTTTTCTCAAAAATCATTCCTAAGGATTTCCCTTGCAATAAAGGTAAATACTGAAAACCAAGGACAAAAATACAATTAAAATGCAAGGCATTCTTACTATCCAACATCAAGGATTACATTTCAAAATGCTAATAAAAATACAAATCAATTTACTACTACTTATGAATAAGTAGTCACGATATTGTTTAAAACTAAATTTAAAGGTGTTTTGTATTCGCTACACACAGATTATTAGCATAAAATTAGAAATTAATATTATTTTTGGTTACAGGTTTCTCATGTAGCCCAGGCTAGCCTCGAACTTCCTGTGTAGCAGAGGCAGGCTTTGAACTCCTGATCATCTTATCTCCACCTCTGAAGACCTAGGGTTACAAATGAGTGTCACTATGCTTGAGATACAGTATTACTGATTAGTGGGGTCAATTTGGGAGCTTATTCCAAAGCATAATACTTCACACTGGAGCCATTATCTTACTTAACTATACTGAAATTGCCATTAAATTTGATTCAGAAGGACTTTCTCAATTAGTAAGATCCTACTTTGCCCTACATGGGACACTAAGAGTCCTACTTAGGACACTGATCAGCCTCAGTTTTTAGCTTCATGTTTCTTAGTCTCCTTCGTGAGAAAACATAAAGGCATTGATCCTGGAAGTGATTTGAAATCACTCTGGGAACTTGAGTGTGGGCAGAGCTCTTCCTCTGACCTCATGTATTATTGGATGTATTATCGTCTTCCGGGTCTCCAGGCAGCAAAGTATTAAAGGGCAATGGTCTGTGATCTAAGGATGCCTTCCCCCTGCCCCCCATTACAGGTGTTCTACAAGAACATCAGCCTGTAGACGTTGGAGCATATGGTTTCTTTGGAGTGTGGAGAGCTAACCAACTGCATAAGGAAGTCAGAGTCATACCAAACTTCCTCAGCTTCTGACCAAATCTTAAAAACAAACAAACAAACAAACAAACAAACAAACAAATGAACCAACACTTTGAGCCATGCAACATGACACAACCTAGCACTGGGGAGGCCATCCTGATTTACATATAGAGTTCCAGGTCAGCCAAAGCTACAGGGTGAGACCCAGACTCATAAACAAACAAGCAAACAACATTTGAACAAAGCTGGAATACAAATCTGCTTTCACAATTAAGCATTCTAAATGAAGCCACTGCATTAGCATTTTGAAACAGAAATTGCTCAAAATGCAGAACAATGCCCATGGCTAAGCACTGCATTCAATTTCTTCCTCTGTTTGATGGGAATTTACTTGTCTCTTTATAATTGGAATGTTTTTAATAATAATTTCATCATTGTGAATATCATCCTAATGATGAACGTATCCTGCTATATATCCAGAACAGAAGTGTATTGCTAAAACAATAACATATTATCTTTAAGTTTTAGCTGATAGAAAAGGCTGAGAGACAAGGGACATAGAAGAATAAAATCTTTCTAGACAAATGATATTTCAGTTTCATATCCAGTTACTAATGCATTTAAGCATTCAGCTGAAAGAAAAATTGCAAGGACTTGTCATAGAATAACTGCTTTTCATGCTTGTTTGTATGCCTGGATGATACTCAGTGCTAAGCAATTACCTTGCCTGTGAGGTTTCATTACTTAGCTACAATTCAGGAATTTTAATCTGTTCTTGTTTGCCTCTGCTTTGGGGAAAGCTGCCTCAAAGGGGGCCATTGCTTTGTAATGGGAGAGAAGAAAAGGCAAATATTACATACTTCTCCTTTCTGCTTGATCCTGACTTTCAGGTCTGCAGACAGCCATAGCATGTACTGAATCTCCTCTCCTGTGAAGTTCTTCAGGGTGAGGAGGTCACGGCCTTTCAGCTGTACTTGACTCTGTACTGGCTTCCCACACCTACAACACAAGGAAGAAGTCACAAGAGGTCAGTACGTATTAAGAAAGAAAGATCAACGCTGTGGGGTGGTCCATTGGCCTATTCTTGGAATCAAACGTTAGCAAATCACATAGTACAGCATGTCTCTTTGCAAAGCGTTAATAAAACTAGTGTAGCTCTGGTTTCCATTTTAGATATGCAGAAATTGTTATGTTTGAGAGGATAAAAAGACTTTGTGCAAAGAACTCGAATTCTGGCACACTTGAGTTAGCTGGTTGGACAACTTTGCCGCTTACTAAATCATGCAGCCTCAAGCATGTTACTCACCCTCTCTCTCTCTCTCTCTCTCTCTCTGTAGCTGTTGCTCATCAACAAAAAGAGTGTGGTGGTTTTATAGTGTCATTGTGGAAATATAGTTATTTACATCATGTGAACCAGTGCTCAGCATAATACACATTATGTAGAGTTTGCCTACTGTTATTGAAACCAGTGCACATAAGCTTTATAATGCACAACAGAAAAGTTTGTCATTTACCTCTATTCCTGTCATACCTCTTTGTGAAGGCTTGTACTTCTTTTGTCACTGGGTGAGCACACAGTCAGCCCTGTCGATTTTCTAGTATCGTGCAGAAAGATGTTTTAAAGTTCTATGGTTATTTTTTTGTATCCCAAGAATGAGAGTAAAATAATAAACAACAATAATATAACAATGGTAATGATTTCTTAAGAGTGGCAACTTCGTTGCAAACTGGCACCTTTTGCCTTCAGCTCATATCTGGGTCAGATTGACCTCCTTTATTGAGGGAAGACAAGCCAGGACCTGTTTCCTTCAGTTCCTCAAGGCGAGGTCAATTCGAAAACAAATCTAACTGTTTTTTAGTTTTCTAGTATGGTGTAGGTGTTTGAGGATGACTATTTATGTTGTATTTAAGGGAGTCTTCTAGAGAGAATCTCCCAGAGCAGTTTTTGATGGAGATAAAACCATTTCCTAGGCTACTAAAGGTCTTATATTTATCCAGCCACCACACCCCAATGAAGTCTTTCCCCCTATCCAGGACACCACTTGCCATGATCAGAAACAATGCCATGCTATCGGTGTTTTTTTCTTAATCCACCCTGGTCCATGGGAAATGCTCATATTGCTTCACCTGACAAGAGTAAGGTACATTCTATTAAAGACTCCTTTTAATCTGTCTTCAAAACAGTCAACTAGTTGGTGCCTATTATTTTATTCTTCCTGCCTAACTAACTTAGTATCCCTTGACTAACATCTCTCATCCTTCTGTCTCACCTTGATAACCACTGTTCTACTCTCAATTTCTAAGTTCAACTTTTTCACATTTCATATACAAATTAGATCCTGAGGTATATGTCTCTCCTGTTCATGACTTATTTCACTTACTATATAGTATTCTAGGTTAGTCTGTGTTGTCTGAAATGCGAGAATTTCCTGCATTTCAGTGTGTGTGTATATATGCTGCACAACTCAATCCATCCATCTGTTGATAAACACTTGGGTTGTTTCTTTTGTGACTAATGTCTGTCAAGATGGCTGGACTCACATATTAAAAAAAAAACAAAAAATTTCCCTGTTAATCTTCACCCTTGGCTTGGTTTCTGTAGCCTATTTTATAATATGTAAGTGATAATGTACATATCATTTAACTGATTCTTATTTTTTTTCATAAAACTGATTCTTGTCTATCTGCTTTGCAAGTTGGTTTTGGAGATACTGACTTCTAGCTTGAATCACTGAGAGCAATGTTAGTACTGGCTTGGCCTGTGTACAAACTAAGACAGGAATAGACCTTCTTAGCATTCTGTTGCATTGTATTACCTGTTATTTGAGTTAATCACTGTATGAAATGTATGAAATGAGCAGCTTTTATTAAATTGTCCCCAGTGTCATGGTGTTATCTATATTTAATAGTAACTGATGCGTATCACACTGGGGGGATGAATACTAATTAGAAAGACTGAGAAACTGTGGCAAAATTGATTTAGCATATCTATTAAGCATTACATTTTACAAGGAGCATACTAACTGCTACAAAATAATCATACTTGAATTCAGTCATAAAAAACAATTTGAGTATATGTTCCATTGAGATTTAAGTATACATTTTTGCAATGTGACATGGTCATATGTATGAAAATCATAAATTCACTCAAGTTGTTAATTCTACTTCATAATCTATGATAACTTGGGCAAATTTCACTAAATAACTGTCTAGCAGAGTTGACTTATTTGTTTAAGTTCAATAAGTGAGTACATTTTTTTTCAGAACACATGATAAGATTGAGAGTCTGTGGGGGAGTTGCCTAACAAGTTGGCTGTATTAATATGATACGAATGATGTATTTTACTACATACAGAAAGAAATTCATCTTTTCCATTTTTGTGCGGAACAAAATTTTGGTCAATACTCCTATTTTAAAGATGTAAGACTATCTTCAACTTTACAAAATGCATGAATAATACACTCTATAAAAGAGAATTTCTTTAAAGCAGCCATCTTCAAAGTTTTAGGTAACTTTCAGTGTGGGGCTAGAGAGATGACTGAGTGGTTATTGCTGTTCACTCTTCTTGTGGAGGACTCAGGGTTGGATCCCAGCATACATATAGGAGCTCACACTGCCTGTAACTCAAATTCCAGGGAATCTGATGTCCTGACCTTCACAGGCTGTGAACTTATGTGATATACATACATACACTCAGGCACACACATATGCACAGGAATTTTAAAAGTATTTATAAAAATTTTGAACATAAGCTATATCATACACTTATTTATACAACAAAACCATTTTGTCATGGCTTTCATTGGGCTTAGTATTTTCTGTAAGCATTTAAGAGTTAGCACAGTGACATGTTATGTATATTACAAAGTATAATGAAAATGAAAAGTAAAATATTTAGACTAAGAATAACAAAATACTTAAAAACAACTTTAAATATGCAAAACATTTTGCCAAGACATTTCTAGAACAGACTGTTCTTCTCCTCTACTCGAACCCTAGTTAAAAGCATATAGAACTCTGTACAGTGCTAATAAGTCGTACATCAGATAGCTTTGAGTCATAATATTTATGGAGAAAATTGGACTTCACATAATTATACATCGTTATACATTTGATTCTGATAATTTTTTATATTTTTCTTTTTTTATTTATTCTTCTCTCATATATAGCATCTCAAATGCAGTTTCCCCTTCCTGCCCACCCCCATTTTCTTTTCCCATCTCTCCTTTCCTTCAGATCCATCCTCCCTCCACCTCCCCTTAGAAAAGAGCAGGCCTCCCAGGGGCACCAACCAAATACGGCCTAACAAATTACAATAAGACCAGACACATATTCTCACATCAAAGCTGGACAAGGCAATCCAGTTAGAGGAAAAGGGTCCCAAAGGCAGACAAAAGAGTCAGACAGCCCCCAACCCCCACTGTTAGGAGTCCCACAAGAACACCAAGCTACACAACCATAGCATATATGCAGAGGACCTAGGTCAGACCCATACAGGTTCTCTGATCTCTGTGAGCCCACTCAAGTTCTGTCGGGTATTTGTGGGCTATGTTCTTGTGGTGTCCCTGACCTCTCTGGCTCCTCTAAAGTCCTTTCCATTCCTCTGCAGGACTCTGAAAGCCAGGCTGTGGGACTCTACACTGCTCCCATCAGTTGCTGGAGAAAGTCTCTCTGATGATGATTTATTTTAGGCTCCAGTCCCAGCCTACTCTGCACGCTGGGCAAAGTGTAGGTCAGAGGTTTTGTGGCTGGGTTGGTGTTCCAGTCCCTCCACTTGAGGCCTTGTTTAGTTACAGAAGATGTCCCGTTTAGTTCTGATAATACTAATTAATGGTCACATTAAGAAACACTTGGCAGTGGGGCGGTGGTGGTGCACACCTTTAATCCCTGCACTTGGGAGGCAGAGGCAGGCGGATTTCTGAGTTCAAGGCCAGCCTGGTCTACAGAGTGAGTTCCAGGACAGCCAGGACTACAGAGAGAAACCCTGTCTCAAAAAACACCAAAAAAAAAAAGAAAGAAAGAAAAAGAAAAAGAAAAGAAAAAAGAAACACTTGGCATATATATGCGCTGGTGCTGTTGAAAAGTAAGTCTTTGTGCATTTCCAACGTCAATTGCAGCTTTCTTATGGGGCTCTGTAAAATAAGTTTTCTAAATCTGATTTTGAATAGAGGAATGGCATATTAATCTTTACCACATCACAGTTAGGGAAGTTTTGAAAATATATTTTCTCCTGGAATATAATCTAAACAATATGTATGATTAGAGGTGATAAAGTCTTTAGACTCCGTGTGTTGTGATAACACATTACCATTATGGCTTGAGACTTCTTCCAACATTATTTTTTTATTTTCTATATTCTTTGTTTACATTCCAAAGGCTTTCCCCTTTCCCAGTTCCCCCCTCACCATATGTCTCATAAGTCCTCTTCCCCCCCCCCCACCAATTCCCCAATCACCCCCACACCATTTCTCTGTTCTGGTACTCTCCTACAAAATTGGATCCCATCTTTTCAGGACCAGGGTCCTCTCCTTCCTTCTCCTTGGGAATCTTTTGACTTGCTAATTGTGCCTTGAGTATTCAGAGCTTCTGGGTTCATTAATATCCACTTATCTGTGATTGCATTTCATGTGTATTCTTTTGTGATTGGGTTAACTCGGGATGATATTTTCCAGATCCAACCATTTGCCTACAAATTGCATGAATATGTTATTTTTAATTGCTGAGTAGTATTCCATTGTATAAATATACCACATTTTCTGTATCCATTCCTCCTTTGAGGGACATCTGGGCTCCTTCCAACTTCTGGCTATTATAAATAAGGCTGCTATGAACATAGTGGAGCATATGTCTTTATTGTATGTAGGGGAATCCCCTGGGTATATGCCCAGCAGTGGTATGACAGGGTCCTCTGGAAGTGTCATGCCCAATTTTCTGAGGTTGGAAAACTCCACTCTGTGTGTTTCAGGGAAGATAGAAAATATCACTATAGCTGCTAGATTCACATTCATCAACAACAGGAAAACTAACTCATGGACTCATTTTAAGGCCTTAATTTTGGCCTGGCATTCAAGCTCAGGATTCTGGCTATTTGTGGAATCCACAAAAGCTGCGCTTACAAACCCGTGTCCTCGCTCTTCCTCCCATCATCTGAAGGACTCTCCAACCTCTGAGCATTCACAGAATTTGCAGTTTCATCAAAACAAACAACAAAGCCATGGAGCGGGGCTGCAATGGTGGCTCAGCTGGATGAGCTTCCAGAAGACCCAGGTTCAGTCCCTAGCTCCAACATGGCACTTCACAAACATCTGTAATCCCAGTTTCAGGGCATCTGGCACCCTCTTCTAGCCTCTGGAAGCATGATGATGATGATGATGATGATGATGATGATGATGATGATGACAACAACAACAATAATAATATAACCATAGACTTTTGAGTTGTATTGTTCTGGTTGAGTTTCACGAAATGAAAAGAATAATTTTTTTCAAAGGCCTTAAATTTTATTCCTAATTTCTATGACAAAAACAAAAAATCAAAACATAACTCTGAGGGCCAATGCCTTTTAGTGATTTAAAACTTGTAACTTCTAGATCTTACTACTCCTTTTTAAAAAAGAAAGAAAGGTTGCAGGTCCTCCAGATCTTCCTCATATTTGCTCTTGTATATGTCCAAAGTCAAAAGCTCATGTTAGGGCTTAGGGTCAGTGTCCTGCCATTGAGATTCATTGTAAGATGCTGATATTGGTATTTCTCAACTGACAGAAGATGTGAGTACAAAGGTACAAGGGTCAGACAAACATCATGTTTGACTATCTTTTGGTCAAAACCTTTAATATTTAATTTATATACAACAGAAGCTATTAATTCTTCCCACAGAGTGTGAGAATCTGACAGCAGATTCTCCCTACAACACATGCTAGATCCCCAACAGCAGCAGTTGATAATGCTGCCCTGAATCATTGCCTGGAGAAGGTACTAGCAACAACCAAGAGCTGATACACTTTCCCCATTGAAGGCTCCTTGTGCTTTTTTTTTTTTTTTTTTTTTTTTGGCTTTACTTTGCAGTAGGAAAATCTAGTCTCCACAAATGTTGAAATGGAAAACACCATCTTAGTCATTACAACTCCTGAACCATAAAGAACGTTCAGAACTTGTTTGTGCAGCATAACTAAAACTTCATATTCTTATTCTTCAGCCTCTCATAACCATGTCTGCAGTCTCCTGATTCACCAAGCAGGGACAATTTCAAATGTGATGTGGATGTAAAATGATGTAGTACCTGTCCTTCTGTGGCTGGCTGATTTAACTCAGCATAAGGTCTTCCAAAGCTTTATTAGACATGAAAGGGCATTTTCTGCCTCAGCATGATAGTGTTAGCTTATAAATAACCGTTAAGTCTGAAACAAGACAAAACTAACCTTAATAATTAGTGGGAAAATCACTATTATGCTGTGGCATCTAAAAAAAAAATATTGCCAAGCATTAAAAGCTCTCTTATTTTCCACTATAGATGTGTAGATAATCCCAAAAGCAGAACAGCAAATGTATCTTTAATATACTAGAATACATACACACACACACATACACACACACATACATACACACACACAAGCATATATAAACTTGCAATGCTTTGTTTCTTCATAACATCTACCAAGAGTAGTTTACACTGTGTTTGTTTTTTTATCATTCATCTTTCAACACAGAGCAAGCTTGTTTTCTATTATTTGGTGAATTCTCACGTTCTTTTCTAAGATGGGATTAACTTCTAATGGTTTGTCCTTTGCTCATTCAAGGCTGTATATTATCTCTCAGAATTCTCTTAACATCAAGTATGTAGTCAGGACCACTTTCCTCATAGTCAACATAGTCAAGTTTGGTCTTTCCTTTCTGTTTTCTGCGTTTCTAGCAATACATTATTCTTCACTGATTTGCTCTGCCTGTATAATTAGTGTCTTTCACACAGAGGCTCAATCACCAATCCCATTGACAATTGTTTTTTTTTTCTACAATTTCAAGTAGATTCAACTCAAAGACTTTTGAGGCAAGCAGAATAATTAATTGTGGTCTAGGATATTGCTAAAGCTGAAACTCTCCCTAGGACTCTGCTATTCTGTGACAGCATTTGTTCTACTGAGAACAATGAACGGGCACATATTCAGAAATGAGAGCACTATAATTGTACATCCTACACATACCTCTTAAATGCCTAGACCCAGGAAAAACTGATGGGAAAAACAGACAGGATCCATGTATGGACACAGCACCAAGATGGCTGAATTTTAAGCATGGTAATAGCAGCCCACAAGCCCCCTTTTGACAGAATAAGTTGCTATGGTTCTCAATGCCAAAAAGGGTAGATAAACAGATATGTTACATTTAAAGACACCAATATATGAGGGCTTGACTGATTGATTAGAAAAGAGATTAAATGTAGTCAACTGATAAAGAGAGTCTACTGTTTATACCATTCCAAATTCATTAGAGTAGCCATTACGTTTCTGAATTCTATCCAGGAGGTGGAGCAGGAAATGTTAGCTTGGGAAAAAGTTGTTTTTCATAGATATCAAGAACTAACCAGGAAAATGTATCATTAGAAGGAAAGCAAACACAATGGCCTCAGTTTAACTCTTATCCTGTTTATTATCAACTCATAGAACTTGCCCTGGCTACAAAATGAAATGGCCACACCCTTTCCTAAGCTCATAAAAATTACAGAAAGGTACAAGAGCTCCACATCTGGGCCAGATGAAGGTACCTCTGACACAAACCTCCTTTCTCCTGGTCCTTATTAAACATTGTCCTGTTTAGGGGCAATAAACCCCCATTCAAATTAGCCAGTGAAAGATGCTGGCATAAAGTTACTAAGTCCCATTTCCAATCAGACCTGGCCTACTTTAGCTCATGGAAACCAAACCAAGGCACAAATAACTCTTTTTTAAAGGCTATTTATTTCATTTTTGTTTGCGTGGGTGGTGGAGAGGGAGAGGTATATGTGCATGCAAGTGCAGTTGCCTGCTTGGGCTAGGGGCCCTGGAGCACCGCCCCCTCCCCCCCCCCGCCCCCAGAGCTGGAGATACACAAGCTGGTAAGCTGACAGATGTGGGTGCCAGGATCCAAACTCAAGATCTGCTCCAAGAGCAGTACAGGCTCTTAAGCATTGAGTCATCCTCTATCCCCGCACAAACCACTTTTTTACTTTTTTTCCATGAAGCATTTACCTTTTGTATACTAAGTTATATAAGAAAGAAACCAAAATTAAATCAGACCCGAGCTACCTTATCATTCTCTCTTTTCTTAGAAATACATTTTATTTTCTGTTATTGAAATACTGGGGACCCCAGGATTTTTCATGTGTCAGAAAAGCCCCCTACCAGTGAATTACCTCCACAGTCACATACTATCACTCTTCTGTTCACATATAACAGAAAGAATACAATCCTGGGGCCAATGAGAACCATGTACACGTTTCTTATGATGTCAAGGTGATGTCTGTACTAATTGCCTGTAGTTGGGATTTACTCAATATATCCATGAATCTAAAAATATTGTTTGTACCTTGTAAATATATACAAATAGTATGTGCCAAATTCAAAGCAAAAATCAAATCAGATTTAAAAGCCAAATTGCAGTTTAATTGGAGTCACAACCTTTGAGAAAAGCACAATTAGTTCCTTACATTGCATCATGTGAAAAAATGAGTGCAGAGGCTTCTTAGCCCCATATCACTGAATACTAAGACACTGAGTGAAGATTTGCAGGTTAGTTTTACCTAAACATCTAACTGGAAGTGGGAGAGCATGGGCTACTGGCACAATAAAGCCTTTCATCACTACAGCCTGCATTCTCCACTGCTGACAAGCTGTTTAGGAGGTAGGGGAAGACTTGGTTGTGACCTCTGGTATCATCCTATTTCATTGGATGAGAAACTGCATGATTTGAGTAAAATGTGTGCAGTTAGAAACTGACTTTTCCAGAGCAGGAAAAACTTGAGTGGTAAATGACCCCCTGGTCCCTACAGAGAATTGGAGATAAAGACTTTAGCGTCTGCAGACCTTAAAGAGAGCCAATGGGTCTTATGGCTAAAATCCTGATGCTTCTTTATGTTGCAGTATTGTGAAAGGTGTATTTCCTTATTTTGTTTGTATTTATATATTTTGTCTCTATCTAAAAAAAGGGTATCAGGCTTTTGCAGGTTGGTCACCCTCATCAATTTGGAGGGATCAACAGGCCAAAGTAGGAAAACTATTTTTTTAACTGAGTTGCAGTTCCAGCTTAACCCAGACTCAGTAATAAGCTATGACCTTCAGAAGGTCATTTGCCAGCTCTGACCTCACTTTCTTATCTGAAAAGCGGAACCACGGAACTAAGCCAATGGTTCTTTATGCTTTTGTCTTCCGAAAGAGCCACGAAATTAATAAGCATGAGAATTTGCAATATCTACTTTAAATTCCATTCACTTTCTTTAATTCACATTAGAAAGAAGTCAAGGGTCTTTATTTTTCACAAAACCCTTGAATGGATTCCATTGGTCTGAACAGAAATCCCCAAGTCCTTTTCCGAATTTACAAACTTTTTTTTTACTAGCAGTTATAATAATTTTTTAGCAAATTATTTGAAACCTTCCTTATTGGTGCTATATACCCATATGTACCATAAGTTATTGTTGATAACTCAGTGACTATTTCTGAAACATTTTAGAACATCAATATGCCAAATTGTGGAAAGCCTTTGAGAACTGAAGAATGTCGAATAGCTTTGTGTGGACCTATTATTAAAAGCCTGAAGACTTTTCTTAACTAAAACACGAGAGTGCTGAAAATATATGGCTTCCATTATTTTAGTGAAGTTACTAAATGGTAGGTTGGAAAAATTAGTTTGCCAAAGGAGATCCTGTATCTCTATTCCAGTTTTGTTCCATGCCTTGTATGGTTTTCTGAGGTCAGAATAGGAAAAATGTTTTAGGCATTTTAATTTTGGACATTAAAACACAAAGATCATTCAGTCTTGTCTCTCTGTGGGCAGTCTGTAATCACTTTACCTGAGTGTCCATGTGTGGGGGTGGATGCCGGGGGTGGGGATGAAGGAAGCATAATGAGTTATGTGAGTCTTTACGGAGGTCTGGAATGAAATACCTGGAAACCAGTCACCTCCGGCTCCAATCTATCACCTCCACAGAATTGGCTGGCTTAGTTCAATATTCTCTGAAGAAATTTCTATTTGGAAGATGAAATTGAAGTGAACTTATAAATTGTTCTTCTCTGACAAAGGAGGGGATTTTTAGTGGTTTCTTTAAAAGCTATAAGTGGTTTTCCTAACAGGCAACAAATCATAGAACGCTATTATCCAACCCAGCTGAGCTCCACAACTGCATGCCTGAGATGGCATGCCTGCTGATTCACTGTTTTCACCATCCCTGGTGTCTGATCTTATTGATTTTGTTATAGAAAGAAAAGGGGGAGAAAGAAAAAATAATTGACTAAAACTGATTGATCCAAGTGTCTGTGTGGATGGCTTCGGCCTCACCTCAGCTGTTACTTTATTATGCACATTATAGTATATGACGAGTCACTTCCAAACTCCTCAATCTCAGCTCTTGGGGCACTGCCAAATCCTAACCACACATTTCCTGTCCAGCTCTATTGGTAAATTCAGATGGTATGTTGTGTGACGGGGATCCTCCACTTTCGTCCAGAGATGGAAAAGAGAAAAGTCAAATTTGGGTAAAGCAAAAGGGTAACGGTATTGACAAGGACCTTTTCTCTGTTATGATGGAGGCTTATCAAAGTCTGAGGGTCATGATCGAGACCAGCAGTTTGAAGCAAATCTATATGGCAGACAATATGCCTAAATAATGCAGTAGAGATGATAAATACACACACTACATGAGAATACCCTATGAAAACCATTTCAGTGTCTATTCATAGCTTCTGCATCATTGCAAATGAAATAGACAATACAAACAACTTAAGAGAGAAAATCATTTTCTTCAAACTTTTGGAAATTTCAGTTCATTCTGTTGTAAAAGATGTGTCAAACAAGAGTCACTCACATCATGGCGGCCAGAAAGCAGAGAGAACTGACAAGGGTTCCCAATGAGTTAATTCTGACACATCTCGAACTGTGCTTCAGTAATATGCTAATAGCTGGTGCTCAACTCCCTCAAGTTAAAAAAATAGACCATTGCATGCTATTATGTTAGCTTTAATAGGACAAATATTATTGAGTTTCTCAAAAGTCTAGGTGGCTTTCATATTTCCAAAACACTAAATAGAGAGTTGAGCTAGTGTAGCTGGAATTTTCTCCAGATCCCATTTAGATTTAGAAATAGCTAACTAGGTTTTTAAGAAATGCAATCTGGTTAGCAGATATCAAGAAGAAAATATCGGGGCTGGAGAGATGGCTCAGGGGTTAAGAGCACTGACTGCTCTTTTGAAGGTCCTTAGTTCAATTTCCAGTAACCACATGGTGGCTCACAACCATCCGTAAAGAGATCTGACACCTTCTTCTGGGGTGTCTGAAGACAGCTACAGTGTACTTAGATATAATAATAAATAAATCAAAGAAGAAGAAGAAGAAGAAGAAGAAGAAGAAGAAGAAGAAGAAGAAGAAGAAGAAGAAGAAGAAGAAGAAGAAATAATCAGTGCTGAGGTTGATACGCACCAAGAATATTAGTACTGGACAAAGATGGCCAGTATTTGACAGAGGTTTTACTTGTAAAATTTAATGTGCTATGATTAAAAAATAATAAAGTAGAGAGAGAGAGAGGGAGAGAGAGAGAGAGAGAGAGAGAGAGAGAGAGAGAGAGAGAGAGAGAGCTAAAAGGGATATATGGCTAAGCTTTAAAATTGATTAATTATTCAACATAGTACCTTCAACTCAGTGATTTTTCTGTGTTAAAAACTATGGAATCACCCTTTTATTCAATGTTACTCGGTGAGGTGGACTGAAAAACAGAGAGCGCTCATCTGTTATTTTCCAGGTTTTGCACAAATTATCTCATTGATTATCACTAGAGTGTGACTTCATGTGGCTGGAGAAATGAAATATCTTATGTCCCACTTCGGTTTTCTATTGCTGTGATGAAACACCATGGCCAAAGCAACTTGGATAAGACAGGCTTTATTTGGATCATGCTTCCACATCACTGTTCATCATTGAAGGAAGTCAGGACCAGAACTCAAACGTGGAAGGAACCTGGAGACAGGAGTTGATGTAAAGGCCATGGTAAAGTGCTACTTATTGGCTTGTTTCCAATGGCTTATTCAACCTGTTTTCTTATAATACCCAGGACATCAAGTCCAGGGATGGCACCACCCACAATCCCCATCAATCACTAATTAAGTAAATGCCCTACAGGCTTGCCTATAGCCCAAATTTCTGGATACATTTTCTCAATCGAGATTCCCTCCTCTCCAAGGACTCTACCTTGTATCAAGTTGATATATAACTAGCCAGTGTGCCTTATCTACCATTGCATTATAACATAACGTGTAGTGAATGAAACAAAATAGGTTCTCAATAAATATTTGCTGAATGAATGATTGAATCACCCTATAATATGGAGCCTATATTATATCCCTATCCATTGTGTAGGTGAAGAAACATTGCAAAAAAGTTTCGTGACTTGCTCAAGGTCCTGCAGCCAAATAGTAATGCTAAGCCTGGAACCCAGGTCTGTAGATTCCAAAACCCCAGGGTAAGACTATACCTTAAGAATCATTTCTATAGTTTGTTAAAGCCTGAGTTTTATTTTTCTTTTTTTCAGGTGATCTTTAAAGTTTATATGATGTCACTGGTGCTAATGGATAGACCCTTTTAGCCTCTCTGGGCTCTACTTATCCTACCTCTAAAACAAGAGAATTCATGATTAGATAACTTGAGTTGTCAGCTAATTCTCATAACATGGGATTAATTTACAATATCATGAATAATATTATGCTTGTATCTGAGAGCCTTATACTCACCAAAGAAGGGGTTGCTAAAGACTCCATCTAAGTCCAGTGAGCTTAGGTCTATCAGGTAGCTGAGAGCAAGGAAGCCCAAGACCACCATCACAAATACATTTCTTAAAAGTGAGAACCTAGTCATCCAGGGTGGTTGTTTTTCAGATTGGTTGCAGCCAGTAGCTCATTTAGAACATACACAAATGAAAGATGTCAAGAGCATTTTGTCTGTTGTACAGTGCCTTGGTAAGCATGGTAAAATTCAACTACAGAATATGTAAGAGATGTCTCGTGCAACTGCTAACTGTGGCGCTACACTTGCTTTGTGCAAAGAGGCATTCCCCTGCAGAACATAATTCCAGTGTTCACTGCTGACCAGATCCCAGTCTCTGTCACTTACCGAAAATGCCGAACCATGGAAGTGTGACCCTTTCTAAGAGCTGCATTGTTGAGCAGGATCCTCAAATTAGACAGCATCTTCTTTTTGCTAGAGTGGAGGAGAAATCTACGGTCTAGAGAGCTCCACAGGCAGGCAGGCAGTGGGGCCACTGGCAAGCTAAGAAGGCTTTCAGTTGCAGAGAGGGAGCAAAGGTCTCAGCACCCTTCCACTACCTTATCAGATCAGCCTGGTTAGAGATAGAGCAGGGCAGGGTGCAGGGGCACTTGAACTTTAAGCCTAACTCCAGGGTTGTTTGTTTTCTATTTTTTCAAAGAAAGAATCCTAACTCTTTCAGAGCCCAGCCTCTTCGTTTTTCATAATGTATTTATGCTGTCACTTGCTTGGATAAAAATCAGTTGACAAGTATCCATTGAGCATGTAATATATGCAAGGTACTGCCGTGCTGGGGCTGCTGTGAAAGTACACTGAAATAACTCATTCAGAAGATGTAAATTGACAGTACAAAACCCCAGATGGAGCTATGACAGCCCTGGGTATTCCTGTTGATTTCACTTTCCTACCTAGCACTCTGATCCGTTCCACAAAAACAAATAGAAAGGGATGGACTCAAAGTGTGGTTTCCATGGCAGCAAGTTAGAGAGGTGTAGAGGTATAATATAAAGATCTCAGTTCTGCGGCTCCCTTTATGTCTAGCGCATAATAGGTGTTTAATAAGTTGGTTGGGCACTCACTGATTCTGATGTGAGTTTCCACCAAGTGCCAGTGGAGGCCCACCACCACCGCCACCTCAGCAACTCCTCAGGTCACCAAGGGCCACTGTATCACATTTGTCCATTTAGCCACAGCCTGAAATGGACGGACTTAGCCACAGTTCGAAATAGACTGACTTTAAATTCTCATCTGTGTCAGACATTGGGGGAGACTAGAATTTCAAAAGAGGAAATGATCTTATCTTTGCAGAGATTAGGATTTCAACAAGGGTGATCACATTTGTAAATAATATTCCTAGTACAAGCTCATATGAAAGGTCTAGGTAACGTTGTCCTGCATAACACAGAAGAGGGAAACCTTTAAGTCAAGAAGGATTGAAGACAGGGGCAGAGGGAGAAGGGAGGCAAGTGCCTCCCATTGTCAATTCATAAGTCTTAGCAAACCCTGATGTGTACTAGCTAGAAGTGTATAGAATACCACCAGTAAATGTCATTTGAAACTCAGCTATGGCAGCTTCAGGAGCAGAGATGGTTATGAGAGCATCATTGTTATTGCCAGGGAAATAAATCTTGACACACTTGCCTTCTACTTATGGGGAATGATTTTGGATGAATGGAAAGAAAAGCGAATTTCCAAACTTCTGCTAAATCGTGTTCTGGAGAGAGCACTCCAGGCAGAAGCAATTGTTTGTAAAAGCCACAAGGAAGAAGGAAGAGGGTGAACGTGTCAAGTAGGAGACTAGGTAGCTGCTTGTTGGAAAGGACAGTAAAGCTCCTTTGAAGTGGAAAGGGAGGCGAGCTGGACAGGTCTCAGGGACTGAAACTATTCTCATACTGCAAGGAAGGAAAGTGCTTTTAAGGAGTCTGAAGAGCACACACTAAGAGAAAGCTCCCATCCTCACCACCATATT
The DNA here is from genome assembly GCA_964023405.1 of Apodemus agrarius. Classification (NCBI taxonomy): domain Eukaryota; kingdom Metazoa; phylum Chordata; class Mammalia; order Rodentia; family Muridae; genus Apodemus; species Apodemus agrarius. The sequence goes on from OZ030010.1 coordinate 11,208,803, forward strand.
GTTAGTTATGTGTACTTACCAAACAATGCATAGGAGCAAGGTTTGGGTACAAGGGCAAGCTTTGTCTATAGTTTTACGCTAGAAAATGTGGGCAGCGTTGTACAAAGTAACTCACCAGCCCTTCTATTTTCAAGGAAGTAGAAGCCCAACATCAAAGGGGGCTAAGAGAGACTGAAGCTAGCGCAGAGACTGGGATAGAGGGGTTGCAACGCAGTTGGGAGGGCTCACATGGCTATTTCACTGAATCTCAGAAGGTAAGCTATTTCAGTGGAATAAAGAAGTATATCTCAAGTAGCTCACTTTCTGCTGATAAAACCATACAAGGAGCTCTTTACCTTGCAGGCTTTTGTGTTTGTATTAGTTACTTGTCTCCCTGTTGCCAGGAAACACCAAGAAAGGGCAATTTAAGGAATAAAAGAATTACTTTCGCTTACAATTTGATAGAGAAACTTCATTATGGTGAAAATAGCATATGGTCTGGAAAGAGCACTGCAGGCAGAAGCAATTGTTTGTAAATGCCACGAGAAATGAGGTAGAGGGCGAATGTACCAAGTAGCTGGTCCCATTGTATCCACAGCAGGAAAGCAGAGAGAGATGAAAGCTAGTGCTTAGCTCATTTTCTTCTTTTCATTTAGTCTAAGACTCAAGTCCTTGGAATGGTATTGCTCATATGCAGGATGGGTTTTCTGCCTCAAATAACCTAATTTAGACAGAGCATCTGACAGACCCAAACATTTGTTCCCATGGTGGTTCAGAGTCCCATCCAGTTGGTAAGATTTACCATCACAGTGTTCAACCTCAGAAGTCATCCATGTGCAAGGATTGGTCTCTTCATTTCTCTGATTTAGCATCAGCTGCCTTCTTTGGCTCCCTACATTTATTATTCTGACACTCATTTGTCTCTACTACTACTACTACTACTACTACTACTACTACTACTACAAGTACTATACACACACACCACACACACACACACACACACACACACACACAGAGAGAGAGAGAGAGAGAGAGAGAGAGAGAGAGAGAGAGAGAGAGAGAGAGAGAGAAAGTCATGCTAAATCCCTGTTCTGGGCTCTGAGAAATATAGTGATAAAGAGGGAAGATGGGCCACTGTTTATGTAATCTTCGTGATTTGAAATGACCTAAGAACACCAGCTTCTGTCTCTGGACATATACCCTAACTGAGCCCAAGTGTCACTGATTCTTTCACTTCAGAGCACATGAGACACCCACTTCCCTAGCTTGGCCTGACTAAGATGTGCTATTAGGTGGGTTTCCTAATGGAGCTATTGCTCTTTGGTGAGGTACAAGAACTGGGGGCTTCCCAGAACTGCAGAGAGCTAGATACGATCTTACAGGAAATCAAAGGATCTCAGTGCAGTCGCAAAGGGACAAATAGGCAGCATATGAAAGGTAATCCCAAATAACCGCACCAGGACGGGTGGACATATTCTACCCACTGACTGTGTAAATGAAGCTCTATCACCACCAAGCATACCAAACCATGATGTAGGTGTCCTGTTTCCCCTGGTGTCCCCCTTCACTGCACTCACAAATATGCCTCACTTTCTAATTCAAACTTTCTGCTTGAGATTCAATTTCCCACTTTTACCTCCATGCCCCTTATATGAACAGTTATAAATTATGCCCAATGCATGCCTCTTAACGGCCTCCACTGGAATTCATCTAATTTCTTTCATAGTGCCTAGTAAGTTGTCTAACAGTATACCCAGTATCAGTGGCTTTCCTGTCTCATTTTCCTTTCTATCCTGCTTCTGCTTTCTAATATCATGTCCTCGCTAAATTTATGGCAACCCATGATTGAAACTAAAGCCATTTGAAATGTAAAAACCTCAATTTAAAAATTACCACCATAAGATCATGCTGTAGACAAGCTTGTAGAGCAGTGGTTCTCAACCTGTAAATTGCAACTCCTTTATAAGCCTCTGACTCCTAAAATATTTACATTACAATTCATAACAGTAGCAAACTTATCATTATGAAGTAGCAGTGAAAGTAATTTTATGGTGTGTGTGTGTGGGGGGGGTCACCACAGCATAAGAAACTATATTAAAGGACAACAGAATTAGGAAAGTTTAGAAGCACTGATAGAGTAATTCTTAATTATTTTTTGATGAGGGAGAGCCCAGACTGTTGTGGATGGTACCATCCCTAGTGGTTATGAGTTCTATAAGAAAGAAAGCTGAGCAGGCTATTGGGAGGAAGCAAGCCAGTAAGCAGCTTCTGTATCAACTTCAGTCCCCAGATTCCTGCCCTGCTTGAGTTCCTGTCCTGACTTCTTCAATGATGAACAGTTATATGATAGTGTAAACCAAATAATTCCCCACTGTGGCAACTTGCTTTTGGTCATGGTGTTTCATCACAGAAATAGAAACCCAAACTAAGACAAAGCTCTTTCTTGGCGGCTGTTTTTTGGGGAATTCAACCTTATCCCATATCTACATTTCCAAACATTAAGACACCCTGATTCTATTGCATTCCTTTAAAATTCAGAGTTTAAAGCATCCTACCATTGATTTTGATGTTAGCAGTGACACCATCTTAGTCTTCTATACCTACCACACTCATTCTCATATTTAATACAAGCTGGCTTGAAACCACTGGAAAATGCTTAATAACTAGTTCTTTAAAAATAAGGCGTTCTAACTCATACCACTTTCTTATTTGGGTCCTATGGATATTCCTGAAACAGCCAACTTGAAGCTATGGATGTGACCTCAATAATTACAGAGTTTGGAAAAATGAAGAAAAAAAGAATTGTTCCTGCAAGCTGCTTTGATCAGGTATCAGTGGCACACTGCTGCCTACAAGCAATTCCTACCCTTTGTCTCAAGGCTTCGAAGGTATTACTGAAGTCACACTGTCAAGGGCCTTGAAAACCAGTTGGGGGAGTTTATGATTAAATCTATAGTTAATAAATTATGGTTAATAGTGGAGCATGTATCCTTATTGCATGCTGCGGAATCTTCTGTGTATATGCCCAGGAGTGGTATGGTTGGGTCCTCTGGAAGTATCATGTCCAGTTTTCTGAGGAACCACCAGACTGATTTCCAGAGTAGTTGTACCAGCTAGCAGTCCCACCAGCAGTGGAGGAGTGTTCCTCTTTCTCCACATCCTCACCAACACCTGCAGTTTCCTGAGTTTTTAATCTTAGCCATTCTGACTGGTGTGAGGTGAAATCTCAGGGTTGTTTTGATTTGCATTTCTCTAATGACTAATGATGTTGAACATTTTTTAAGGTGTTTCTCAACCATCCGAATTTCTTCAGGTGAAAAGTCTTTGTTTAGCTCTGTACCCCATTTTTGATGGGGTTATTTGGTTTTCTGGGGTCTAACTTCTCGAGTGCTTTGTATCCATTGGATATTAGCCCTCTGTCAGATGTGGGGTTTTATAATAGCCAGAAGCTGGAAAGAACCCAGATGTCCCTCAATGGAGGAATGGATACAAAAAAATGTGGTATATATACACAATGGAGTACTATTCAGCCATTAGAAACAATGAATTCATGAAATTCTTAGAGAAATGGATGGAGCTGGAGAACATCATACTAAGTGAGGTAATCTAGTCTCAAGAGAATACCCATGGTATGCACTCACTGATAAGTGGATATTAGCCTAGAATCTTAGAACACCAAAGACACAATCCACATACCAAATGATGTCCGACAAAAAGGAAGGAGTGGACCCGGGTTCTGGAAAGGCTCAATGCATCAGTGTAGGGAAATACCAGAACAGGGAAGTGGGAAGGGGTGGATGGGGGAACAGGGGGAGGGAAAAGGGCACGTGGGACCTTTGTGGGGCGGGGAACCAGGAAAAGGGAAATGAAATGTAAATATGGAATATATCCAATAAAATCCCATTGACCTGCCCCCCTCAAAAAAAAAAAAAGAAATTGTGGTTAAATTTTTAAAGCCAGGTAGACAAGGGGGCATACATCATCTTCATTGAGTCTTGAATCTGGTACTGTCTTTTGAGACACGCAGTAAGGAGAAAAGTGGAGGCAAAAAAATAAAGAGGATATTGTGGGGTAAGAAGGAGCTGAACATATGGAGAGGCTGTAAAAAGAAGTAGAAAACAAGAAGATTGGTAGGACATAGATTTAGAAAATAGAACTCGGGGCTAGAGAGATGGCTCAGTGGTTAAGACCATGAGTTCAATTCCCAGCGACCACATGGTGGCTCACAACCATCTGTAATTGGATCCAATGCCCTCTTCTGGTGTGTCAAAGATAGTGTGCTTATATACATAAAATGAATAAATAAGTCGTTAAAGAAAAAAGAAAATAGAACTCATCTTTGAGGAAAACCTATCAGCTGTTAAGGGAAGGCATATTAAGAAGTTTGGGAAATGCCAAGTTGCAAATTTGTACTATGATGTTTGAGTCTAAAATTCCAAATACCCAAATATTAATGCCAGTCATCTCAATTTGCTGGCATTTTCAGCTTATGAGCCTTAGGTATGAACCGGAAGTATTTCTGTGAAATTGCCATTATGTTTCCCTAGTTAAATCCAGGCACTTAAAAGAGAACCAATGTGATAAAAAAAAATGAAGAGAATGATGTTGAAAATAAAATGTGACCTCTGACTTGCTGGGGGGAGGGGAGTTTAGCCCAGTCACATGAAACTCTTGTGACTGAATCTAAAGTTCTCTCTCCCTCCCTCCCCCTCCCTTTCCCTCTCCCCTCATCTCTGTGACCAGTTATAATGCTTTACCAAGGTTTAGCATGCTAGTCATGGATGAGCCAATATCTAATAAGCTGGTATAGCTAAAAAGGAGGGTGATTGGAGCAGTGAGTTTTTGCTACATCATTTCGGCTTCTGGTGAATAGCATATACACATGTGCCCAGGAGCTATTTTTGGATCCCAAATGAAAGACACACACATTGGCTTATTTTTAATATGCCTTACTAAGTTCAGTGGTTGAGCACTTCTAAGCCTCCATCAGTTAGCATGCCCTTCCTACAAGTACTCCTTGCTCAACACCTTCTAACTCTACTTTTAACTTTGCTGCCCTGTGACCTCCTGTGAAGCTCAGTGGTCTTTGCTGTCCAAGGCACTTCTGGGCAGCCCTTCCAGGGGCTGTTGCTTTCCCTTTACCCCTACATTTCAGATGATCTCCCCTCTGCAGCTCTACATCTGTTTTGTCTGTCTCATCTGTCGGGTCATGGTGATTCTCTATCTTTTTTCTCCTGCATCTTAGCCCTTGCTACTCTAAGGGTCCCACCCTGTCACCCTTTGCCCAGCCATTGGCTGTGTTGCAATTCTTTATTGGTAATCAAAACTAGCTGGTGGCAGGTTTTTTTTACCCTGTGTGCAGGACACTGCAAGCAGAATTTTTTTGGGTAACACAATTAGCAAGAGAACACCATTTCTCCCCTTTTGACCACTAAAAAGGCCCTTTCTTTCCAATATACATTGAACATAAATGTAACAGTCATATAAACTATGAGGCATGATATATAGTAAAAGCATCCAGTCCATCAACATTGTCAATTTTGATAAAGTATTCTACCATCATTCCTAACTTAAAGAGTTTATAATTTTATATGTGAATTATGTTTTGATTTGTAATATCGTCTTAACCATGTTTTAATTTTATATCATATCTTTTAATGTTAAACAACTTAAGTTTGCTCATGGCACTATAAGTACTCTTCAACCCTGTCAGAAATCTGAGAACAAATTACTTATTACATGAGTATATGGGGAGCACCAAACATAGCTTCTAAAACTTAAACAATTGTAGAAACAGCTGACTACCTGGACAGTCCCCTAATTTCTTATGAAGTTGGAACATCTGTCTTCATCCTTTTGGTCCCAGACCCAGTAATCAAATATGAATATAAAGGACTACATTATCCTGTCTTGGCAGAGATTACTAGTTGACTATCCCATATCTGTTTGTCCTTTGGAGCAATGTTTTGTCTGCAGGTGAACTAGGCAATTTCTGCCACATGGCTACCTTGCCACAATAAGCAACATTACCTGGAGGTAAAGATATTCAGTATCTTCTTTGAAATGTGAGAGGGGTACTGTTAGGAGCAGACATACCTCCAGTCAAATTTTCTAATAAGAATGAAATGATTAAATGTTATATTCTGTGGACTTCTGATGTTTTTGAAGACTGACTATGTAAAGTATATTTGAACTGTTAAATAACCTTAGAGTAACCTTAGCTACTCTTAGCCATTTCTATTTGAGTAAATTGAAAGCACTTTATTATAACTAAATTAGAATTTAACCTAACCATGGGTTTACTATCTGGCCCTTAACTCGTGTTACTATCATTCTGAAACAGTTTGTAATACCAGCTATAAAAGGACTGGGTTCTTAAATGCACAATGCCTATATAAAAGTATCTATTAATTTCAAATATTGTTTCAATATACAGATTTATACCAATGAAAACCTTAATTCTATATCAATATATACATTATGTACCAATGTTAGAAAGTATAACTTCAATTTTAAATCAATTACAAAGATTTCTACCAATGTAAGATTATGGGTACACAATGCTTTGTTCAAGAATAAATTCAGTGCTTCATGCCATCTATTTCCTCCCTGTTCAAAATTATGACCATTCCTAAATTATCCCTTAAAATGACAACCTATCTATGATTTGTAAAATAACCATAACCAGATACCCAATCAAGGAATCAGGCTGACTCTCCATGGCTTCTTCCTGCTGAATAGGGAAAATGAGAAATTCTTTCAAAGGGTGGGGAGGGGTAGGAAAATTAGAAGATTGGTTAGACTTAAGAAAGATAGCTTTAGTATCTCTTATTCAGTCTCTACATGCTTATAAGGCTCAGGGTTTGGCTGAAGTTCTGAATGAATCCATTTGAAAGCTTGGATGAGGCAAGATCATCTGGAATCAGTAGCAATCCCTGAAGCTGTTGTTGAAGCAAGTCTCTCGACAGCATCACGAAGCAGGGTGCTGGAACAGCAGGTCAGTTCAGCATCTCTGAGGATGATTCTTGTCAAAGCTTACATTCTGTAGTAGATGAATCTCGCAACCAAACTTTTAGTACCACTAAGATATTCATATGGATGGAGCAATGTGCATATATCAGTTAAGGGTGAAGTGCTGCTCCCTTTTTGAGCAGGTGAAAGACAACTGTATTTTTATGAGTTAATTTTATCAATAACCATGTAGTAAATCTTCATTCATGCCATATGAAGGAGGACATGAAGATTTTAAGGATTCAATAACCAACACGATTTTAGCTGAAGTTTGGCTAGAGACATTTTTAGGTCTTAGCCAGATACTGGGCTGGCTGTTCCCATGTCAAGGAATCAGCAGATCAATTTACCTGTCTTATTTGATTTTTCTCGAATTTTTTGAGATCCTCAGGAGCTCTTCACTGTCATATCTAATCCATATCACTCTGGGGAGTCCAGAGCCTTTTCTCCTTTCCTGTCAACACAAATACAGAGCATCTCTTCCAAAATAACATATCCTTGGCCCAGTAAACAGAAATCATTAAAGGTGTAGCTTGACCTCTCTCCCAGAGGAATTTTAATATAACCCCCAAACTCATAACTGCACATATTTTGATAATTAAATAAAAAGCAATTAAAGCAACTCAAACAAATATTAACTGTTGAGACAGTGCTTCTTCACCACCTCCTGCTTTTTGACCTATAATTTAAGATCAAAAGCCTCAATATTTTATACATCTATTTATACTTAAGTCCTCCATAATAAACAGATTATTATCTCTGTGGGTACATATTGTAGTACGCCCCTTTCTCTTTGTTTAATTTTCATGGAATAAGTTTTTACTGTCTGAGTTAGGTTAGGTTTCCTATCCCCTGCTTTCAATGTAATTTTTTAAAGATCGAATGCCTCAATATTTTATACATTTGTATAATTAACTTTAATTAAATTCCCTTCTACTTACTGTATAAGCCTATTTCTAGGCTCTCATATTTGTCATACCAGGATGACAATCCCAGAAATCTTATGTAGACCACATTCAAAGATCCCGAGAATTTGCCCTGGCAAGACTTTTAAATATCTTTAAAGCATTTGTTCATTCATTCTCCCTACCTTCTCCCTTCTGTGGAGCTTAATATCTGCTGCTAATATGTTTGTGTCTTTCATTCTTGGATCCAAAATTAGCTCCTGAGTGGGTACACATGTGAGATCCACCAGGCATCTCTAAAGGCATCACCTGTAGCAGTGAGTTTTGCTGTATCACTTTGGCTTCTGGCAGCTCTCACACGTGTACCACCCACTCAGGAGCTAATTTTGCTCTTACAGAGAACCCAGGTTCAGTTCCCATCACCCACATGATTTTTGACAACCAGCTGTAACTCCAATTCCTTAGGAACTAATGACCTCTTCCAATATCCAAGGGCACCAGGCATGCACATGCTATTCAGATGTCCATACAGGTAAAACACCCAAACACATTAAATAAAAATAAATATTTTTTGAAAGATTACAAATTTTAGCTCTGCACAAATAGGTTAAATTACTGCAGTGATAGGGGTTGATTTACTACATAGCATTACTAATTGCATAAATCATTTTTAAAGATATTTTATCTACTATGTGTACAGTATTCTGCTTACATGTGTGCATGCACACCAAAAGAGGGTACCAGATCTCATTACACAGCTACCATGTTGTTTCTGGGAATTGAACTCAGAACCTCTGTAAGGGCAGTTAGTGCTCTTAACTGCTGAGTCATCTCTCCAGTTCCTGCATGAGTAATTTTATAGTTTGTTCTCTATAATTTTCCTGACTTTTAAAAATCAGGACCAGACCGATGGCTCAGGGATTAGGAGCATTTCCTGTTCTTCCAGAATGCCCAATATCAGTTTCCAGAACTCCCTTTGAGTGAATCTGCCTTTAAGTTCAGCTTCAGGAAATCCAAATGCTTCTGGCATTTGCAGAAACATATACAAACACACACACACACACACACACACACACACACACACACGCACACGCACACGCACACGCAAACACACACACAGACACCTTCCTACATACTTATATAAGAATAAATCTTTAAAGAGTCTTAGAAACCATAGCATTTGAATGCAGTATATATCTGGATCCTAAAAGTTTTTTGAAATTATTGAGGATGATATAATTGAACAAAAAAGGCTTGTTGTATTGTCTGAGAGGATGTATGCACATCATGTGAGCAGGAAGGGGGAAGCAACCTTACAATGAGGCTGTGATTAGCAGACTTAGAAGAGGGCATGAATCTCACTTATTCATGACCTTATGAAATTTCAACACCAGCTAACCTCACAATCTTTCCTATCACCCCTTTGCCATGTAAAATGATAAATGTCTTTAGTATTTAAAAATATTCTGAAGTTGGATTTTTTTTAAAAATTGTACACTGGTAGTCAAATGCCAACACAATTATCTTAGGGTTTGGAAGTTTGTTTCACCTATAACAACAAAGAAATAGCAAAATCTTTCCAAGATGCGTGGATTCTGGTCCAGATCCATATTTATTGGTTAAAATGACCTTGAACAATTAAAGTTACCTCATTAGCAAATGGAAAACAATACACATACATTTTTATTTTTGTTTAAATGAATATTTTTGATCTTTAAAGACTTAATTAAATTTTAATCATGTATTAATATATGTATGTTGGGGAGAGACTCCTCAGTGTGTGTGTGTGTGTGTGTGTGTGTGTGTGTGTGTGTGTAGGAATTCAGGCACCCATGAAGGGTAGAAGGTAGCATTAGATCTTCTGGAGCTGGAAATACAGACTGAACCTACTGGTGTGGGTTCTGGGAACCGAATTTGTGTCCCTTTTAAGAGTAGTATGTACTCTTAACCACTGAACCATCTCTCCAGACTGATGTGTTTTATTATTCTTTAAAAGTTGTGGTCTGGAGAGATGGTTCAGTGGTTAAGAGCACCAACTGCTCTTCCAAAGGTCCTGAGTTCAAATCTCAGCAACCACATGGTGGCTCACAGCCATCTGTAGCAAGATCTGATGCCCTCTTCTGGAGTGTCTGAAGACAGCTACAGTGGACTTAAATTTAAATCTTAAAAAAAGATTTTAGAAGTTGTAAATTAGTATATCATAAACTTAACTTTGTTATTTGTTTTAAGATGTATTTAAATTTAAGAGTAGATTATTGAAGCACCAGACTATTATTGTGTGACTTGTACAGATTGGGTAATCACCACTATAATTGGGCACAGAACAGTTCTACAGTAAAGAAAACTACCTTTTTAAAATGAATATGCAATCACATGCAATGGATTATAATCCCATTCTCTTCTCTCATAAGCCATGAAATACTAATCATTTCTCTCTTCCCTATACTTTTGCTTTTTCCCATGACAAAATGCAAACAGAACTATACAGTATATAATCTTTTGAGACTGGCTTTTCACTCATCATAACATCTTAGAGATTTATCATTTATCCATATTGTTGAATTGTCACTACTGTGTTCCCCTTTATTGTTAAGTAGTATTTCATTGTGTGGCCATATCAATTTATTTTCCAGTTTCTTCCATTAAGGAACATATCATTTATCTCTTGTTTAAGGAGCTTGTCAATAGATCGTCTACAAATCTATATATAGATTTTGCAAAGAATATAAATATTATTTGTCTAAAGTAAACACTTATCAAAGAACGGCTTCATAAAACAGTAGATTTAGGCTGAACTTTTGAAGAAACTGTCTGTGACTTCTAGGATGACTGCATGAGTTTGTAGTGTCATACGGAATATAACAAAGGTCTAGTTGCAATACATCCTTGTCAGTATGTGGTTTTGTCATTAGTTTTTCATGGTTGTCATTCTAATTGGTAATATTTTGCATTTCTCTAAAAACTAATAATGTCAAGAAAGTTTCCCTGTGATTAGTTGTCATCTATTATATCTCTTTTTGTGAAATATAGGTTAAATCTTTTGCCTGCTGTCAAAACTTGACTTGTTTTCTTAGCACATATACCTACTGCTTGTGTGCATGCATGTACTTGCACCTTTTTGTGTGTGTGCTTTTGTGTGTGTGTGTGTGTGTGTGTGTTTGTGTGTGTGTGTGTGTGTGTGTGTGTGTTTGTGTGTGTGTGTGTGTGTGTGTGTGTGTGTATGTGTGTTTTCTTGGTACAAGACCTTTATTGGATGTAGCTTTTTAAATTCTCAGAAGAGTTCATAAATCATAAATACATTAATTAATTAATTAATTAATTATTGTAATTTGTTCAAATTCTGTGTCCTAGGTCATAACCACATGCTGGAGAATCCAGTAATTCTTAGAATCTTGGCAGTGCTTCATTAGCTGTATGTAGCTTGGATGTACATGAGAACTGGCAATAGGGAATGAAATTGAATTAAGATAGCAAAAAACCAAATTACCTATCATCTGGCTATATTTTTCTTTTCAAGTATAAATATGTTATCCAAGTAGCTCATGATTTATAGAAAATATGAAAATCACTGTTCAATTAACAGATGGTAATGGGACTTTGACTAAAAATATTGACTCAGAGATGTTTTCTTTCTACGTCATTGCTAAATATTTGTTCAAATAGGCAGGCCTTAGGGAAAACTGTTAAATCAGTAAAGATTTTCTCCACCCCCTTTCTCACCATATGCTTTTAACTGAGACATTGGAAGACCAAAATTCTGAACAATGTGAAATCAAGGGATTTAATTCTAATATTTCTAGTAGAGCACATAACCACTGAAGTCAACCTCCCTTTATTGCTTACCCTGTCAGTTCTTGATTTTTAACAGAGCTATGAATTTTTCTGTGTTTAGAAAGCAGTAGAAAAAAATCTTAACTGTTTCTGGGTGCTTTTTATTTTGTTATCTGATAAAGCAGACAAGATTATGAAATGGACAGCACAATTAATGAGATTGGAAAAAGGCAAATAGGTATGGTCAGTGATCCAAGTTTGTATCTGAGGCAGACAAGATGAAAAGGGCCAATTCTCTTCCAAGGATACCTTTTGTTTGTTCATGATCCCACTCAGAATTCGAGAGCCATCTCCTTTCCCATAGGCTGGTTCCTATCCCACCCCTTAGAAGTTCAGAGATCAAGCTGTGCATAAAGGAGATTTATTAGCACACCAAAGGCTATCAGGCATTAAGCAAACAAGGAAATCACAAAGGTTTAAAGTTCATCTAACAGCTAAGTGACTAACAGACACACTTCCATGGCCAGGATAGTGGAGGCCCTGTGAGAACCTTGGCATTGTTTCCTGTTGACAAGTGCTTAGTATAAAAGCACTGTCTGGATAATAATTTCCATGACAATATTCACTCTTGGAGGGCAGGCAGGTCACATGTCCTTGAATACCCTCAAAGGCCATTGCTTGGTGAATGCCCCTTTCCCAATTCTAATTCCTGACAATCTTTTAGTCATCTTTCTGGTTGATCCTAAAGCCTACTTCTAAACTCTTCCTCTGCTCTGGGTTGTCTTGGGTCAGAATCTGCTACACAAAGAAAGGTATTGCCTCGCTTTAAGCTATTGGTTTGGTGTAGTCATCTTTTCTAAGGTTGTTCCACTATTAACTACTTTGCTGTATGTAAAATGGGACCTAGGCATATCTTGAAGATAGACTTTATGAAAACCTTTTTGTATCCAATATGAAAGTTTGCATAGAATTTGGCCAAGGCTTGCTTATTGGATTTAGATATTCACCATCATTGATTTTAATCCTTCACAGTTCTTCAGTGAAGTTCAGCTGGAAATTTTCTTCTAGGGAATCAAGCAGTTTGTGGATATTTAGTCACCCTGGATTGTTACTCAGCGTTCTGCCATAAAGGAATATTCAGGTCAGGTCACGTGGGAATCACTATAAAGAGAACTAACCCAAAGATTTTGATGCCAGTTATAGGTTAGAGGGAGTCTTATTATGCATGAATTATTCAGTCTCTCTAAAGTTTCAGTTTCTTCCCTGAAAAGGTCACTTTTAAATCAAATTACCATCCTCTAAACTAATTAAAAACCAAAAAGAAACGAATTCAACATTTCTCAGTGAGAAGTGATGTCTTCTCATGGTTCCTTTTGTTCATAAATGATATGAAAACAAAAAATGTTGTTCCCACTGAGTATATCAACTGCCTAACACTGCAAGATTCTAATCTCTTATTGTTCTTACAGAGCGCTGCCATGCTAATCAATCTATCTCATTTGAGATAGAAAGGAGATAATATAATTAATGATTGTTAAGTGCTTCAAAAATACAAAGCACTCTATAATGCTTAGTACATTATTTTATTGCCCTCCAGTGTAAGTAGATGTATATTAAACATGGTTCACAAAACTGCTTAACTACTATGTTCATAACCCTATTTTTCCAGTTAAAATTTACAATTAAAGCCTGTTTATTCAAAGCAATAAGAAACATGAAAGCATTTCAGTCATTTTATGAAGTCATTTTATAAAGTAGGTTTTCCCCAATCAAGATCAGAAGACAGTAATTTATTAAGATCACCTTCAATTTCTGATAATGTCACTGAATCACCTAACCCGAAGTCCTTTTCTATAATTAATGAATGTGCTGTTCACATCTCTTTTTGCATGTATTGGTTAGCTATCAAATGTACCTCAACTATAATGGGGTCATGTCCAAATAAACTCATGCATTCAATATGCCTACTATATGGAAAGCCATAGATTAGCAACAGAGCACACAGTAAACTGCTAGCTGTTTCCCTTTGGGATCATGCAGTTGAGTGGGCACTGTGGCTTGATCTTAAAGTTGAACACAGGAGCTTATTAGACTTAATGATATTAGAATCAAAAGGGGTTTTAAAATTAGATTGCATGCTCATTTTCTGTTAAATGTGTATTATTTCATATCACTGTGAAGTTATAAATCACAAGCTAAGACAGATCTCACTACCATGTATTTTTTTTCCTTATATGTACCCTGGACAGATAGGAAAACTAATCTAGGCAATCTTTGTTTAGGAAGGGGACATAAGGGTAAGTGCATTATTTACTTTAATTGAAACCATATGATACACTTAAATAAAAGCTATTTGCTATTTGTCCTGCTTTCATTTGAAGTGTAATAGCACTTTTACCTTACCAAATGAAACTGCCCGAAAGCCCATCCAGTTCTGGGTTTGAAGGAGCCTGGGGACTTTCATAGGAGTCTACAAATGATCCCAGCATGGAAGGATGAAAGAACATGCCCTTCACTCATAGTTCAGGGCTACTCTGGAACCAAATTGATGTAAAAGTATTTCACAATTTTGAAACTAACCAAAAATCTTCTAAACGCTCAACAGTTTTCTTATTTCCATCCCGGCACTGCCTTTTGTTTTGCTAAAGTGAAGTTGGCACCTGACATTGTTCCTTAACTCTATTAAGTACGTATAATTAAAAGTTATTTGTGTTCAATTATTTGCTTATCTGCTTGTCTGATTGCGCTCTCTCTTTTCGTCAATACCAATTTTACCTTTAGTTAATCAAAGTGCTGAAGTAATTAGATAGATAAGAGATTTAAAGTAAAACTGATTCCTCGACCTTGATAAGACCTTAAGGCCTCCTGAAATGCCAACTTCCTTTATTTTTGACCTCTTTTAGATTCACCTTGATTTTTATATGCATTTTATAGAGATAGGGAGGAGATAGGTTATTAAGGAAACTGTTAAAATCAATAAGAAAGTGTCAAGAAGCAAGTAAGGAAAAATGCTTCTTATTTAATATTGTAGAGAAATTCAATAAATACATAGAATCTAGCATGTATAAAAGTCTCATATTCAAGGAGGAGCTGTCTTAACATGATCCTTTAAAACAATACACTGTATAAAAAAGGAAAATCTTACATGGTATATTTCTTATATTCTTAATATGAGCATAGTACCTTCCAAAGTGCAGTCAGGAGATGTCTACAATCACAGTGTTTTAGACAGATGGACCCTGAAAATCTTAATCCAATTCTAGTCTCCAGGAACACTAGAAAAGTACAGTGACATTCTCCAAGTAGAAAAGGTGGGAAGAAAGTGAGAAATCAAAAATGACTTTGGGGTTCTTAATAAAAGTTCTTCCACCACGGATTGAGGAATAAAAGTTTTTAATAGGTAGCAGGAGACCCTCATATCCAGGTCACATCCTGGAACTTACTGTATAATCTTAGTGTTTCTCTATACTCCAGGGGGAAATAAGCCAAGTTATATAATACAGAGGATCCAGTGGATGCTCCCACTTAGGACTCTGAAACTTGTTGACTGTACTGTTGAGATGAGATGTAGTATTGTAGACAATGAGCAGTGCTGATTTTGTCAAGTTCTCAGCTTGGTCTTGCCTTGGCAACCAAGACCAATGGTACCTGTAGACCATGTTAAGGCATCAACTGTATCCAGACCTGCTCTTCTTTAACCTGTGCCTTCCCTTCCCAGGTTACTACTCTTACTCAGGTACTTCTCTTCAGAATTTCTGTTAATTTTGCCTCACCTTATGTTTTCTTACTAAATCCTTTTTTTTCTTCCAAGACCTCTGACTGATTCAGAAATTGCTATCATAAAGCAAGCTGCAGTCAAACTTGATAAAATCCAGAATTGGTTGACAGGCACTAACAGGCCTCTTCAGAAATGTAGCCTAGCAACAAACTAGCTTCTCAGTAGCCAACACCTCACCTGCACTGCCCACCTTGTGTCCGATTCAGAGAGAATAGTATGAAGGGCCTGAGGAATTCAGTGTCAGCTAATGAGGTGGCTGCTCTTTATAACAAATAGCTTTATGGCATTAAAAAGCCATTTGCCTCAGTTGAACTGAAATGGTCAAATATAAATTCAGACTTTGATCCAGTGTGCTGATGAATTATAATGTTGATGAATTCACAGCCCTGACAGATTTTAGAGGTGCAGATTGTGGTATTATCTGATTTAATTTAAAAGCTGAGACATTGACACGGAAGTATATGAGAGGATTTTAGTAGGCCCCGTGAAGGCAGAATCCTTAATTCTCATTCAATCTCCCTTGCCAGATTAAGAAATCTCTCCTACCTTGTCTGATGAAACTGTTGTCACCTTGCTTGAAGCTCCTATTTCATCCGAGTGAGTCGCCCTGCAATGTGAAGCTGGTTCTTTTCCCCACCACACTTCCCTACCAGTTGTTGGATTTCACATGCCCCCCCACCCCACCCTAGATTTCTATTTTATTTTTTGGGGAAAAAAAACTCTAGAAACTGTACCTGGGAAAGTATGTGCGCGAACAAGTGTGCATGCTGAGAAGTGTACATGGAGACTATGAGGATACTTAGTCAAGGCTGAGAAATGCAATTTTAAATCAGTGTCGATCTAACACCTTGAAATTCCTTGTAGATTGGGCAGCTATCCCAAATCCAGACATACATAAGGCATGGGATCCAGGGAGCAAAGCTTCCCTCCAGGCATTTTTCTTAGAGGGAGAAAAGAGCTGAGGTACTGACCCATGCACCTTCATTTGTAGTAGTTAATGATTCCAGAAAGGTGGAGATAGGGGAATAAATTTAAGGGTTGGTGGCAAAAAGGTTTTGAGGAGAATGTGAACAGCCTTTTCCTAAGTTAAGACTGTTGATGGTCCTGTGAAGGTGCATTGGTGTGGGGTAGACACACCAATGTGTGAGAGGCAGCCTGGTCCCTGATGGAGGAGTTCAGGCTTAAAACCCCAGAGACCCAGCAGGTGACTATTACCTGCAAGGGACAGCAGGCATTTGGCCATGCTCCTTGGGCCCCTGGCTCCTGTCACATAGCCACAGCCCCCCACAGTCCCTCATAGAGAAGTGTGTGCCCATTAGTCACGTAGAAGCAGCACCAAGCCCTCCCACATGCAGATAAGGGATCCCAAGCTCCCGGACCAAGCCAATGAGATGTACTTGTTGTCAGACCCTGACCCATCCCAAAACTGTATATAAGAATCCCATCCAGAAGGAATAAATGTGTGTGAGAACTACTCTGTCCTCTGAGAGTATCTGTCATAAAAGCTGTAACACTGCACCTTGCGAAGAGCTCTGCCACCAGAAGCTGTCCCCAAGCCCCCTGCACTCCTCCCAAAGGCCCAGCTCAGCCCAACTCAGTGCAGGGCAACATGGAGCAACTGAGACAGCTTGGCAGAGACTGAGGTGGAGCCAGCTGGAGCAGCAGAGGTGGTGGAGACAGAGGAGACGATTCCCGCTTCCTGCTCTGTGAAAAGCCACCAGTACACAGGCCCACACGTTGGAAGACATACCACATGGAGGAATCTTAAGTCTGCTTTATCGCTATATTTCTGAAATAAACCACTCTGACTCTTGTAAACATCACATTGCATTTTAAGTATGTAAACATTTTACAAATGTCTCATGTGTAAATTGTGGCTAAAAAAAAAATAAAAGCCCTAAGATTATATTGAAAGTCACATTCGTTGAAGTTTTTAGAAAGCAGTAGTCCCAAGGGCCGGGTAAGCTTGTATATGTATTTCAACTGCCCACAGTTTGAACTCTTAACCTAGATGTGTAACGTAGCCCTCCCTGCCTTATTGTATAAAGATCTACAACGATAAAGGTGGAAGGGGCATTCTTGAGCACGGGAAATGGAGGAAGGAAGGAAATGAGAGAGATGATGTGAAATTGCAAATACAAACCCCAGCCCACTGCATTCTCAATTGTCTTGCTGCCATAGATTAATACAGAGACTTCAGAGGTCATTTAGTAGTGACGGCTTCTTTTTAAAGAAGGGACAGAACATTCTTTCTGAATTTCGTTTATTTACTTGTACTGAGGATTGAACCCAGCACCCATACATACCTAAGAAGTATGAGTTTACCACTGAGTTGTAGTCCCATCCCTGAACTCATTTTTTTGAATATCTAGAAATCTTCAGTGATATGAACTTTAAAAAATATGAATATTTAAAGAAGAAAGCACATGGGTTCCCACTAGGGAATCACTATGGTGATTGATACTGTCTCTTTATTCCTCAGCAAAGATGGAGGCAGGGCTACTGACCTCACCCAAATGGATATTCTTACTCAGGACTTTGCTCTTGAGCAAATATAAAGGGACAGTGACATTAGTAGTATGTTGAAAGCAATTGCTGAACCTGCCACTGGTGTCCTATCCCATTTGGTCTTGCTCCCTTGCTGTTCTAGATCCCTGTCCTTTCTTCTCCTGAGCCCAGCCTTCTCATTTAATCTGGGTATCAGCTGATAGCTTCAAGCGGCACATATAGTGCCTGTGAAACACACGTGCTTGCCCTATATTAGTGAATCGTCATGTCTTCCAGCTTCTGGTTGGGGTTGGCCACTGAGGTCAAAAATGAGAGACTGGAGGGATAGCGTGAAGTGAAACTATACATTCTAACTGATTCTTCCACTCTTAGCTTTGGCTTATTCTCAACACAAATGCACTGTTTTCCTCAAGGTTGTCCCACCCTGCCACTCTCCATTTGGGTTCCAACTAATACTCTCTTCCTTCATTGCTTTGGACCGCATGGCAGTAACAGCCCCACTGATGTTAGCTCTGAGTCATAGCACCATTGCTTTCTGTTCATTCTAACCACCTTCAAAATGAATTTTCTAAGTAATTGGTTTTTCTAAAATTGCTCATGCAAGTGCGTCCTTTTCCGGTTAATATCGTCATAAAGAAACACAACACTTAGTATCCTAGGAAGAGGACCAAGAAGGAACAAAACCTCAGAACTGGCATGAAAGATGAAATTTCAAGTAAATGGTTATAAATGAAACTCAATGTGTCTGAGGGACCCTGTTGGGCAAAAGCCATCAATGGCCAAGAGGAGAGGAAGGGGACCAGACAGAGTAATGAGGCAGGGAATATGGTCAAAGTATATCACGTGCTTAGATGAAAGCATCATTTATGAAACCTGTCATTTCACTGAATATATGCTAATAAAAATGTCATTCAAAAGCACAGTTGAAAAGAGTTCAATTGACACTTAGAAACTTTAAAAACCTGATTTCCAGGCACAAATGACAATGACTAATGGCTGGTACAAGAAGGGGGCTGTGTTCGCAAACATACAGTTGGCCAACAGTTGGTACATTTATTTTGAAACATCTGACAGTCATTAGGTTCCCCCTCCCTGATCCTATGGTGCTGCTTAAAACGCACATAGGATCTTCCAGAAGTCTCCTCTCCAGTGTTCTTTGCTGTCAAGAAGAAAAGCTGTGCCGTATTTGGAATGATGCAGCATGAGAAAGCTATTAATCTAGCTCCATCTAGATGCACCAAGTTTAACTGCAGGGCTGCCTCCATTTGATTATGAAAGCTTGTACAAGCCATGCAGTTTTGGAAAACCAGGCCACAAGATACACGTAATGGGAAAGAAAGCCATGCAGCAAGGTAAGTAAGATGTAAAGAGCTTTGCTGAAAGTCAGGCACTGTACCATATGCCCACATCCTCTCATTTGAAATCACACAGTCTTGCAAGTTAGAAGTTTGGATCTTTCCAAGGAGCTGAAGGGGTTTGCAGCGCCATAGAAGGAACAACAATATGAGCCACCCAGTACCCCCAGAGCTCCCAGGGACAAAAACATCTACCAGAGAGTGCACATGGAGTTACCTATGGCTCCAAAAACATAGGCAGTAAAGGATGGCCTTGTTGGACATCAAAGTGAGGAGGGCCCTTGGTCCTAGAAAGGCTTGATGTTGCAGTGTGGGGGAATGCTGGGACAGGGAAGCTGGAGAGGGTTGATTGGGGAAGGGGGGGGGAGATGGGTTATGAGACTTTCAGGGGGGACCAGGAAAGGGGACAACATTGGAAATGTAAATGAAGAATATATCTAATAAAAAAAGAATAAAAAGAAGTTTGGATCCTGAGTAAACAGATGAAGAATACGAAGTAGCGAAGAAACAACTCGCCTGGGATACTAAGGCAGAAAATAACAAAGCATGAATGAAAAGCCTGGCTTATATCAGCCTTGTTCCCTCATATGAGCATTGCAGAGAGGGATGACTCCCCTGGGAGTACTCAAGTCAGTCTACCTTGGCTGAAGAAAGCAAATAATAGAACATTTATCTGTGCCTACTGTCCTAGTGCTCTGTCTATTGCTGTAATAAACACCATACTCAAAAGCAGTGTTGGGAGGAGCGGGTTGATTTGGCTTACTAATCCTGATAACACTTCATCACCCAAGGAAGTCAGGGCAAGAACTTGGAGGCACGAACTGAAGGAGAAACCATAGAGGAACTATGTTTACTGGCTTTTTCTCCCCTCCTGGCTTGCTCAATTTGCTTTTGAAAATATATATACTCAGGACTACCTGCCCAGGAGTGGTGCTCCCCATAGTAGAATACGGTCTCCCATATCAAATACTAATCAAGAAAATGCCCCACAAGCTTGCCTCTAGTCTAATCTGATAGATGTATTTTCTCAGCTGTGATTCCCCGTTCTTGAATGATCCAAGCTTGGGCCAAGCTGACAAGCAGAACAAACAAACAAGAAAACTAACCAGCACCGCGACAATTCTTCCTTTGCTTCTTCTCGACAGTGTTTGAAGTGTCCATCAGCTTCCGCTTCAAATTATTCTTCCGAGTGATCTTGTTTTCTAAACTTTAAATAAAGTAATCCTATTTTCAAAATAGTGCTTAAATGGGAAGACAAAGTATTCCCTACCCCAGTGGTTCTCGACCTTCCTGATGCTGCGACCCTTTATCACAGTTCCTCGTGTTCTGGTGACAACCAACCATAAATTAATTTTTTTTGCTGTTATGAATTTCAATGTAAATATCTGTGTTTTCCAATGGTCTTAGGTGACCCCTGTGAAAGTGTTATTTGACATCCTGCTCAGAGAGTCACAACCCACAGGTTGAGAACCATTGCTATAAACCTACAGCTTTTTGTAATGTATCAGAACATATCTCATGTTCTAGCACCTGTTTAAAATTAAGATTCAAAAAAATTCTTAGCAATCAGAGCACTGCTATGCTGTGTGACCTACTAAAAGACAGTTAATGTCTCATTTGGATGCATAAGTTATGCCTATAAGAAAATAATGCTCCAGGTACTGAAAAAAATTGCACTGTTATATTAGAGCACGGTGTAATGGAAGAGGTTCAGTCATCCATGTCTAATAAAACTAGGACTGAATCATGGGCCAATATTTTCTAATAGAATCACTTACAGATCACTAACCTCTAGAAAGTGATTTAATAGTTTCTAGGACATATTTATTAAGTCATGCCAGGTGGCGCAAGCCTATAATCTCAGTTACTTGGGAGGCTGAGGGAGGAAGATTGCAAATTCAAGGCTTGCTTGGCTGACCTGGTTAGACTTTGCCCCCCACATGAAAGGGGAAATGAAGGCTGTGAACACAGAGCGCTTTCCTAGTCTGTGCCAGGACCTAGGTTTCATTCCCAGGACCACAGCCCCTACTACAGAGAGAGAGAGAGAGAGAGAGAGAGAGAGAGAGAGAGAGAGAGAGAGAGAGAACTTAAACTACTTTGGTTTAGGCATCTGTAATTTTATTCTACCAACAATATACTTTTAAAAACATATTATTAAAAAGATTATTTGCTAACAAAGACATTTTGTTAAAAAAAATGTTGTTTTTCCATCCCATGATCTTCTTTCCCACCCTCCTCTTTGTGTTGCCTGTGCCCAGCAGCCTTCCTTCCACGTTCCTGTCTCACATGACCTCCTGCCCCCTTGTCCCTCATTCTCAACATTGCTGCCCCTGCTTGGTCTCCTATTTCATCTCACATACTATGCCATTCTTACCGCTCCTTCTTTAAAGACATGTGCACATTAGAAGTCAGCATCTCAGCTGGGCGGTGGTGGCGCACGCCTGTAATCCCAGCACTCTGGGAGGCAGAGGCAGGCAGATTTCTGAGTTCGAGGCCAGCCTGGTCTACCGAGTGAGTTCCAGGACAGCCAGGGCTACACAGAGAAACCCTGTCTCTAACCGCCCCACCACCACCACCGCAAAAAAAGAAGTCAGCATCTCCATCTGAGAAAATGTGTGCCATGTGTCCTTCTGACATTGGGTCACTTTAACCTAACATAATACTTTACAATTAGATTAATTTACGTGAAAATATCATAATTTTGTTTTCTTGACAGCTGAGTAAAAACTGTCTACTCACAGCTAGACTGGTTTCATTTCACATATATATAATATATGTGAAATATAGATATAGAAAATATGTGTAAAATATATAGATAATATATGTGAAATATAGATATAGATAATATATGCTATATATATAATATATGCTTGTGAAACAATTTAGAGGGAGTTATTCTAAAGAAGTAATTATGCTTAGTAAACATTATAAAGATTTAAAAAAACTAAGTTTATTGTCAAATTGTGTTTTGGAAAGGTCAAAAAAGTTAGATTCACTAGCCCTAATCCTGATACAGAGAATCTTTTTTCTTCTTCTTCTTCTTCTTCTTCTTCTTCTTCTTCTTCTTCTTCTTCTTCTTCTTCTTCTTCTTCTTCTTCTTCTTCTTCTTGTGATCTCACTGTGTAGCCCTGGCTGGCCTGTAACTCATTCTGTAGACCAGGCTGCCCTTGAACCCACAGAGATCCAGCTGCCCTTGTCTCCTAGTGCATCACCATACCTAGTTTGCCAACTCAACAAGCAACCTCCCCTCCAAAGAATACCCCTCCAAGACCAATCACCTTCATTGTTTAATTTTGTTTCCTTGTTCTGTTTTTGAGACAATATTTCTCTGCATAACTCCGTTTGTTCTGGAACTTTCTCTGTAGATCAGGCTGGCCTCCACCTCACAGATCCACCTACTGATGCCTCCCTAGTGCTAAGACTGGCTGTGAGCCTTGCTGGGCTGGTTTGGGTTACATTTTTGCTGTTGCTTCTTTGCTGAGCTTTATTGCTGATTCGCAACCGAGCAAAGAAGCACTCAAGAGATGTACAAACACAGGAAATCTGTAATAGAACAGACTTCTTAACATACATCCAGAGGCAGAGTAGTGATGCAGTATATTTGAAATAGAATTACATCTTCAGTATGTGAATACAACATAAAAGTGTTTAGAACTTCTAAAAATATGGAGACCCTTAAAGACTGTTATGCAGGAAAAGGACATGACTTAGTTTCTATCTTAAAAGTCAGTCTGGCTTCTCTGTAAATCATAAAAGAACATGAGTTTGGAAGAAAAAGTTTTTTAAAAGGTATATTAATCCAGATTTTACCTTACCATATATAATTTTTTTATTTGTATAGATATTATTATTATTATTATTATTATTATTATTATTATTATTCACTTCACATCCTGCTCACTGCCAACCTCCTGGTCACTCCCTCCCTCACTCCTTCTCCCCTTCTCCCTTCTCTGAGCAGCTGGTTTGGGTTACATTTTTGCTGTTGCTTCTTTGCTGAGCTTTATTGCTGATTCGCAACCGAGCAAAGAAGCACTCAAGAGATGTACAAACACAGGAAATCTGTAACAGAACAGACTTCTTAACATACATCCAGAGGATATCTCCTGACTCTGGAACTTCAAGTCTTTGTAAAACTAGGTGCTTTCTCTCCCACTGAGGCCAGACAAGGCAGCCCAGCTAGAATGTATCCCAGCTTTTGGGATAGTTTCCATTCCAGTTGTTCAGGACCCACATGAAGACCAAGCTGTACATCTGGTACATATATGCAGGCTGGTAGGGAGAGGGGGTAGGGAGGTAAATGGGGGTGTTCAGGATCAACTGTGGGTAGGGACAGGAGAGAGGCCCAGATGGCCATTAGAATGAACAGAAACCTGCTACTGACTGGGGTGGGGAGGTGGAGGGCATCTTCGGGACATGACAGAGGCCTGGGATAAGGGAGATGCCCAAGAACCAATGGGGATGACCTTAGCTGTGAATCACAGCATTGGGGATACGGAATCTGAAGAGGCCACTTCCTGTAGCCAGGCAGGTATCCCAGTGGAGTGATAGAGACACTGACCCACCCACAAAACTTCCAACCCAAAATTTATCCTGTCTCCAAGAAATGTAGGCAAGGGGGATGGAGCAGAGACTGGGGGAACAGCCAACCAATAACCAGCCCAACCTGAGATCCATCCCATGGGCAAGTAACAATCCCTGACACTATTAATAATACTCTGTAGTGCTTGCAGACGGGAACTATCCTAGCATGGCGCAAGGCTCCACCCAGCAGCTGACTCAGACAGATGCAGACAACAGCCCAACAGTGGATGGAGCTTGGGGAGTCTTGTGGAAGAATAGGTGGAAGGATTGCAGACCCTGAAGGGGGATAGGAACTCCACAGGAAGACCAACCTGGATCCTTGGGGATCTAAGAGACTTGAGCCATTAACCGAAGAACATGCACAGGTTGGACCTAGGCCTCCCCACTCATATGTAGCAGATGTGCAGCTTGTGTAACATTTTTAATAGTAAATAGGTTTTCAGATGCTTGAATGTTTTTCTTTTTCATCATTCTCTGTCTCTCTGTCTCTCTGTCTCTCTGTCTCTCTGTCTCTGTCTCTCTCTCTCTCTCTCTCTCACACACACACACACACACACACACACACACACACACACATTTGGTCTCTCTCTACATAGCCCCTGGTTGTCCTGGAATTCACTATGTAGACCAGGCTGACCTCAAATTCACATTCACCTGACTATGCTTCCCAAGTGCTGGGATTTGAAGGTATGCACTCAATGAAATTTGGAATATTTTTTGCACAAATTCCCTATCTTATTTGTGATTCTTAGATTTTGTATGATACAAGTACACACACACACACACACACACACACACACACGTGCAATGGAACTGAAAGTGAAACTGTCTTTGAGAAGCAGGTTAATAGGAAGGCAGATGGGGAAGAAAAGAAAATGGTCAGGGATAAAGATCTCATAACATACTTGGATAAAAATGTCTTTGTTTATACCAGGACTATGCACAGTGAATATTCACTGGGAGGAGGCTTATCCAAGAATGTATTGAATATATTTAAGATATTTATAATTAATATATTATTTTATAATTATTATATTAAAGAAATACAAGTCTATTTCATGTAATTATACCTCAATGAAATCTACTTAAAGAGACAAAATATTTCTTTTTTAAAAAATATTATTGGTTCTTTGTGAATTTCACATCATGCACCCCAATCTCATTTATCTCCCTGTCCATCCATATCTGCTTTCACCCTTGCAACCTCCCCCTGCCCAAATAAAAAACACACAAACAAAGCACAAATATCTCATTGTGGAAGCTGTAGAATGTCACAGTGTGTCCCTGAGTATATCTTTTTGTCCACACATCTTCATTTACAAATGGTCATTGCAGCGAGTCATTGGTCTGGTTTGAGATCTCTGGCCTCTGTGACACCATCCAAATTGGATCCTCACTGGAACTCTTCCGAGTCTTCCTGTTTGCTGCGGAGTGTCACGGAGATTCTGCAGCTTAGGATCTGTAGGACTGGCTCTTTCAAGCGTCCTAGCATTTTGCAGATGATATGAATTTTAGGGTGAGCCAACTCAGATTCCTGGATCTAGGCCTGGGTGGCAGTAGACCTGGTCAGCCTCTGGGCTCTCCCTTATTTGCACCCCACCAGGGCAAGCTCTCCAACACTGCACTGGCTAGGCAATCCAATGCCTTCATCAGAAGGAGGCAGAGTAATCTCTCCTGCTCTCAGGTCTTCTGGGCTGGCTTAGCCACACTCACACCTCCAGAGCCAGCTCCACTGTGTTGCCCAGTCACGGTGCAGTGTCCACTTTCCCAAGTGCTGCAGCCTGTGAGGGGCTGGGCCAACTCTTCTGCTCGCTCATCCTTGGGGCCAGCTCAGCTGCATCTTTGCCAACAGGGCCACTGTGTTGAGGTGTAAGGCCTGCTCTCCTGACTGCTACAGCCAGTGAGTAGGCAGAGCCAGCTGAAATAGTAAAACAGTTTAGATGCATATTAAAATATAGAGAATAATGCATAACCTTTATAATTAAAGTTAACATTTTGCCATATTTGTTTTAGATCTCTCATCTTCAATTACAGATATGCATGAAGTATCACTGCTCATCATTTTTCTTGCCTTCTTATTCCAAAGTGAATCCCGTGAAAGACTACTTCCGGTGTGTGGGCGCGCGGCGCACGCATGAGTGTACTTTCACATAACTTAGATTTTAGACTTAGATTAAAACTTAGTTTTAAAGATATATTTTTATGTATTTATGTGTATAAGTGTTTTGCCTGTATGTATGTACATGTACACTGTGCATGCCTGGGGTCCACAGAGGCTAGAAAAGGGTGCTGGACTTCCTAAGTTAAATAACAAAGTAAGTTGCTTTGTGGGTGCTAAGAACTGAACCTTGTTCTGTTCTAAAACTAAAGCTGATTAGTTTTAAATCAACTTGATAGCAGCTAGAGTCTTCTGAGAGGAGGGGGCCTCACTTGGCTACAGGCAACCCTGTAAGGCATTTTCGTAATTAGTGATTACTGTGGAAGGGCTCAGCCCATTGTGGATGGGGCTGGCAGTCCTGGGTGCGGTAAGAGGGAAGGCTGAGTAAGCCATAATGAGCAAGCCAGTAAGCAGCAGCATCTCCTGCATCCAGGTTCCTGCCCTGTTTGAGTTCCTGTCCTGAATTCCTTCAGTGATGAAGGATGTATAAGCCATTTTTACTGTATGAGCATGGGAGATCTTTCCATATTTTGAGATCTTCGATTTCTTTCTTCAGAGACTCTCATACAGATCTTGTCATACAGATCTTTCACTTGCATAGTTAGTCACACCAAGGTATTTTAGATTATTTGTGACTATTGTGAAGGGTGTTTCCCTAATTTCTTTCTCAGCCTGTTTATCCTTTGAGTGGAGGAAGGCCACTGGAGTTAATTTTGTATCAAGCTACTTTACTGAAGTTGTTTATCAGCTGTAGAAGTTCTCTGGTGGAGTTTTTTGGGTCACTTAAGTATACTATCATATCATCTGCAAATAGTGATATTTTGACTTCTTCCTTTCCAATTTGTATCCCTGTTCGTTTTGTTGTCTGATTGTTCGGGCTATGAATTAAACTACTGTATTGAATAGATATGGAGAGAGAGGGCAGCCTTGTCTAGACCCTGATTTTAGTGGGATTGCTTCAAGTTTCTCTCCATTTAGTTTGATGTTGGCTACTTATTTTCTGTATGTTGCTTTTTACTGTGTTTAGGTATGGGCCCTGAATTCCTGATCTTTTCAAGACTTTTATCATGAAGGGATGTTGGATTTTGTCAAATGCTTTCTCAGCATTTAATGAAATGATTGTGTGGTTTTTTTTTTATTCTTTGAGTTTGTTTATGTAGTGGATTATGTTGATGGATTTCTGTATACTGAACCATCCCTGCATCCCTGGGATGAAACCTATTTGATCATGGTGAATGGCCATTTTGGTGTGTTCTTAGATTCAGATTGCGAGAATTTTATTGAGTATTTTGCATCAACATTCATAAGGGAAATTGGTCTGACATTCTCCTTCTTTGCCTGGCCTTTGTGTGGATTAGGTATCAGAGTAATTGGGCAGTGTTCCTTCTGTTTCTATTTTGTGTAATAGTTTGAAGAGTATTGGTACTAGGTCTTATTTGAAGGTCTAATACTAATACTAATAAGAACTTATTTGAAGGTCTTATTTGAAGGTCTGTACTAAACAATCACTATCAAAATTTCAACTCAATTCTTCACAGAGTTACAAAGAGCAATTTGGAAATTCATCTGGAATAACAAAAAAACCAGGATATCAAAAACTGTTCTCAACAATAAAAGAACTTCTGGGGAAATCACCATCCCTGACCTCAAGCTCTACTACAGAGCAATCGTGATAAAAACTGTATGGTATTGGTACAGTGACAGGCAGGTAGATCAATAGAATAGAATCGAAGACCCAGAAATGAATCCCCACACCTATGATCACTTGATCTTTGACAAAGGACCTAAAACCAGCCAGTGGAAAAAAGATAGCCTTTTCAACAAATGGTGCTGGTTCAATTGGCAGTTAGCATGTAGAAGAATGCAAATCAATCCATTCTTATCTCCTTGCACAAAGCTCAAGTGTGGGTCTGTGAGCAAGAGGCTTTCCACGAAGATGTCTGGCCTGGCCAGGTGCAAGAGTTTCTGTGAAGAGGAGCAAGAGCAAGCAGGGAGGGGAATTCTTTCCTTAGCTTCCACTGCTACAATTGGCTCTGTCACCACCCACTTCTCAGTTTCTCCATGTTGCCCTGCACTGAGTTGAGCTAGGCCAGAGTCACTTTGGGAGAGCAGACCTCTTCCTAAGTGTTACAGCTCTTATGACAGAAGCTCTCAGATGACAGAGTAGTTCTCACACACTTTTAATCTGGATAGGATTCTTATATACAGTTTTGGCGTGGTTCAGGGTCTGACAACAGGTACTTCTCATTGGCTTAGTCTGAGAGCTTCGGGATACCTTATTTGCATGTGGGAAGGCTTTGGTGCTGCTACTACCAGACTGATAGCTGTACACCTCTCTCTGGGGTGTGGGGTTGCGTGAGGCTGTATCTGTGACAGGAGCCAGGGGCCCAAGGGGCAAGGCCAAACACCTGCTGTCCCTTTATAGGCAAAAAGCACTTGCTGGGTTCCCAGGGTTCAAAACCAGAGCTCAACCAGGGACCAGGCTATCTGTGCACAGCTCACTGCCCCACACTCAAGTCCAAGTGGACCAAGGACCTCAACAAACATTCAGATACACTGAAACTAATAGAAAAGAAAGTGGGGAAGAGCCTTGAGCACATGTTCACAAGGGAAAATTTCCTGAGCAAAACACCAGTGGCTTATGCTCTAAGATCAAGAATCAACAAATGGGACCTCATGAAATTGACAAGCTTCTGTAAAGCAAAGGACACTGTCAATAGGACAAAACAGCAACCAACAGACTGGGAAAAGATCTTTACCAATCCTACATTCGATGGAAAGAACTCAAGAAGTTAGACGCCAGAGAACCAAATAACCCTATTAAAAATGGGGTACAGAGCTAAACAAAGAATTTTCACCTGAGGAATATAGAATGGCTGAGAAGCACCTTAAGAAATGTTCAATAACCTCAGGCATCAGGGAAATGCAAACCAAAACAACCCTGAGATTTCACCTCATACCACTCAGAATGGCTAAGATCAAAAACTCAGGAGACAGCAGGTGCTAGACAGCTAGGATGTAGAGAAAGAGGAACACTCCTCCACTGCTGGTGGGATTGCAAGATGGTACAACCACTCTGGAAATCAGTTTGGTGGTTCCTCAGAAAATTGGGAATAATACTACCAGAGGACCCTGCTATATCACTCCAGCATGTAATAAGGACACATGCTCCACTATGTTCATAGCAGCCTTATTTATAATAGCCAGAAGCTGGAAAGAACCCAGATGTCTCTCAATGGAGGTATGGATACAGAAAATGTGGTATATTTACACAATGGAATGTTACTCAGCTATTAAAAACAATAAATTCATGAAATTCTTAGACAAATTGGCAGAACTGGAAAATATCCTGAATGAGGTAACCCAATCACAAAAGAACACACATGGTATGCACTCGCTGATAAGTGGATATTAGCCCAGAAGCTTGGAATACCCAAGACACAATTCACAGATCAAATGAAACTCAAGAAGAAGGAAGAACAAAGTATGGATACTCTGGTTCTTCTTAAAAGGGGGAACAAAATACCCACAGAAGGAGATACAGAGACAAAGTGTGGAGCAGAGTCTGAGGGAAAAAACATCCAGAGACTGCCTCACATAGGGATCCATCTCATTTACAGTTACAAAACTCAGACACTATTGTGGATGCCCACAAGTTCTTGCTGACCAGAGCCTGATATAGCTGTCACCTGGGAATCTCTGTTAGTGCATACAGAGGGGGACACTCTCAGCCAGTCATTGAACTGAGCACAGGGTCAACAATGGAGGAGCTAAAGAAAGGATCCAAGGAGTTGAAGGGGGTTGCAGTGCCATAGGAGAAACAACAATATGAGCCACCCAGTACCCCCCAGAGCTCCCAGGGACTAAACCGTCAACCAAAGAGTACATACACATGGAGTTACCCATGGCTCCAGACACATAGGCAGCAGATGATGGTCTTGTTGGACACCAAAAGGAGGAGAGACCTTTGGTCCTGGGAAGGCTCGATACTGCAGTGTAGAGAAATACCAGGACAGGGAAGCAAGAGAGGCTTGATTGGAGGAGGGGAGATGGGTTATGGGATTTTCAGGGGCAAAACCAGGAAAGGGGACATTTGAAATGTAAATAAAGAATATATCTAATAAAAAGCCAATCTTTTTTTTTTAAGTTAGACTCCAGAGAACCAAATAACCCTAGTAAAAAAATGGGGTACAGAGCAACACAAAGAATTCTCAACTGAGGAATAACAAATTGCTGAGAAGCACCTAAAGAAGTGTTCAACATCCTTAGTTATCAGGGAAATGCAAATCAACACAACCCTGAGATTCCACCTTACACCAGTCAGAATGGTTAAGATCAAAAACTCAGGTGACAACAGGTGCTGGCGAGGATGTGGAGGAAGAGGAACACTTCTCCACTGCTAGTGGGATTACAAGCTGGTCCAACCACTCTGGGCATCAGTTTGGTGGTTCCTCAAAAAAAAAAAACTGGACATAGTATTATCTGAGGACCCAGCTATACCACTCTTGGGCATATACACAGAAGATGCTCCAACATGTAATAAGGACACATGCTCCACTATGTTCATAGCAGTCCTATTTATAATAGCCAGAAGCTGGAAAGAACTCAGATGTCCTTCAAAAGAGGAATGGATACAGAAAATGTGGTGCATTTACACAATGGAGTATTACCCAGCTATTAAAAATAATGAATTCATGAAATCTTAGGAAAATAGATGGAACTAGAAAATATCATCCTGAGTGAGGTAACCCAATCACAAAAGAGCATACATGGAATGCACTTGCTGATATGTGGATATTAGTCCAGAAGCTGGGATACCCAAGATATAATTCACAGACCAAATGAAGCTCAAGAAGGAAAACCAAAGTGTGGGTGCTTCGGTCCTTTTTAGAAGGACAAAATACCCACTGGGGGAGATACAGAGATAAAGTGTGGAGCAGAGACAGAAGGAAAGACCACCCAGAGACTTCCCTACCTGGAGATCCATCCCATATACAGTCACCAAACCCAGACACTATTGTGTATGCCAAGAAGTGTTTGCTGACAGGAGCCTGGTATAGCCGTCTCCTGAGAGGTTCTGTCAGTGCCTGACAAATACAGAGGTGGATACTCACAGCCAACCATTGGACTGAGCATAGGGTCCCCAATGGAGAAGCTAGAGAAAGGACCCAAGGAGCTAAAAGGATTTGCAGCCCCATAGGAAGAACAACAATATGAGCCAACCAGTACCCCCAGAGCCCCTAGGGACTAAACAACCAACCAAAGAGTACACATGGAAGGACCCATGGCTCCAGATGCATATGTAGCAGAGGATGTCCTTGTTGGACATCAGTGAGAGGAGAGGCCATTGATCATGTGAAGGCTCAATGCCCCAGTGTAGGGGAACACCAGGACAGGGAAGCAGGAGTGGGTGAGTTGGTGATCAGGGTAAGGGGGATGGGATAGGGGATTTTTGGAAGGGGAAATGAGGAAAGGGAATAACACTCTAAATGTAAATAAAGAAAATATCTAATAAAAAATTCCAGGAAAAAAGAAGTGTAAGCCAAATGCATCATTTCCTCCCCAACTTGCTTTTGGTATGGTGTTTTATCACAACAGTAGTAACCCTGAGATAACTCTGGTCCTCTAAGAAAGCAACAAGTGCTCTTAACCATTGAGTTATCTTCCTAGCCATTTAGATAATTTTTATATATCATATGATTCACATCATTTTGTAATGTGTTTATTAACATTACAATTTTGCAATTCTTCTTGCTTATAAGAGAGGAGCTAGTTTTTTATTTAAATTTTAACTATTATCTAATATTCTGCTATGTAAATAAAGTCTATCCATATTTCTCTACTGTTGCAAAAATTGTTACGTTAGAGAGTTTTCTGTTACCGTGTCAAAATATCTGAGATAAGAAGCTTCTGTGGAAGAAATGTTTTCACTTATAAGATGGTTCAGTCTACGTCTGGTTGACTATTGCATGTGAAGCTGTGGCATGACTTTGCAGTTCTTATTATCATAGCAGGAGCATGTGGCAGACGAAACTGCTCCAGAGAAGGCCAAGAAGAGACCAAGGGCCCCGCAAAACATTCAATGACACATTCCAAATAAACTAGCTTCCTGCTACTAGGCCTTACATTGTAAAGTTTCCACCAGCTCCTGATAGTAGTTAAAGCTGACATCTAAGCCTTAACACAATGGTCTTTGGAAGACACTTATTTCAATCTAGCCTGTTGTTTCCACATTTTTACTAGGATAAATACCATGATGAGGATCTTCATTTACATCTCTTTGGATACATATTATCTTTGCAATTTTCCTTAGTTCTGTGAATTATTTTCCAATGTGGTTATACTAACTTCATCAATAATCCCCTTGCAAAGATTACTACCTACATGAGTTCTCAGAAGCACCTAAAATTATTTGTATTGTTATGTTATATTCAATGCCAACTTTCTGAATTCATCATTTTATACAGATATATGTGTGTATGCTTCCCCTCTTTTGACTGGTTAATCTGGGATTATTTATTTATTCCTTGGGCTTTCTTGGGTATAGTTAACCTCTTTCGATTGGAGTTCTTCTTAGAACACATTCTGAAGGGCTGGATTTGTAGACAGATATTGCCTCGATTTCATTTTTTTGTTGAATGCCATTTTTTTCACCATCTTTGGTGGTTGAAACTTTTATAGTCTGGGATGTCATCTGTGGTTCCTTAGAGTCTGTAGAACATCTTCCCAGGACCTTTTGACTTTTAGAATCCTCTTTGAGAATTCAGGTGTTATTCTAATAGTTCTATTTATATGTTACTTGGGCTTTTTTCCTTGCAGCTTTTAATACACACACACACACACACACACACACACACACACACACACCAAAACAAAACTCCATTAATAGCAAAATAACAGGAATCAACAAACAAAAGAAGAGATATCAACATCTCAAAAACAATGGTCTCAATTCTACATTAAAAAGACAAAGAGTTACAGTATGAATGAGAAAACGGGATCCAGACTTCTTTTGCATTTAAGAAATACAACCCAAATACCTTTGGGAGAGAGCTGGTTTCCCAGGGGTGCTGACAAGCTTGTGAGCACAGCAAAAACCACCACTTCTGCTCCAAGGGATCCGCCCAGAACCCTCCAGACACAGGAACCAAGGAACAGCCAGGGATAGGATCCTTCCCATTTCCATCTGCATCCTGTAGATGACCCTGTGTCACAGCTCTCCATACCCAAATTTATCCCTGAGAGAATTGGTCTCCCAGGAGTACTGACACACAGGCTTGCAGGAAGGACCAGCCACAGTCAGAGACACCAGGATCAGCTGACACCAGAGATAACCAGATGGCGAAAGCCAAGGGCAAGAACATAAGCAACAGAAAGCAAGGCTTCTTGGCATCATCAGAACCCAGTTCTCCCACCATAGTGAGCCGTGGTTATCCCAACACACCAGAAAAGCAAGACCGATTTAAAATCACATCTCATGAAGATAATAGAGGACAAAATAATAGAAGAAAACTTCCCTAACCTAAAGAAAGAGATGCCCATGAACATTCAAGAAGCCTACAGAACTCCAAACAGATTGGACCAGAAAAGAAATTCCTCCCATCATATAATAATAAAAACTCAAAATGTACTAAGCAAAGAAAGAATATTAAAAGTAGTAAGGGGAAAAGGTCAAGTAACCTGTAAAGGCAGACCTATCAGAATTATACCAGACTTTTCACTACAGAATATGAAAGCCAGAAGATCATAGGGAGATGTTATACAGACCCTAAGAGAACACAAATGCCAGCCCAGGCTACTATACCCCACAAAACTCTCAATTACCATATGTGGGCAAACCAAGATATTCCATGACAAAACCAAATTTATGCAATATCTTTCCACAAATCCAGCCCTACAAAGGATAATAGATGGAAAACACCACCACAAGGAGGGAAACTACACCCTAGAAAAAGAGAAAGTAATCTTCTTTCAATAAACACAAAAGAAGATATCCACACAAACATAAAATAACATCAAAAATAACAAGAAGCAACAATCACTATTCCTTAATATCTCAACATCAACGGACTCAATTTCTCAATAAACAAAGTCATAGACTAATAGATTGGATATATCTGGCTAAGGGTTTATCTATCTTGTTGTTTTTCTCAAAGAACCAGCTCCTAGTTTTGCTGATTCTTTGTATATTTCTTTTTGTTTCCTTAATCACTATGTTGCTGCCTACTGGAAACGCACCTCACTGTCAAAGACAGATGCTACCTCAGAGTAAAGGGCTGGAAAAAATTTTCCAAGCAAATGGTCTCAAGAAACAAGCTGTAGTAGCCATTCTAATATCGAATAAAATCAACTTTCAACCAAAAGTTATCAAAAAGGATAAGGAAGGACACTTCATATTCATCAAAGAAAAAAATCTCCCAAGAAGAACTCTCAATTTTGAACATCTATGATCCAAATGCAAGGGCACCCACATTCATAAAAGAAACTTTACTAAAGCTCAAAGCACACATTGTACCTCACACAATAATATTGGGAGACTTCAATACCTATCAATGGACAGATCATGGAAGCAGAAAATAAACAGAGACACAGTGAAACTCACATAAGTTATGGACCAAATGGATTTAACATATATCTACAGAATATTTCATCCTAAAACAAAAGAATATATCTTTTTCTCAGCACCTCATGGTACCTTCTCCAAAATTGACCATATAATCCATCACAAAACAGGCCTCAACAGATACAAGAATATTGAAATAATCCCATGCATCCTATCAGATCACCATGAATTGAGTCTGTTCTTCAATAGCAACAAAAACAACAGAAAACCCACATACACATGGAGACTGAACAATGCTCTACTCAATGATACCTAGGTCAAGGAAGAAGTAAGAAAAGAAATCCTAGACTTTTTAGAATTTCATGAAAATGAAGGCACAGCATACTCAAACTTATGGGATACAATGAAAGCAGTGCTAAGAGGAAAACTCAGCTCTGAGTTCCTCTAAAATGAAACTGGAGAGAGCATACACTAGCAGTTTGACAGCACACCAGGAAGCTCTAGAACAAAAAGAAGCAAACACACCCAAGAGGAGTAGATGGCATGAAATAATCAAACTCAGAGCTGAAATCAACCAAATGGAAACAAAAGGAAATATACAAAGAATCAGCAAAACCAGGAGCTGGTTCTTTGAGAAAATCAACAAGATAGATAAACCCTTAGCCAGATTAACTAGAGGGCACAGACACAGTATACAAATTAACAAAATCAGAAATGAAAAGGGAGATGTAACAAAAGTAACTGAGGAAACTAAAAAAAAAAAAAAAAAAAAAAACAACAAAACAAAAAAAAAACCCTTCAGATCCTACTACAAAAGCCTATATTCAACAAAATTGGAATATCGATGAAATGAATAATTTTCTTAACAGATACTAAATACCAGTTAAATCAAGATCAGATAAACCATCTGTACTGACTGGTTTTGTGTGTCAACTTAACACAGACTGGAGTTATCACAGAGAAAGGAGCTTCAGTTGGGGAAGTGCCTCCATGAGAACCAGATGTGGGGCATTTTCTCAATTAGTGTTCAAGGGGGGAGGGCCCATTGTGGGTGGTGCCATCCCTGGGCCGGTAGTCTTGGGTTCTATAAGAGAGCAGGCTGAGCAAGCCAGGGGAAGCAAGCCAGTAAGGAACATCCCTCCATGGCCTCTGCATCAGCTCCTGCTTCCTGACCTGCTTGAGTTCCAGTCCGGACTTCCTTTAGTGATGAACAGCAATGTGGAAGTGTAAGCTCAATAAACTCTTTCCTCCGCAACTTGCTTCTTGGTCATGATGTTTGTGCAGGAATAGAAACTCTAAGACACCATCTAAACAGTCCCATAACCCGTAAAGAAATGGAAGTAGTCTCCCAACCAAAAAAAGCCCAGGGTTTAGTGCTGAATTCTATCAGACCTTCAATGCTGGCAAGTAAGAAATGGAGTTCAGGAAGTTAATACAGTCCATCAAATGTCTTCCTTGTTCATACACGCTTTTATTTTTAGTTGTCACAAAGTCCTCCTAAGTTACTCCCAGGTAGATGTAATACAGTCAATAGCCAAGAATTCTACTCCCCCCCCCAGAAATGTAAAAGTCATGAGAATCAGCACAATTTTCCAATCAGCACAATTTTGGTTGTGTGTGCATCAGAAGGGAGTACAATTCATTTATGACATGAATATACCTAAGAGCAGAGTTTTTTTTTTACCATTTAATTAAAAAGCGTGCAAGTTTCCATCCTAATAGAAATAGCCTTGCTCATTTATTTTTACATAAAGAATTCCTTTTTGACGTAACAGTTCATACTTCAGGATATGGCATCTTCAATTTAAAAATTAATCAATGTTTTTATTTTAGAATCTCCAATGCCAAGAATGCTATTTTGCATTAACAGTTCAAAATGGTTGAAATACCTTAAGACCATTTGAAAAATTCTTGGAAAAATCTGTCCTAATCCCACATCAAAATTCATTTAATGACTTTCCAAATGAAATTTCGGTCTGCAATTAAAATAGTGATTTTTTTTAAAAATCAAATATTCTAAGGCAACATAATCCAAATATTTAACAATTTAATGCTTACTAGCTGAGAAATGACACTAAGAAAATATAAAAGTTTTTTTTTAAGGAATGGAAGCATCATGTTCATGTATGTACACTAAACATATAACAATGCCCCTAAGCTGAAGAACGGCAGCAGTTTGTTGGTACTGCATGGCGTGAAAGCACACATATTTCAAAGTGCACAGGTCCTGTGTTTAGGAGTGAGTTTGTAGCAAATAAAGTCACAGGAGAAAACACAGGTGATTGACAGCCAGAAACCCCTCAGCTCATTACACATTTGATTCTAAATGTTTCTTTTGGTCATTATGTGTTCCAAAACCTTTCACTGTTGGCAAATATTTTGTGACCTTCCACATTCAGTTTCATGATCCCATAGGATAGATAGTACAAACCACAGTCTGGAAAGCTGGGACTTGGAAACTTCATTCTCTCTGATATGAGAAAAGTGACTGTCAGGATTGTGGGACAGGCCCTTATTGTTTCTGAAGGGCCAGTGGCTCTCCCTTATTTCCCAGTCCCCTTGGAATGCACACAAAATTAGTAAAACACGTCTCTTCTGATCTCAAACACAGAATTTCTAGCCCTACTCTCTTGCCTTCATGTGGTGACCAAGGAGGTCTTGCTTAAAATGCAGCTAAAACATGCTTATACCTCCATCAGTAGCACAGGCACCCATGTGACCCAGTGAAGCCAAGGAGCCTTGCTAGGCATGTTGTATGAATAAAACTGAAACATTGGAGCCAGGCAGTGGTGGCACACGCCTTTAATCCCAGCACTTGGGAGGCACAGGTAGGTGGATTTCTGAGTTCGAGGCTAGCCTGGTCTACAGAGTGAGTTCCAGGACAGCCAGGGCTTCACGGAGAAACCCTGTCTCGGGAAAAAAAAAGAAAAAAAGAAAGAAAGAAAAGAAACATTGGTTGTAGGAGAGTACCAGAACAGAGAAATAGTGGGGAAGGGGGGTGATTGGGGAATGGGAGGGTGGGGGGGCAGGGGTGGACTTATGGGACATATGGTGAGGGGGGAACTGGAAAGGGGAAAGCCTTTGGAATGTAAACAAAGAATATAGAAAAAAAAAGAAACATTGGAGCTGTTGCCAAGATGTAAGTGCTATTTCCATTTGTGGCACAGACAGCCTGGATTTTGCCTTCCAGTACAGTGACCACAGCCAACTTTGTTTTGTTACCAATACCTAACAGTATTAAGTATTACTTTATTCTGGGCACTAAGATAGAAGCTTGACATTCATTACCTCATATCTCTAAGAAATTCTCTGAGATAGAGCACATTAACAGATATTGTATAATATGAATGATCTAAGGTACCATCATAGTTATGTGTATGTGGCACCCCCTAGATTATAAATATTAGATAAGTATCAATACTATACTGTAAGGAAAGCTTTCTTCTTCTTTTCCTATATGCTAGAAAGCTGTGTCTCTGAGCTAATACCAGTCCCTCCACTATAGTCTCTGGATGCTCAAGACCTTGCTGTCTTCCAGGCTTTCTGGTCCACTACTTTTCCTGAAGAAGGATTCTCTCCCCATCTATTCAATTTGACCTCCCAGTGCTATCATGCATTTCTTACTTTCACAAAAGCCCTCCTTCCACCTCTCCTCCCTGCTCAAATGCTGCTTCCTCTTTCCCTCTGTCCTTCTGTACTTACTGTCTCAAATGCTGATGCTCCAGGGGATGCTTTTCCCTCAGCATCTCCAACTTCCTATTCCAATATTGGTTTTTCTTCCATTGACCCACCAAACTGCTCTTTTTTTTTTAAACACAGAGAATGATCACCATGTTTCTAACTTCAGAAGAGAATTAGGTGCCATTTAATTCATACACATTATGTAGACAATTTGACTATACTCTTGTTTGGAGCAGTATCTCTCTCTCTCTCTCTCTCTCTCTCTCTCTCTCTCTCTCTCTCTCTCTCTCTCTCTCTTGCCTTATAACCCATTGGCCATTCTTCATGATCCACCGTACTTTCCTTTGTCCTTCCCATTCCTTCTTTCCTCTGTTCTGGAGACTGTCCTGATCGTGTTCATCCAGCGTTCCAGAATTATCTGGCTCCATCTGGAACTTCTGCTCATCAATCGCTTGCTCTGCTCGGCAACTGCACCGGACTTTCCTATGTGGTTAAGGGCTGAGCTCACTATCTCCTCCATTCCCTCCTTGACCTAACTCTAACCTCCTCTGCTCCTTGCATAGCACCATCTCTGTAAATGGCATTACCCTTTCCTAGTTACTTAAGTGAGAAACCAGCGTGGAAGTGCTCGGCACCAACTTATAATGTGAAATTTATTTTTAAAAGTCAATGAAATAACAGTATAAGCAAAGAAGGTCTTTAAATATTCTGATTTTTCTCATGATTGTTATGAGCCTTTAAACATGAGTATCAAGTCCTCTTCAAAATAAGTTAAGCTGCTTTTTTTGTTCTTTTCTGCTGATGTAAGTTGTTCAATAGTTCAGCATTTTCCAGGACTTGACAACTAGACCCCATTTCCTGTGTGCCAATACATTGAACTTCAGGCACTTTTGTACCTAAATACCTGTAATAGTCTTTAAATTGCCTCTCACTGCTCAAATTGCCTGTCAGCAAAGCAGCCAGGACAGGCAGAATCACTTCAAGAACATACATAACTGGTTCTTTCCTATCACTTCTGTGCTTAAAGCTTCTCCATGTTTCCCTGTAGTCTTTAGGATAAAACCTCAGATCCTATCAACATATCATCTCACCTCAAAGCAGCCTCATCAAGGTCCTGGGAGGAACCAATCACTTTATGAGTCTTTGCATGCAGTTGGCTATTTCCAGACTTCTTTTTTTTTTTTTTTTTTTTTTTTTTTTTTGTCTTTCGGTTGTTACACTGCCTATGTCTCCATCAGACAAGCTTTGGTCTTTCTTAGATTCCCACCCCCAGGACAGTCCTTGCTAAGCTTATTTACTAGTATGTCTTCCCCAATTTTAGTTTGTACACAAATGATTTGAATCCCTCTTGCCTTCATAATAAATGTGCCTTGAGTAAGTGTAGGCAATACTCTCTAGTTCTGGAAGCCTTAAATCCAGTTGCACTTGATTGAGACCCGACGACCTTGGGTATACAAATGTACTTATCCTGAAAGATTTTTTCCTATTTATTTTATTGTGGCCAACTGTTATGGATGGGAAACCAAGGTTTATCCCGAACAATATTATATTTCAGATGAAATTTTAGATATCTTGGCCTTTTCCTTTCATAGGAGATACAAGAAGATTGTTTAGACCTCAGGCTAAACCTGAAGTGGGCTTCTCTTCCTATGTATAATTGGCATATCTGCAAACAAGAATGACATTATTCTACTTGCATGATTCTAATAGCATGTATTATGATCCTTTATTCCATAACGATCTAATGTGTGCATCTAGTACATTTGTTTTGTTTCTAAGACTACAAATGACATTTGGGATGTAAAATGCCTAGTGCCTTGCTCTGTTACAGATTGTTACTGTTAGTGTGTTGTCAAAGCTGTGCGTTGACGTTTGCATGTGTCACAGAAGTTAGGGCTATGTGAGACATGATGTTGTCACCATCCCCTCTAGGGCCCTGCATGGCCCGGATCCCTTCAGAAGTAGAGGCGCTCCCAACACCTCGCAGCTTGCTGCGTGGCCCCTTCCAATCACGACCTCTAGAGGGCGGGCAGTCACCGACCGCCTCGACCACGGCATCTGCGCTTGCGCCACATTGACATCGCTTCATCCTTTCTCCTTCCAACCGCCTTTTGCCCCGCCCAGCAAGACTCCGCCTCCGTTGCCCCTAGCGTCTGTTTGTTGACTTCCGGGAGCGGTTTAGTGGTCGATGCCAAAAGGGTCGCGATGGGGGCCCCAGGGTCTAGGGCAGTACCTTAGGCCCAATAGAGTCGCCCCTGCTGTCTTCCCGAAGCAGACACAGGCTCCCTTCGCAGTCTTGGGCATGGCAGAACCTGAGTCACTGGTGCCCGGTGAGTCGTGCCCCCAGTCGTGGCGGCAGGCCTGGAGGGAGGGTCCGCGGGCGGGCGGGAGGCCAGGCCCCGCCTCCGGGCCGGCCCTGTCGGTACAGGCCACAGTCTGAGCCTGAGTCAACAGCCTTAGATTTGCGTTTGGGAATAAATAACCTTCGTTGGACCGGAGGAAGGGACAGGGTCCGAGGACATGAGGGACCCTGTGTGTGTTATTCATAAGCTTTCTATGATACTTTTCTTGGAGGCGGCGATGGTGGCGGCGGTGGCGGCGGCGGCGGCCATTATTGTCTCGCTAAGCATTCCAGGGTCTCTAAACACTTGAGCTTGTGGGATGTCCCCAGGACCCAATTAGGTACAGAATTCTGTAACGAGTGGAACACAGAATGAAAGGTTAAAAAGAATGGAAGAAACGAACTGGATATAAAGGAAGAAGGCCCTTCGGTGAATTTAAGACTGTCGTTAAGTCTTTTAAAATTATGACTCCGTACGGCTTCCGTAACGGGTAGCCCAAGTAGACATTTTCTGAAGCAGCATTTATAACCGTTTGGAATGTAGAGTTGTTCAGTTAAAATGATGGTCATAATCCACTGAATTGATTTTCACATATACTCTAATGTGCTATTACTAACATTATGAAAAATAACCACTATATTGGAGCAGAATTAGACATTTAAATATGTGTTGCACTTTCTGCTGTGGTCACAAGCAGAATTTGATTCTGCACCACCTGGAGCTCATACCTTAGTGAGGGTACAAGAAAAAGTTACAATATGCTTGGCATTAGATGGCAAAGGACAGAAAGGAGCCACTTAACCTTGGTCTTTGGGTTGGGGAGTGTCTAGAGAGACATTCTGGGGAGCCAGAATAAAAAGTTAAATAATTCCTTGTAGGGAAGCCTGGAATCATTTCAAGGTCCTTGCCACCAGAGGATCAGTTACTGAGTTAAATTGGTTTTTCTCATAGTAGTTCTCAAGAGTGGTTTAGTCCCTTGCACATTGATATATATTATTAATATTTTCGTTCAGTATGCTTTCTCTGGAAATTTCCCCAAAACTGGGTCTGGCTTTCTTTTTGAGGGTGGTGTGGTATGTCTGTGTGTGTGTTTGAATAGTTACTTGGAAATGTTAATGAACATTTAGTCTTTTGAAAATGGTACTTGTCCAAGTCCGCGAATATTCCTCAGATCAGACAATGGCAACTTAAGAATGTTAAATCACAGCATCCATTTCCAATCTCCATGGCCGGATCCGTAACTTGTGTCAGTGCTTCCATGTTATAACCTGGGTAATATGCTGTCTTTCACACTGAAAGTATTAAAAGCTGTGTTTCATTTCCCATCTAGCATTTTAGTGATGTGAAAACGGTGGTCCAGTGGTAAATAGTGTAGAAGGGAAGTTTTCTGTTTGAAACTTAGCCCAAACTTCAGTGTAACTGATATTTATTAGAGGGGCATCTTGTGCCATGGGTATAAGAAGCAGGGGAAACCTACACTATCAGTAAAACAGTTGAGCAAATAAAATATTCATCAATAAATATTTTGGCAGTGATTTAATTAGAGAGATTGCTGTGTAGAGCATAATTAATTGCCATATAGCCTCTATTTATTGCAGGATTCTGAGAAACAAGTTATTTCCAATGTTTGTAATAGGACTTTACAGAGGTAGCCATAAGCTAATATGTTGGAGTTTGTAGATTCTGTACTAGATTATTTATGCATAAAAGAGAGATTAGTACAACCCTGTGCTTACAAGATTGCAAATAGATTGTGTACAGCAAACCTGTTTGTTCCTGTTAGATTCAAGACATATAAGAAGGGGTATTGGTATTTAAATATCATTTGATAATAACCATAGTGATTAAAGGAGGAAATTAAGGTTTGCTAAAGTAACCCATTGAGTATCGTATTAAGTAATAGATTAAGAATTTCTGGGAGGGGGGAAACCAGGAAAGG
Source organism: Apodemus agrarius (assembly GCA_964023405.1). Taxonomy (NCBI): domain Eukaryota; kingdom Metazoa; phylum Chordata; class Mammalia; order Rodentia; family Muridae; genus Apodemus; species Apodemus agrarius. Next base: position 11,251,377 of record OZ030010.1, read on the forward strand.
GAATAACATTTAAAATGTAAATGAAGAATATATTCAATAAAAAGAAACAAAACAAAAAAAGAATTTGAATACATGATTACCCTTCCACTTAAACTTTTTCTTTCCCTTATCTCACGCTGTGTGCCAAATTTCTGGGAGTCTGTTCATTCTTATGTGGGTGCTGGGACTCATACTCTGATTGTGGTCTATAATTGACTTTTAAAGTTGTATATGGTTTCCCATAGTGCAAGTGAAACAGTATGTAATAATATGCTTATATCTGCCCTACACCTAGCTTTAATGCATAATCCCAAGCATTGTCAGCACGAGTTCCGCATTTGTAGTAGTATTACTTCCTTGCAAGCAAACACTGGCAATTCCTTGGAAGGAGTAAAGCAATTCCAAACTCACTTAGACCCTTCCCATGAATTTCCTGTGGTATGTTATTTAAGGAAAAAATGGTTCTGAGTGTTGGAAAAAATGTCCTCAGTCAGGGACCAGACTGTGGGGTCTTAACTAGAGTAGAAGGTACATATTGTATTAGCTCATTCAGGAATTGGCTGTCCATCAAGTGACAGCAGAACAATTAGTAATGGATGATGCTTTCCTTGCCATTGCATATATTTACTTCATATCATACAAGGAATAGCACATATTCAAATTATCAGGTGCCATGGATGAAACTAAAATGAAGTCCAGGGATTAGGACTGAGTTAAGGTGAAAGAATGAAGACTTAAACAGTGTTCAGACAGAGTGAAAGCTGTCGGGGGAGAAAACATTTATACGAGTTTGATTGGAAATGTTTTAATACAGACATCATAGTTCAAGTTGTGAAGTAAAAACTGTCTTGCATTTGTAGATACAGGTGCTGTATTTACGTTTGGAAAAACTAAATTCGCTGAAAATATTCCTAGCAAATTCTGGTTTAAAAATGACATACCCATATGTCTTTCATGTGGAGATGAACACACTGCTATTGTTACAGGTTAGTATTATAATCTTAAATGGAGACAGTGATTCTTAGAGAAACCTAAATATTATTAGTGTCATGTTTAATAAAATTCTTTTCTGCTTAATGTTAGGAACTTTTACACTTAACAAAGTCAGCTCATATATAAAAGGACAAAGTAACCTGCTTGAACACAGAAAGATACATTTTAAAAGTCTGATGTTTTTCTATTGCCTCTAGTATATTTATTTTATGTCTAAAAAAATCACTGATTTGAAACCCAGGAACCCCAAAGAAGGTGATGATCTAATATTTCATTTGACTATATTTTGACTTTAAGATTAACTTAAATGTTACTGTTATTTTATATGTAGGGAAGAGACTTTATCTTGTGTTAAACATAAGTATATAGAACATGGGTTTGTACTTGTCAGAGAATTCTTTATAAATTGATTCAAACGGGTCTTTTCACCTTTAAACTACTTTTGTATAGTTAAATGTTTTTTCTACATGCATACCTTTCTTGTGATCTATTTCATTACAATAGAAATTTGTTAATATAAAATCTTAAAACCTCTATAGTGAATTGAATGTGTCCATACAGAGATAAGATAACCCAGTCTTATTTTTTGTTCTTTGATATTTTTAAATACACACACACACACACACACACACACACACATTTCCTTGTGATTCATTCATTTCTTGTTATCTATGTGAGGATTGCTTTAATTTGTTATTTCTTTTTCCCTCCCACTAGGAAATAATAAACTGTACATGTTCGGTAGTAACAACTGGGGTCAGTTAGGATTAGGATCAAAATCTGCTATCAGCAAGCCAACATGTATCAAAGGTTTGGGTCTTTTCTTCTTTATATTGTATTATTTATATACTTTAAAAAAATATCTTCCAGATTACAAGAAGTAACTCTAGTATTGATTCGACTCTTTAATATCATAAATGAACTATCTTTAATGTTTTTCTTTTGTAAGATTTACTTGAATATTCTTAGCACCTAGGTTTAGTAGGTAGCGGAGAGTGCTGTGGGTGTCGTCAGAACAGTATTCTTTATCTACAGGGCCCAAATTTCAATTTCAGCTTTAAATGTTGGTGTGAACTTATTATAACCAGTGCTATTTATATGCATTATTATTGGACTGTTAATGTTATGGTTAGAAAGCATTTAGCTAGACACAGACTACTAAGCACTATGGCCTTACAAATACCTAATAGAACATTACTGCAGACTGTGAGATCCGTGAACATAGAGACACTTAGTCATACAATTAATTCGGAGATTTTTGTAAATGTTTAAAAATATATAGATGAACAACTTGAACCCAAGTCCGTGCCTATGATTATTAATCTTAGAGCCTTTGTGGAGTATGACAGTTGGCGAGAAGCAACACAGTAGAATGTACTAGATCTTGATGTATTAATTACCTATAGTTCTTTTTATTAGATGTCTTTGCCCTGCCTTTGACTCAGTGAATCAGTTTGCCATAGATAAACCTAGAATAGTAGCTAACACTGATTTAGAATCACATATATAGGGTTTTAAATTTCAGTTGTGGGGTTACAGATATAGTTAAGTTTCTGAGTGCTTAGTATCCTCAAAGCTCTGGGTTCTATCCGTAGAAGTATAATAAATGAAAGAATCTTAGTTTTACCAGTTACTTATCATTTGACCTAGATTATTTACCATTTTCATATCCATAAAATATTGTAATTGTCATACTCTCTTGTCTAGCTCTTAAGCCTGAAAAGGTGAAACTTGCTGCCTGTGGAAGGAACCATACCTTAGTTTCAACAGGTACAGTATTCATTCTGTACAACTTCTATCCAGCCTTGAGAACTGAGGTCTCAGTTTAGTAGTATTTGTGGCTTTGTAAAATTGATATGCGTGATACTTTGGTGGTAGGTAGAATAGAGTTTTAACAATGTAGGTGTTTAGTATGGACATTTGCCTTTATACATATACAAAGAAATGCTGAGTACCTAAAGATCAAGGGTAGCATCAATGCATTGCTTCTTCCTGTTTCTTGCTCTTCCTTTTTTTTGTGACAGACGTGTCATGGAAGCCATAGGGAAATCTACTGATAGCAGTCATCTCCATTTAATCAAACTCTCACTAGGCAGTATAGTGTATCTAGAAGTTGATAAAGTGATTCATAAATTTCTGTAGAAAATCAAAGGAGAGACATAACACTAGTCAAAACAATTTCCAAAAAGACCAAAATTTGGGGCTAACAGTTTTCTGATTTCAGTCTCTGTCATAAGGCTACAATAATTATGGAACTGCAGTATTGATGAAGATGAGATAAAGTTTAATGGAGCACAGTAGTGTCAAGCAGCAGGCCAACACATATATCTATAACTAATTTCTACTTTTAGGTTCTCTCCTACTAGGCTGTAACTCCAATACTTGATTTCTAATACATGTTTGAGGACAGTTCAGTGGACGTGCTTCTGAGGAGTTAGCAGTGCCATATTTACTAGTCTCTTCTGCTCTTTGTCCTCCCCTGTTTACTTCTGTCTCCGAGCTGTTCTCTTTGCTGTAGCCTCTCTATACCTCTTACCTTTGCTTATATGTTTTTAACTGTTACTACAGGAGATATCTGCTGTTTAGCAGCATGTCTCAGAAGCAGAGTGACTGCAGTGTTAGTTAATATTTCACTCCTATGTACAGATACTGGTGGAGTATATGCAGCTGGAGGAAACAATGAAGGTCAATTGGGGCTTGGTGACACTGATGACAGAGACACCTTTCATCAAATTGACTTCTTCACACCTAGTGATGCCATTAAACAGCTCTCTGCTGGTGCGAATACATCAGCTGCTCTAACTGGTGAGTAAGACATGCTTGTGTTTCTGGCCAGACACATCTTTTCTTTCAAACAGGATGCACCAACTCAGTAAATGCATAACAGCAGCAGCATTCTATGTACATCCAAAAGACTAAAAATGGAATGTGAGAGCTGCATGTATATGTTGAGAGGGAGATACGCCTGTAGAAGGCAATTGATAAATAAGTTCTCAGCTCTGCTAGCTAGCCATTATTCTTTTAGATATTATTAAATGTTATCATCATTACATATTCTGAAAGGAATACTTGAGGCATTATCTGAAGTTACCAGCAGTATTGATTGAAATCAGTTGGGATGTATGTTGTTTAAGTATAGGTTGTAATGGTCATTACATTCCTGTGTTCTCCTTTTCTAAAGTAGATATGAGACCTTGTCTTTCAAATTCAGATCCATGTGACCTCAGGAAGCTGCTGACTTGCAGCTTTCTTCTAAGCAGGAGATTCTCTACAGATCTGGTGTTGCTTTTGGCCACTGGGAAAACCAGATTTCTGTTTGATTCATCAACTATAATAATTTACTATTCAGTCTTATTCCTTCAGTTTTCATTTCCTGTTTTAATTTTGGCTTATTATTAAATCATCTTGAGGATCCACTTTTTAGCTCACTGAAAGAAGTTGCTGGGTATTGTTGCAGTGTTAATCTCTTTAAGTTCAAGGTCAGAGGTATGACCATGACTTCATGGCTAGCCTGTGTTACATAGTAAGATGCTGTTTCCAAAACCAATACAAGTATTGATAATCCCTAAAATGCTTATCCTCTATTTATCATAACGATTCACAACACTGAAACCTCACCTAAAAGGACATAAGTTAATATGTTAAGATGCTATATGCTAATACATCTCATTCCCTGAAGTTGGAGAAGCTGTATTTCAGATATACAGTCATTAAATTAAAAAAAAAAGATTAGTGAGCGTCATCGTGTGTCCAGCAGGTGTCAGGAGCAAGGTTTTTGAGCTGGGAAGTAGCTCTTCTCACCGGGAGATTTGTAGGTGCTCTCTGTTGTCTCTCAGCTTGGTGGCAGCCAGGCTACCTAGAAGGAGGTATTGTTCCTGTGTGGACATTCAAAGGACACAAAGGAAATGACATCCTGTTTTTACTTTTGAGAAAAATATGGTAACTAAAGTAATTTAGCACCATTCTCTGCTTTTCTTAGAGCATATGACAGCAGAAATTAAACTCCCAGGTCATGAGCTGCTGTAAATGTCTTGGTACTTTTATGACATATCATTTTCAGTACTGAGTGAGAGTTTCAAAGGAAGAACAAAATAATAACGTATTGTGTATTACTTTTTTCTCTTTTTGTTTGTTTTGAGACAGTCTTTGTAAACCTAGCTGGCTTGGCATATATTACATAGCTCTGACTGGCTTTAAATTCATGGCAACCCTCTTGTCACAGTCCCTTGAGCTCTGGAATTAGAGATGTGAGCTGTTACACTTGGATGTATTGTTCTTTTCAAAGTTATAGACAGAAGATTTTGAACATTTTTCAACCCAAGGAAAGAATAATGCTCTACAAATAACCCTGATTTGATCATTATACACACACACACACACACACACACACACACACACATACACACACACAAATATATATATTTTGAAGTATTGTAGTACATTCCATAAATATCTATAATTCTATAGTTATTATATATTAATAAAGAATAAAATAAGACTAAAAAATGTAATCTAGAAGGCAAATGATAGTCTATGGGAATGTTATAGCTTGAGAGCCTGGCTAGCCCTTTAAAGACCTTTCTCCCCTTATTCTTTCTTCATAGAGGATGGAAAACTTTTTATGTGGGGCGACAATTCTGAAGGGCAGATTGGTTTAAAAAATAAAAGTAATGTATGTATCCCTCATGAAGTGACTGTTGGAAAGCCAATTGTGTGGATCTCTTGTGGATATTACCATTCAGCTTTTGTAACAAGTAAGATGAACATTTTTTGATTTATTGTCTCTCAGTTCTCAGTTATTACTGCTAATAAAATTATTTACAGTTCACATGTTGTTCAACTACTGAAATAATGTATATTTTAATTAAAACCATTTCTCTGTTTTTGTATGACAATTTATAATTTCAAGTGTTCTCTGACATGCCAACTTTTTAGAAAGTGAATACTAAGATCTGTTATAAAATGTTTACATTGCTATTTTAGAAACCTTTCTAAATGTTGGTTCTCAAACTTCACAGCCTTATATGGCATTAAAAACAAGACTCATGGGCCATTTTCCTCTGGATTCACTTCTATACTTTGACCTGCTCTATTCTTCCTGTCCTAACTTCTTTTATTGTTTCAAATATGTGAACCATAGAGTATTGTGAGAACCAGGATGATGATTTGGTGGAGAAAGATGTGGCTTGGTCCTTTGGTAATACAGTTCTCAGTAACTGCAGCTTTTTCTAATTTCTGGGCCTATTCATAGTCTCTGCTTGGATGTGTTGAGCTGTTAGAGTCTACTTGTATGTTGACATCTACATTTATAGCTATACTGGTTAACAATGGAAGGATGATCATGGATTTCCTTCTAACTGATGATTTTCTTAATAATCAGATGCCCAGATGAAACAGTTCAGTGGATTCTTTTAGAACCGTAGTTAATTCAGAGACTCATAACTGGAAAAAGTGGTGAGACTAAGTGATTGCCAAGTGCTCAGCCCTAAATCACTCCCTCAAAAGCTTAGGAAGAGAAAATGGAGGAACTGGAAGATAGGGAGGACTGTTTGAAATGCTGTCTTCTGGACATGATGTAGCACTGGACATGTGTGTTGTGGTTACCCACATACAAGACCTGCACAAGGTGGGGTGCCCATCATGGGTTGGGGGAACTTATAAGGTACCATCCCTTCTCAGCTAATGAATGATTACAGGCAGAGAAGAAGTCAGTTCATTTCAGTGGAGTAGCAGCTAGTCAGTGACCAGTGCTACAGTAAATAAGCCTTTACCAGTGCTCACACAAGAATCCCCAATTAGTAGATCACCAAACAAACAAAAGAAATGAGCACAGGGGTGGAAATGGGAAAAAGGCCTTGGTGAGAGCGGGATGAGAGAAGGTTATAAAGGCATGCAATTGTTAAAAGAATAAAAAGAGCTGGGTGGTGGTGGTGGTGGTGGTGCACGCCTTTAATCCCAGCACAGGCAGAGGCAGGTAGATTTCTGAGTTCGAGGCCAGCCTGGTCTACAAAGTGAGTTCCAGGACAGCCAGGGCTACACAGAGAAACCCTGTCTCAAAAAAAAAACAAAAACAAAAACAAAAACAAAAAACAAAAAACAAAAAACAAAAAAACAAAAAAAAGCAAAAACAAAAAACAAACAAACAAAAAGAATAAAAGAATAAAAAAAGAATCAAGTTTCAAGTGTTTTGTAGGAAATTAAGTTGATAAAAGCATAGTACTTATCATTTAGAAGTTTATAGCACCAAGATATATAACGTTTATCTATCAAGAAGGCATTTAAAACACCATAGATATTTTATTTGCTCTCCCAACAACTTTGTGTGAGATTTGTGTCTTCTGTTGTTTCATATACCAGCTAGAGTCAAGGTGATGCTTCACCCTTTACACTTTATAGACCTGTGTGGTTTCTCTCAGCATAGTTTCCCAACATACACACACAAGGAAGTAGAAGATGCAGTAGTAACTCGTAACAAACAGGCACTGCCTATTTCTTCTCACTTCAGAGGTACTGCCTCAGTACTTCTCTAGTCACTATTTTGTTTCTCTGTGTGAAACAGCAACTCCATGATGTGGGCTCTTTTCTTCTGATCTCAGAACAACAGGGATTACTAGTGGACTCAGAGAGGAAGTTACAGGATTACAGAAGTGAGTAAGAGAATAAGAAAGTCTCTGCTTTCAAGAAGCTCACACTCTTGTGGTAACTAGTCCAGAGGAAAGAAAGTAGTATTCCTGTGACAAGGTGGAAATAGTTGGTAGTGCTTTCTGATACAATGTTATCTTCATAGTGATTTAAGCACACATTTCATACATAACCAAGCTTTCTAGAACAAGTATCATTTAAAAAAAAAAAAGGCAAACAATCTTGGCCTGGCTACAAAGATCTATAGTTCTAGCTACTCAGGAAGCTAAGGATAAGGATTCCAAGTTCAAGGCCTGCTACGAGAGTGAGGTCAAGGGCAGCCTGGTCAACCTAGTAAAACCCACTCTCAAAATTTGAAACATATAAAGAGGTACTTGAACTTGTGCTCCAACTCCTAATCCGCAGTACCAATAACACACACACACACACACACACACACACACACACACACACACGGGTGCCACAAAGGTATAGGGAATGTAAGGTAGTCAGTCTTTTCACTGTGTTTTCTGAAAAAGTAAGAATGATTTTCTAATTCTTTGTAGTAATGAATTCTTTGTGAAGGGTACTAGATTAAAATAACCACCGAGTAAAGAGGAAAACAATCTAGTCTTATTTTCTTTTGTTTTACCTTGCAATGAGACATCTTAGGATAGCTCAGATTTTCTTAATTACTGGCTAAGGCTTTATGGAGCATGAGAACATGTGGCAGAAACTGTATTCTGTTTCTGTTTGTGTCCCCCACTGATCATTGTGCTTCTCCTTCAACAGTGGATGGGGAGCTGTACACATTTGGAGAACCTGAGAATGGAAAGCTGGGCCTTCCCAGTCAGCTGCTGATCAATCACAGATCACCCCAGCGCGTGCTGGGCATTCCTGAGAGGGTGATTCAAGTAGCCTGTGGTGGAGGGCACACTGTGGTCCTCACAGGTATGTGTGGAACATGCTGCTCTAGTCCCTGTAGTAAGTAGTAGCTGAGGATATTTTAATGATTCTTTTTACTGTGACAAGATCCAAAGACTTAGGGCTGGAGGGATGGCCCAGTGATTAAGAGCACTTGTTCTTCTATCATGACTCCTGAGTTGGGACTCCAGCACTGATGTTGGGCAGCTCACAAATGGCTGTGTAATTCCAGCTCTAAAGGACCCAACACCCTCTTTTGGTCTCAGTGGGCACCTCCACACACAACACATAAATAATAAAGTAAGTCTAAAAAGAGGAATATTGGACATGAGCTATAACTTCTAAAGAGATTTTAAAGTATAATGTAGGATTGTTATATATACATATGATGCTGTATTTTTGAAAAGTTTCTTAGATATGACTGAGATACGTGTCTGCTGTACAGTGGATCTATCCTCATGTCCTTCTTTGGTTCCTGGAAATGACCATTCTTAGTTTCTATGAGTTTGACTCCTGTAGATCCTGTATGGAAGCAGGCTTGAATGTCTTTTGGTTATGACCCTTGTCTTTCATTTATATAGTTAATACATTCTTCTCGCTCAGGGAAGACCTTTTTAAGTAAGAAAAAATTGAATTCTGCTGAATTATATTCATCTAAAATTAATATTATTTTTCCTAAAATACTTCCATTTGAAGAATCTGTCTTCATGCTATTTTCTGGTGTTGTTAATGATGTTTTTATTTATTTATAATGTATAAACTTAAATAATTCTTTGTGGGTTTTTTGAATATTTTTATTAGATATTTTCTTTATTTACATTTCAAATGTTATCCCCTTTCCTGGTTTCCCCTCCAAAAACTCCCTATCCCATCGCCCTCCTCCTGCTTCTATGAGGGTGCTTACCTGCCCATGCACCCACTCCTGCCTCACTGCCCTAGGTTTACCCTATACTGGGGCATCGAGCCTTCACAGGACCCATGGATGCCATATAAGGCTGTCCTCTGCTACATATGTAGGTGGAGCCATGGGTCCCTCCATGTGTACTCTTTGGTTAGTAGTCCAATCCCTGGGAGATCTGGGGTGCCTGGTTGGTTGATATTATTGTTCCTCTGTTATAATAATTAATTAAAAAGTGGTAAAGTTTTACATTACAGGTAAAAAAGAAATTTGAAACCTTTAAAATAGTGTCGGTTGGCTTGTGAATTTCTTATTTAATGTGATATATCAGGTTTTTCTTGGTTTCTCGTCAATATGTTAAATTATACTCAGCAGTTTATAATATGAAAACAAAAAAAGTTGTCTTCAAGTTTGTTAAGCATCATTGTAGTAACACATTTAGATAATATGTTTTTATTATGGATTTTTTAAAATTAAAAAACTAATAAGGCCTAGAGAGATGGCTATGTGGTTAAGAGCATTTATTGTTCTTGCAGAGGACCTGGGTATTGTTCTGAGCACCCATATTAGGCATCTGGAGCCTGTTGCTCCAGTTCCAGGGGATCTAGTACACTCTTCTGGCCCCGGAGACACCTGCATGCAATACGGTGCACAAGCACACATAGTCATTGCTTAATCAGAAACAACCCAGAATTAGAAATGCTCGAGAAAAATTTTAATAGCCAGTTCCTGACTGTCTGACTGTGGTAGGCAAGATTGAATGGGAGGTACAGGAGAAAATATTGTGATAAAGAAAAAGTGTAGATAAAATTAGTTCACTTAGAACAGGCAATAGTATATATAACCTACTAATTAGGAGATATGCTATATTAAAATAAGAATCTCTTACCATTGCCTCAATATGCCTTTATATCCTTGTTATGAATGTAGTTTCTTTAAGGGGTTTTATCTCTATTTATATTTCCAATATTCTTATTAGAGAGAATTATTAGGTGCTCATCAGTAGCCCTCATTCTCACAGAAGCTAATTAGATACTTTTCAAAAAAAATTCTTCACAACTGAATATTTTAAAATTTACCTCCATAGATTTTTTTGTAGGATTTATTAGCTAGGGTTTTAACATAAGATGATCTGAGGAACTTGCCCACTGGCTGCGGCTAGCAATAAGAACCTTTGCTTCTGGCTTTAGTAGGGAATTCCTGCTCTCCTCTATGCGATTCCACATAAGAATGTACTGTGATCATCTTGTTTCTCAATACATTGACTGGTGAGATTGTTTCATCAGTAACTTTTAAATCATTCATATATCCTATTTTGTACTTCCCATCTCTAGATGATAAATGAGCTCAAATTTACTGAAATACTGAAGGACATTTGCTGTCGCTTCAGTATAGCAGCAATATAGAGGAAGTCTCTCCCCTTCTGTATTGTAAAGAAAATTTGCTTATGAATACACCTAGCATATCTACTGTAAATTTTAATTCTTCAAAGAATTTTCTGATATTGTGTTTGTGCCTTGTGTCCATGCACACATGTTTATATATGTGAAACCACGTGCATGTGTGTCTGTATGTGTTCATGTGTGTCGGTTTGCACATGTATGCTGTGTTCAACAGGCATCTATTTTACCTCCAACTCACAATTTGTGTTTAATAGAATTTTATTAAACCACTTTTAAAACTAAGGGAGTGTCTGTGTAGGAAATTTCTCTTTTTTAAAATTTGTGGGAGTGAAAGGAAATAGTTTAATATCAGGTGAGAGTTTCTGAACTGATGTAATTATAAATGCATTTTAGGTCATTCTCTGAATTATATATAATTATATATAACCTACCTGATGATTACAATAATTACTTTTATGGTAATTTATAAAAGACAAAATCAGACCCATATCATTATTTTATAACACTTGTTTTTCTCCTCTTTCATCATTGAAAACTTGCACTTCATATGTTTTATGAACAGTTCTTTTGCAGGCAATTAATGTTCATTCTAAAAGTTTGCTTGCCAGTTATTTCAGATATGATGGACTTACATGCAACTCTTTTTATGTCTGTGTTCACTTCCTCTCAGAGAAAGTTGTATATGCCTTTGGACTGGGACAGTTTGGACAACTGGGCCTTGGCACTTTCCTTTTTGAAACATCAGAACCCAAAATTATCGACCGTATTAAGGATCAGAAAATAAGTCATATTTCCTGTGGAGAAAACCATACAGCTTTGATGACAGGTATGAGATCATTTTTCTGGTTTTTCTTTCTAGAATTGGATATAGTTTATCATAATATGAATGATAACGTAGAATGATTGTACCTAACTTCTTACGTATGGAATTTATGCCTGAGAAAATGGAATTATGTGATTGATATTCTAAATATAAGGTTATAAATCAGTTTAAAAGTAAATAAGGTATAATTCAGATTAAAATAAATATGGGTGCTATAGTATGGCTCAGTGCTAACAGACATTCTTAGCTTTATGAGGCCTTAAGCTCAATCGCCAGCACCCAAAACAAAAATTAGTCATGTTTAGAACCTTAAAGTAGACCTTTAGTCCAGAGTAAGACCATAAAATCCTTTTGAAATTGTATTTGTTTAGAGGCTCTTAACTTTTCCAAAATTCTCTCAAGCCAGAGAGAAAAATCATACAAGAAAATCTTTTTTTTCTAGCTGCTCAGTATAGAAGAGCTGTAGTCATGCTCAGTGAGAGTTAGGATGCTTTGACCACCAGGGGGCGACTCAGGACTGACTCCTTCCTTCCCTTTGGAAGGTAGTAGACAGAGCAGGGCATTGCAGTGACCACCAGGGGGCTTTTGTGTACTGACTCCTTTCTTGGCAAAGTAGTAGGGAGAAGAGCATTGCAAAACTTTACTGAGGGAATACATCTCCCTCTTTGTTGTTTTCTCTGTTACCAAGGAGATGTGCCTTTGGCGTGTTTACTTCTCAGTGACATAAACTAGATGCTGTTGATAATATGGGACTCAATAAATAAAAATTTCCCTTGAAATAGCACTTTATAACAAAAGGACCTATTCAGCTGTTTTATCTAAAAACAAAATAAAACATGAAAAACTCAGAAATAGTTGTAGTATATTTGAATAATCCAGACTCTCGTATTTTTGTTTTCCCTCCTTCTATCCAAAACATCTCCAAAAAGAGCAGAGCTTATGTAACAAACAGTGTTTAGAAAAAGTAGAAATTGGAAAACGAGCTACTACCATAAATAGTTCTTATGGTAGTTTTATTGCCATAATGAGTTCTTTCTCACAGAACTCTTCAAGAAAAGTGACCTGCCCATTATCAAGTACTGATGCTCTCCTTTGCATAGCATGTACCAACACTACGGAGAGTATAAAAATGTATCAGCCCTTCACTGTGCTTCCTGTAGGATCTGTTGGTAGGTGCTCCTTACTATGGTGCCCTAATGATAGCTGCTTTGTCCTAGTGCCATTTTTCATTGACTCATGTATCTCACTATAGGTTTTGTAAGGTTTGCATAGTACTTTTCTTACCTGATGAAAAGCATCTGGCACAAATAACTGCATATTAAGTTTGCTTGCTGTTTTGTTCTTGCATCCTCCCCAGGGAATATGTGTTACAGATTTTGTTCTCTCTCATACAATAAGATATGTGTAGTGAGCTGATTGTTTCCCAGCTTGACGCTACATACTTAAAAACAAAGTTTACCACTCTCCAAATATAATAAAAGAATGTATAATCTAAACAAGTTCTCTGTCCCTAATATAGTCCTGTTTTACTGCTTTAGACCCTGAATCTCCAACAGTTTGTTCATTTGGCTTGCTGATTATCTTTCAGCTTCTTGTCTAACCTTTGGTCTCTATTATACAAACCTTCCCATATAGTGCTGACTCTGCCTAGAGGATGCTTTCTTTCTTTTTTATAGTGAAATTCTATCTTTTAGGATTCCCTCTGATAGCCTTCTCTAATCCCTTGACTAGAGGAAAATTCCCCTCCTCTGTGCCCTGATTGTCTTCTGCTTCTGTGGCATTTGCCCCACATCCTTTAAATGTAGGGTATGAAGGAGGGGCTAGCGAAGAACTGCAAAAGTTAAGTGTAACTGCTGTGCCAATATGTGACAGGGTTAGTTAGAGAGAAATGCCAGGATTGCTTATCATTGTATGTGCATCAGGATGGGACCCAGATGTAGGAGTTAATCACAATGGTTGATTCACCTCTGACATTGCTTGGACAGCATTCCACAGCCCAATAGCTAAAATATTGAAAGACACAGCTGTATTCTAAGTGACATAGTTCTCCACCAGCGACATATTTGCACCCCTGGGAGACATAATGATGTCTGGGGACATTTCTGATTTTCACTGCTGCAGAAAGAAGTTTTTCTACTGACAAGTAGTGGACAGAGGCTAGTAATGGTGCTAAATAAATTAGCAAGACATAGGGCAGACACACAAGGATATTCTGACCACCATGAAGTAGTGGTCCATTCTCAGTTCAGTTGCCTACTGTTGTAAGTAGATCCATAAACACTATACACTTCTTGGCTCAGTAGACCAGAGTGAGTTTAATTTGCAATTCTATGAAAAGATGATAATTGCAGTAGAACTTAATGTATTTGTCTGTAACTAGAAAACGGACCTTGTGTAACATCAACTTTGTTTCCATTTTAGATATAGGCCTTATGTATACTTTTGGAGATGGCCGACATGGAAAATTAGGACTTGGGATGGAGAATTTTACCAATCAGTTCTTCCCTACCTTGTGCTCTAATTTTTTGAGATTTACAGTTCAATTGGTAAGGGTTTCATAGTCCCTTTTGTATATTTTATATTTCTAGATTTGAGACTTATTATTTCATAGAAATACATATTTTATCTTTGTGTGAGGGTTTGAAGGTACAGCTAATAATAACTATAAGCCGTTCTGTAAGAGCCAAGTGTTAGACATTGTACTCCTCTAGGAAAAAAATCTCCTTTTCTCATTTTTCTCCTTTAACAACATTTCTCTACAAATATTGAGTTTTCTGCTTCCTTTTAACTTTTCTTGAAAACTAGGACTGTGCCACATCTGTAAGCTTTGTGCCTCATGTCGCAGGCACCAGTAGAATGTCTTGCTCACAATGCTAACTACAGGGCGAATGCAGTGTCACTGCTTGGACACTCTCAAACCCTGCCCAAGAAGACACTTGATACTAAATGAAGAGCGTTGTAAGTTGGTTGAACACTGAGATAAGAATTATTCTTTTCAGTGCCACAGGCAAATCATCAGTTATCCTGTTTTATTTCTAGTATTTTTGCCAGTTAAGAACTATAGACGTGGGCTGGAAAGATGCTTGAGTAGTTAAGAGCACCACTGGCTGTTCTTCCAGAGGCCCCAGGTTCAGTTCCCTGACACCCATATTGCAGCCCACAGCTTTCTGCACTCCATTTCCAGGGGATCTGACACAGGACCCTGGCATATATGCATCAAAACATCTCTACACATAAATTAAAAAAAAAAAAAAAACAAACCAGTAGACATGTAAGCTCTGGTTGCTTGGTGGTACTCATATTGCCTCTCCAAAGACATCGTGCCTCATACTGTGGCACTTCTCACTCATTTCATAACTGGGAGAGTTTTAGCTGCCAGCTTGACACAATCTAGAATCACCTGGGAGGGAGCCTCACTTGGAGATTGTCTACATTAAGTTCGCCTACAGACATGCCGCTGAGGAATTTTCTTATTTAGCTTCATTGTCATCTGAAGCCCCATCCTGAGTGTTGGCAGCACCAGTTCACAGGCTGGGCCCTAACTGGCATATATGCTCTCTGCTCCTGGTTCTGGGTATGATGTCCTTACCTCCGTGAAGCTCCTATCAGTGGGACCTGCTTGCTTTGGTAGGCCTGAACCTGCAACTGAGAGTGAAAATAAACCCTTTCTTCCCTAAGTTGGTTTTTTTCAGGGTATTTTATCCTAAGAACAGGAAGAGAAAATAAGATAATAACCATTTAATGAAAGCCTACTGTGTATAAGATACTGGTCTACATATTAGGAATGCAAATTAGTGATGAACTAAATACCAATTGCTTATTTGGTGATCTTTATGGAGAGGATGCTTTAAAAGTATGCAGTTCTTCTATCACTAGGAAGAGCCCTGCAAAATGGCTTGAATCTGACTCTGAAAAATAGTATAGGCTCTCCCTTCAATGATTTCTATTAACAAGTTAAGACCATTTACATTTAGGATTATTATTCAGATAGATTTGCTAATTCCTGTAATTAAAACATCAATAAATAAAAAAATCAATAAATATATAATTATATAATTTCTCCTCTGTCTGACTCCTCCCACACCCCCTTTCTTCCAAATTCCCATCCTCTCTTTTTTTAGCCTTTTAGATACACAAATTCATAAATAAGTATAACCTGCTGAGTTATTCAGTGTTGCCTGCAGGTACATAGTGTAGGGTGGGCTCCTTGGCATAGGATAAGGAATCAGAGGACTCATTTCTAAAGAAGACTAATTCTCTCCTTGCAGTTGTTAGTACAGGGTTTTTGTTAATATTTTTTATAATGTTAACAAAACATTTAACTCATTGGTGATTATATTTTTCATTATTTTGTCCAGTGTGCTTGTAGTTTTCTCTAAAGACTTATAAGCCTTTAATTTAGAAAGTGCTCTCATAGGAAAATGCTTGGAGACATAATTTATTTTCTTTTTTATTTCTTTTTGACAATTTGTGTGTGTGTGTGTGTGTGTGTGTGTGTGTGTATGTGTGTGTGTGTGTTTGGGTGTTATGATTGCTTTTATCTCATTACTTTGTCATATTCTCTTCCTTCTTAATGCTTTCTTTTCAACTAGTACGTTTCTTACTTGGTTCACTGGATTGTTTACATCAGCATGATGAGAGGCTATTTGCTAGAACATGCCTAATACTAGCTACAGCACTAAAGGGAATGTCTGTCTCCCTTTCCCTCAGTAACCATTAGCTGCTAACAGTTCCTTAGAGCAGGGTGGGACTCCATGGACACCTCTCCCTCTTCCTTGACCAAATGGTGAAGGCCTAATCTTATGCAGACTTTTTACAGATATGTATAACAGCTGTATATTTATTATTATGGTCAGACACATAGTTATTCCTAAGTAATTTCCCTACTAATTATTCTTTGTATATTTGTGACTTTTTAATGTTCTTCCAAGATCAAAACATAACATTTTCAAAGTTATAAGATACCTGTGGCAAGGGCATTTTCTCTATATTAAATTGAAAGTAAATGTTGGATTAAACTGACTTTAATTTTCAGTCACTGTTTAAGGAATATATATTTAATTCATGTATATGCATATACCTATACATGCATGCATGTATACATACATATGTGTATATGTATATATACATATATACATATATATACATATATATGTATGTATATATACATATATACATATATATATATATATATATATTGAGAGTGATAGAGAAAAGCTGTTAACAGACAGTTTCTGAAGTTTGCTTCTAAAAAATTGTCTTGGCACTAATCTTTGAAATGTTAGCCCATTTGTGTTTGATGTTGACATTGATGAATTTTTCTGTGGACTTATGTTTGCAGATTGCCTGTGGTGGATGTCACATGCTAGTTTTTGCCACTCCAAGACTTGGTACAATAGATGAATCTGAATTTGAAGAAGCATATGAGCCTTATATAAGTACAGGTTCTTTGTCCATCAATGACCCAGGAAGTTCACTGAATAGATCTTTATCAGCACGTCTGCGTCGAAGAGAGCGGGTATATTGGGGCTGTATTCTGTATTATAGCATTAGCGGGTACAATGGGGCTCCATTCTGTATCATAGCATTAGTGGGTACAGTAGGGCTCCATTTGGACCTACCTGGCTGTTGCCAGGTAACTGTGGGGAGGGGCATACCTGGCTGTTGCCAGGTAACTGTGGGAGGGCCCTATTCTGTATGATAGCATTTATAGATACAGTTTGGTTCCATCACTGCAAAAGAAGCAGGAACAAACCTATTTACTTTTTATGTCAAAGGAGGGTCTTTCAAGATGAAAGTGGTAATAAAATGATCAGAGATAAAGGCCTTTAAACTTCTAGAGTAAGTTTAAAGTTAAGATATTAAAGAATAAAAATTATTACCATGCATAACCTTTGTTTATAGATCATTATCAAACACACAGTACATTTTTATAGGTTTTTTCCTTACCTCAAAGTGAGTGATCCCTTGATTATTTTTAAGCTGTATGTAGATTGATTGTTACATGTTTTTTTCTAATAATGTGGTAAGAACATTCCTATCCATGTAATACAACGTTCAGAATGTACAGTACAGTATTAATACAAAAGATACAGTGTAATATTGTAGAGCAGATGTGGACCACTTAATCATTTAGTGTAACACTGCTGCCTTTTGTGTTAAGCCTCCTAAGCAGTAAAAGGTAATAGACTGTAGACGATGAACCATGGAAAACAAAGAAAAAAGCCATTTACTTGGAGACAGGGAAGGCTTCCTACCAGTTACATTTAGAGACCCTCTTGCTGTTCTTTATAATTGCTATATAAGTTGCACATCTTTTAAAAGAAAATATTAATATTTAAAAGCTTTGAAAATTATTTTAAGTCCTAAAATGTGTTCCTTTTGAAGTCTATATTTTATTATGGAAAAGGATGTACAAAAATACTGAAAACTGTCCCGAGTCTGTGGTAAGTTTTGTTTCTTATGAGAAAACTTTTGTTTCTCGCAGTAGACAGATGAAACACAAACACACTTCCTAACACATCACCTCAGATACAAAGACAAAGAAGAAAAGAAACAGTGGCAGACTTTGAAGCTTTTCTCTTAAATATTTTCAGTAATTGGAAGAAAGTGTGCTCAGATGTTACATGTAATGACATTTGACACTCTGTTTAAATTATTTTAAAGGAGAGACCCCTATGCTCTACTTCAATGGTGGGAACACTGCCTCCGTTAGAGGGGACTTCTGCCTCCACTTCAGCTTATTTTTCCCCCAGTTCAATCCCCTTCTGTTTGTCTGCGAATAACTACCCAGAGAAAAGCCCCTCTGACTCGGAGCCACTGGACTCAGGTAATGTTGGCTGCTTTCAAAGGACATGGGCCCTCTACCCTGCCATTTTCATGCTTTTCTTGAGATGTTTTCTCCTGGGAGAGGGACATAGGTCAGTGATGTAATACAGTACTTGCTTAATGTAAGTTAGGCCCTAGAATTGAGTCCTAGCACTGGAAATTAATGAAGCCTGTGAATGTTTCCCCCAGTTTGCTATACTATCCTGTCCGTAGGTAGAATCTGACATCTCGAATTGGAGCCCAAATCTAGATATACCATACACCCCTCAGCACAGCAGAACTGTGGAGCAGTGGATAATATACATAGAATCATTTCATGAAGTAGACAGGAATGCTGGTCTTTAATTTATTGGTAAGTGAAGCAAGGCTTAAAGAGATAGAGTAGCTTTCCTGCAATCATTGAGCTGATGAATGCAGAGGACAGGATACAGATGGAAGTTCTGTACTGCAGCGAGAATGCATCACTGTGGCTACGTGCTTAGCAGGGCTTATGCAGTTCAGTTGATCTAAGTTGCATGCATGGTCGGGTGCTTCTAAAATGTGGGACCAGCTTAATTTCTCAAAGCTTCAGTTTCTTTATTTTTGAAATGTGTTTAATAATACTAAAGTAAATGTCTGGCAAAGAAGCACAGAAGACAAAGGTCCTTCCTATGTATGACTGACAACCTACGTTTGATGTCTGGAACCCACATAGAGGTCAAAAGAAGAGAACTGATTGACTGCATAAAGTTGTCTTGTGTGATACATTGTATACCATATAATGTGCATACCTAATAACAGTAATTCAAAAAAATTTACTAAGTGCATAATTAAGAGAGAGGTTGTGTGGGTTTAGATATATCCAGCATGTAAAATACTTGGTAACACATTCAGGGCCTCTATAAACCCTTTCTGTATACACTTAAGATCATTAGTGCCTCTACCTCATTCCATATAACCTATAGGTTTTATTATTGAAATTACAATGTCAGCTCTTTTACTAGTATATATCTCTTATACTCTACTTTTTCTTCAGATCATATAAATCCTTTTTATATGAATTTGATTATTGTTTTATTATTATTGATACTCATTATTGATATTATTCTTATTGGATATTTTTCTTTATTTACATTTCAAATGTTTTCCCCTTTCCAGGTCTCCCCTTCGGAAACCCCCTATCTTATCCCCTCCTCTCCTTGCCTCTATGAGGGTGCTCCCCCACCTACCCACCCACTCCAGTCTTCCCACCCTAGCATTCCTCTACACTGGGGTATCAAATACCATCAGGACCAAGGGCCTCTCCTCCCACTGATGTCCAACAAGGCCATCCTCTGCCACGTATGCAGCCAGTGCCATGGGTCCCTCCATGTGTACTCTTTGGTTGGTGGTCCACTCCCCGGGAGTCCTGGGGGGTCTGGCCTGTTGACACTGTTGTTCCCCCTATGGGGATGCAAACCCCCTCAGCTCCTTCAGTTCCTTCTCCAACTCCTCCATCAGGGACCCCACACTCAGTCCAATGGTTGGCTGCGAGCATCTACCTCTGTATTTGTCAGGCTCTGGCAGAGCCTCTCAGGAGACAGCCATATCAGGCTTCCATCAACAAGTACTTCCTGACATCCAAAATAGCATCCAGGTTTGGAGGCTGTATATGGGATGGATCCCCAGGTGGGGCAGTCTCTGGATGGCCTTTCCTTTAGTCTCTGCTCCACACTTTGTCTCCATATTTCCTCCTGTGTGTATTTTGTTCACCCTTCTAAGAAGCACTGAAGCATCCACATTTTGGTCTTCCTTCTTCTTAGGCTTCATATGGTCTTTGAATTGAATCTTGGGTATTCCGAACTTTTGGTTTAATATCCACTTATCAGTGAGTACATACCGTGTGTGTTCTTTAGTGACTGTGTTACCTCATTCAGGATGATATTTTCAAGTTCCATCCATTTGCCTGTGAATTTCAAGAAGTCATTGTTTTTAATAGCTGAGTAGTACTCCATTGTGAAAATGTACAACATTTTCTATATCCATTCCTCTGTTGAGGGACATCTGGGTTCTTTCCAGCTTCAGGCTGTTATGAATAAGGCTGCTATAAACATAGTGGAGCATGTGTCCTTATTACGTGCTGGGGAATCTTCTGGGAATATGCCCAGGAGTGGTATAGCTGGGTCCTCAGGTAGTACTATGTCCAATTTTCTGAGGAACTGCCAAACTGATTTCCAGAGTGGTTATAGCAGCTTGCAATCCCACCAGCAGTGGAGGAGTGTTCCTCTTTTTCCACATCCTCACCCACCCCTGCTGTTTCCTGAGTTTAGCCATTCTGACTGGTGTGAGGTAGAATCTCAGGGTTGTTTTGATTTGCATTTCCCCGATGACTAAGTATGTTGAACATATTTTAGGTGCTTCTTAGCCATTCCAGTTTCCTCAGTTGAGAATTCTCTGTTTAGCTCTGGTCCCTATTTTTTAAGTAGGGTTATTTGGTTCTCTGGAGTCCAACTTCTTGAGTTCTTTATATATATTGGATATTAGCCCTCTATCAGATGTGAGATTGGTAAAGATCTTTTCCTAATCTGTTGGTTACCATTTTGTCCTATTGACAGTATCCTTTGCCTTACAGAAGCTTTGCATTTTTATGAGGTCCCATTTGTCAATTCTTGATCTTAGAGCATAAGCCATCGGTGTTCTCTTCAGGAAAATTTCCCCATACCCATGTGTTCGAGGTTTTTCCCCAATTTATCTTCTATTAGATTCAATGTATCTGGTTTTATGTGGAGGTCCTTGATCCACTTGGACTTGAACTTTGTACAGGGAGATAAGAATGGATCAATTTGCATTCTTCTACATGCTAACCACCAGTTGAGCCAGCACCATTTATTGAAAATGCTGTCTCTTTTCCACTGGATGGTTTTAGCTCCTTTGTCAAAGATCAAGTGACCATAGGTATATGGGTTCATTTCTGGATTTTTAATTCTAGTCCATTGATTTACCTGCCTGTCACTGTACCAATACCATGCAATTTTTAACACAATTGTTCTGTAGTACAGCTTAAGGTCAAGTATGGTAATTCCCCCAGAAATTCTTTTCTTGTTGAGAATAATTTTTGCTATACTGGGTTCTTTGTTATTCCAAATGAATTTGAGAGTTGCTCTTCATAACTCTATGAAGAATTGATTTGGAATTTTGATGGGGATTGCATTGAATCTGCAGATTGCTTTCAGCAAGATGGCCATGTTTTACTATATTAATCCTGCCAATTCACAAGCATGGAAGATCTTTCTGACTTCTGAGGTCTTCTTTTATTTCTTTCCTCAGAGACTTGATGTTCCTGTCTTACATATCTTTCACTTGTTTGGTTAGAGTCACACCAAGATATTTTATATTGTTTGTGACTATTGTGAATGGTGTCTTTCTGTTGGTGATGCTTGCATCTATGACTCCTGATCTCTTTCCTAGGTTTTCTAACTCCAGGGTTGTCTCCTTTTTTTATTTCTTTATTGTCTCTATTTTCATTTTTAGATCCTGGATGGTTTTGTTCATTTCTTTCACCCATTTTCTGTAATTTGTTTTCCTGTAATTCTTTAAGGGATTTTTGTATTCTTTAAAGGCTTCTACCTGTTTACCTGTGTTCTGTATTTCTTCTTAAAGTCCTCTATCATCATGAGATGCAACTTTAAATCAGTCTTGCTTTTCTTGTGTGTTGGTGTATCCAGGGCTTGCTGTGGTAGGAGAACTGGATTCTGATGATGCCAAGTAGCCTTGGTTTCTGTTGGTTATGTTCTTGCCCTTGCCTTTCACCATCTGATTATCTCTAGTGTTAACTGGTCTTGCTATCTCAAACTGTGGCTTGTTCTTCCTGCAAGCCTGTGTGTCAGTACTCCTGGGTGACCAGTTTTCTCCGGGAGGAATTTGGGTATAGAGAGCTGTGGCACAGGGTCACCTCTGAGGTGTAGATAGAAACCAGAAGGATCCTGTCCCCAGCTGGTTTTTTGTCCCTGTGTCCTGATGGCTCTGTGGGGGAGGGGGCTCTTGGGCCAGAAATTTGAACTGAAGTGGTGGTCTTACCTGTGCTTGCCCGTGTGTCCGCACTCCCAGTAGACCAGCTGTTTCCTGGTAGTATTTGTAGGGCTGTGGCACATGATCAGCTCTAGGTGGCAGAGGGAAACCAGAAGGCTTCTGTCCCAGGCTGCTCCTTGGTTCCTGTGTCCTGAGGGTTTGGGCGGGTCCCACTGAGCAGAAGTGGTGGTTTTCTTACCTGCTCTCATAGGCTTATCTGCACTCCTGGGAGGCTAGCTCTCCCCCTGTGGTATTTGTGTATGGAGTGGTATGGCCCTGGCTCAGCTCCCAGATCATATAAATTCTTAACCCTTTACTAGCATGTGTCTCGTCTACATAATTTTATTTGTATATTTTAGGAAAATTCATCTGTTACTACAAATGTACATTTGACTATAACCTCATGACCAAGAGATCAGAGAAACAGTGGTCTGGGTATTAAAATGTAAAACCAAAGGTGTGATGGCTCAGGGGTAAAAAGCATTTCTTGTGAAGACATGGTGACTAGGTTCATTCCTGGTTTTCACATAAAGGTAGAAGGAGAACTGACTGAACAAACTAGTCTTCTGACCACCCCTATGCTATGTCATATAGGCACCCATACACACACCCATGCACAGAAAGACACACACACACACACACACACACACACACACACACACACATCAACCAATAATGTTTAAAATGAAACCTAAAAATTGGGGCTAGAGCATGCAAAGATGACTTTTTGTATCTTTGAGGAACCTAGGCAAATGACAGAATTAGTAACCAGACAGGAACCCACCAAGAGCAGGGCATGGGTTAGTTAGTATAAGCAGCATGTCACTGATGAGCTGTGTCTGACATGCACCTCTCACAGGGTTCACTTTGAAATAAGAATGAACATCAGATGGTGCTTCTTAACTCTAGACATAAAAAGATTTGAAGTTGTGAGGGTGCATGGGAAGAATTAGAGGAGGGGTGTGTGGTATAGAGATGGTCATATTTCATTGCATACATATTTGAATTTCTCAAAAATAAAATTTTAGAAGCATTTAAAAATATTTAAAATAGTAGCATATTCTGCCTAGCAGTGTGCACAGAGAAAAGATAAGTGTATAGTTTAGGAAAGTTATTTCACGCTTCAAGAGATTTTGATATGGAGTGATATATAATTTTATACTTTTGTAGCTTGAGTAAATAAGAATTAAATTTAAAGTTTAAATTAAACCTTTATGACTAAATTTAATAAAAATGAATAGTACTTAAAAGTGTCAGCCACACAAAGAGACAGATATTCCTGGATAAGAAATAGAGATAAAGATTTGGAGGCAGTATATAAGAAAAGAAACAGCAACCACCCTATGTATAGAAGATGTGGTGGGGAAATTCAGGTGCATTTGTTGTTGGAGAAAGACACAGTAAGAATAATATTCATTTTATAGGTTAGAAGTCCTATTTGCATAGAATAGTTTTCTTTGGTCTAATGGACCAAAGATGTGTTCCAGTCTAGTTGAACCTGACCCGGGTCAGTGTGGATTGTAGGGAAGTCAGACTGTAAGGAGGAAGAACATGTGCCATTTAGAAGGTAAATTTGGAAGGAGTAATATTAGTCAGTAACAGTCAAGCCACTGGGAAACCATGTGCAAGCCAATGGAGGTGAGCCAGTGGTACAGGAGAGCGTGGTAACACTGGAGAAGGACTTGAGAGGCTGGCACACAGAGCAGCCCATGGTGAGGGAAGGTATACTATACCTCAGTAGGAAAATGAGAAGTGCATGTGGTGTGGGGGAGGTAGGGGAGAGGACAAAGTAGATCTGGTTTGGCATCTTTACATTTTCTCAATCAGGAGGCAAGGCCCTATCAGTCTATATAAGCTGCTATCTTTTCCAAACCTACATTCTCTGTGTGACAATCTAGCCTCCTTCGATAGTTTCCACATCTTTCTGTAGTAGAGTTTAATGCCTATCTGTTCTTTGTCTGTTGAAGATGCCTGATTTTTATGAAAGTGTAAAACTTCCCATATGTGTCCCATCTGCTCTTCTAGTTTTATCTTTCAATAACATTTCATTATTCATCTAGGTTAGGAGACAACAAATTATAGCCCATGAAACAAACCTAGCTGGAATTTTATTTTTATAAGTGAAAATGTAAGGAAACTCAGCCATCCCAGTTCCTTTCTGTATTGTAAGTGGCTGCTTTCCATGCTAAAATGTCAAATGGTGAGAAAGGCAAGCAATTAAAAGCACTTGCTTTTTAGGTCCTCTGCTGCAGGGAATCAAATAACCTTTTCTAGCTGACCCCCCACCCCCACCCCATCTGTGTGGCTGTCTCTGTTTCTCTCTGTCATATACATGTACACTAAGAGTAATAAAATATTTTTTGAAAGTTTCAGATGTTAAGGCCAGACCTAGAGACCTTGTCCTTACTAAACATAAGAAACTTTGAAAAAACATCCTCAGATGTTAACTATAATGCCTTGAAGCCTTGGTATTAATAGAAGTGAGTAATTCATTTTGACTTCCTGAGAAGAGCATGGGCTAAAGAGTCAGACTAGACTTGAGATGGGAACTAGACACTAGCTGAGTCAACACAGCTTGCTGACCCTCATTGTCATGGGTGTGTGTTACTCGGGGTTTAACTGCTATGAACAGACACCATGCCCAAAGCAAGTCCTGAAAAGGACAGCATATATTTAGGGCTAGCTTACAGGTTCAGAGGTTCAGTCCATTGTCATCAAGGTGGGAGCATGGCAGCTTTTAGGCAGACAAGGTGCAGGAGGAGCTGAGAGTTCTACACCTTCATCTGAAGGCTGCTAGCAGAATACTGGCTTTCAGGCAGCTAGGATGAGGGTCTTAAAGCCCATACCCACAGTGACACACCTACTCCAACAAGGCCACACCTTCTAATAGTGCCACTTCCTGGGCTGGACATATATAAACCATAATATGGGGTTAGCCCAACATGGGCTAAAGAATATGCTTCTGATACATGGAAAATCTTCAATATAAGCTACCTTCTTGTATATCTCTTTGCTTCTTTGCTTTTTTTAGTTTTTGTTCTTTTCCCTTTTGCCCTATATTTCTACCTCCCTTATCCTTTCATGTATGATGCAAGTGGAAACTTTGCTTATTTCCAATATCCATGTGAATTTTTTCTTTACCCACTATCCTATGCTCTACATCCCTTATAGAATGAGTTCATTAAGAGTTACATTACTATTTCTTCGTGAACATATATATACACACACATACATACACCATCTGTTTTATACCTTAAATACTTCATTCAATTGAAATGATTAAAAAGGGAGCAATGAGGTGTGTACTGACATTTTTTTCTTTTTTTAAATTGGATATTTCTTTATTTGCACTTCAAATGTTGTCCCCTTTCCTGGTTTCCTCTGCTCACCAACCCACCCACTCCCGCTTCCCTGTCCTGGCATTCCCTTATACTGCGGCATCCAGACTTCTCGGGACCAAGGGCCTCTCCTCCCTTTGATGTACAACAAGCCCATCCTCTGCTACATATGCAGCCATGGGTCCCTCCATGTGTACTCTTTGGTTGGTGGTTTAGTCCCTGGGAGCTCTGGGGTTACTGGTTGGTTCATATTGCTGTCTCTCCTATGGGGATGCAAGCTCCTTCAGCTCCTTGGGTCCTTTCTCTAGCTCCTCCATTGGGGACCCTGTGCTCAGTCCAGTGGTTGGCTGAGAGCATCCACCTCAGTATTTGTCAGGCACTGGCAGAGCCTCTTAGGAGACAGCTATATCAGGCTCCTGTTAGCAAGCCTCTCAGGCTCCTGTTGTCATCTAAAATAGTTTCTGGATTTGGTAACTATATATGGGATGGATCCCTAGGTGAGGCAGTCTCTGGATGGTCTTTCCTTCAGTCTCTGCTCCACACTTTGTCTCTGTATCTCCTCCCATGGGTATTTTGTTCCCCCTTCTAAGAAGGACCAAAATATCCATACTTTCGTTTTCCTTCTTTGAGCTTCATTTGGTCTGTGAATTGTATGTTGGGTATTTCAAGCTTCTGGGCTAATATCAACTTGTCAGTGATATGTGTATTCTTTTGTGATTGGGTTACCTCACTCGGGATGATATTTTCTAGTTCCATACAGTTGCCTAAGAATTTCGTGAATTCATTGTTTTTAATAGCTGAGTAGTACTCCATTGTGTAAATGTACCACATTTTCTGAATCCATTTTTTTGTTGAGAGACATCTGGGTTTTTCCAGGTTCTGGCTATTATAGTGTACTGCCATTTTTAATGAAAATTTCATCAGGGAGCACCCCATCGATGGTCAGGTGATCTAAAGGGCATAGTGACAAATGAACAAAGGTTCACGTTCAAATAGAGCTAATCGTTTTGGAATTGTCTGCTTTATGATATTTTGTGATATCACTAATGTTTTGAGAAGTTCTAAGTGTTTATACTAGTTTTTCATTGCTACATAATGTTTTCAAAATTTAACAGGTCAAAGTAACATTTATTATTTGGCATAACTTCTGAGAGTCAGGAGGAACTTGGCTGGGTGCGTCATACTCAGGCTTTGTCTGGACTTGCACTATTACACGGGATGGTAGTATTTGGAAGCTTGACTGGACCTCTGGCTCCCTCATGTGACCATTTAGCAGGGCATTTCACAAATTTACTGTATAGACTTCTTAGAAATGCACACAATATGGCTTCTTCTAGAGCGAGGATTCATAAAGAGAAAAATCAACACACATCAGTGACCAAAAAATTTTAGTGAAGTCATGGTTATTGTCCACTTTACTTGATTGATCATATACATGGAATTCAACCCTATATCTTATGCATGGAGAACTACACTGAAGAAAGAATACCATAGACATGTGGGTCACTGGGACTAGATGGCAGTATTTAATACAGCTAAGCTGAAAAGTATTTATTCGGAAGGAATAGTGTTTCTTGTCCTTGTGAATGAAATTGTTGCTACATAGTTGGCAACAAAGAGGTTAAACTTTAAATATGAGATTTGAGAATGTGCTACTACTATGGATGACTACTGTTCATCTCCAACCACAAGTCTGAAAGGCCTTGGCTGTGGTTACACCCCATGATACATTATAGAAGGAAGGATATATTATAGAAGGAAGTTTTGTCCATTTGCTTTTTTTCATTTCTTTAAGATCGGAGTTTGACTTTTCCCTTTGACTCATTCAGATTATTTTGAAGATAAAATGAACAAAGAATCAGAGACAGAAAATTCTTCAGCAGTGGATTCAGAAAACTTTGGAGAAACTACTGATATCTTAAATATGGTAATTATTTCCTGGCTATTTAGAGTTATGTGAATTATAATTCTTCATGAACTGGTGTATGTATACTCTTTATATTATTTTATGTGTAAAAAACTGACTTTGTTACAATTTAATAGTACATATTAATATTAGTGAGTTTCACTGTGACATTTCCATCCCTGCATAAATCAACCTTTGATCGTGTGTACCCTCCCTTTCACAGCCACGCCCTACTTTAGTTCCTTTCTGCTAGCCCCTGTCTCCTTCACTTAACAGTCTCTGAAGGGACTCTAGCCAGTCTGAGCATGGCAAACATGGCCCTGCCCTTCTCCCCCATTCCCTCTGCCTCACTAAAAATGGTTAGATTACATTCCTAAAGCCAAGGTCTATTCTTTATTTAGCCGTTTCTTCCTCCGTGGTCAAAAGTCCCCTTTGGCTACCTTAATTAACCTGTCCAATCAATCATCCTAACACAGCTTTCTCCTTGTACCTTTAAAAACCGCCCTTTTCCTGTGTGCCATATATGTTGCCTCTATTCAGAGTCAGTGTTTTGTGTCCCACAACAAATACCCCTCCTCCCTCCCCCTTGTTGTCTTCCTCTTCTCCCTCTTCCTCCTGTATTTGTCTCTTATTCCTTGTTCTTTGTCTCTCTCAGGCAAATAAATCTCCTTTTTGTTGAGAACTTGGTCTTGGGGTTCTGAGCCAATACTGTTCCCTTCACTCTCCCTTGAAATTTTTTAATGATTTGATGATCACTGAGAACTATTATTTAGTCTTGATATGTTTTCCTTGCTATTGATTTCTATTATTTTTTATTTTACTCAATATGGTCTGATTAGATGTCACACATTACATTTTTTTTGAATTTTGTACAGTTTTCTTTGACCTTATATAAGGTCTATTTTAGAATAAGTTCAGTATGCTGATGTCAAGAAATGTGCACTCTACATCTGTTGAAATATATGTACAATATACTTGTTCTATAGTATAATTTATCAATAGCATTACTGTGTTGATGGCACTACTGAAGTCACCACTATTATTGTGTTAGAGCCAATTTTATTTAAAAAGTGAGTGTTTCAGTATTTGATACACACACACACACACACACACACACACACACACAATGTCTTTTTGATGAATTGTTACCTTGTCACTTGTAGTGACAGTCTCTGTTTCTAATTTGGGGATTCAGTTTTTTTTTTTTTTTTTGGTTAGATGTTAGTATAGCTACTCCTGCTTATGTGCAGCTTTAATTCATTCGAAATAAATTTCCATTCAGTTTTCTGTATTTTTTTTTGATGTAGGGTTTTTTGTTTGCATAAAGCATATTGCTCATTATTTTGTTAAATCCATTCACCCAATTGGTGTCTTTTAATTGGTAAATTTACACCATTTACATTTGGGTTATTATTGAAAGGTATGTATATGTTACTGATTTATTTCTAAAAAAAAAAGAAGTCAGTTAATTTCTTGTTAATGAATTGGTGGTTAATTATACTGATAATATTTCTCATATATATGCCTATCCTTATACCAAGGCAGATGTATTCTTTTCAGTGTTCTCATGGTTGTGTTTGCCCATTGTCGGCCTGGGTGGTACCTGTAGAGGAGACCCAGCCCAGGGGTTCGAGTACTTGGTCTGGTCTGACTGCTGAAAACGCTGAGAGGCCTGTTCCATTGCTCCAGCAAGGCGGGTTTTGATGAAAGGAGTCAGCCCATGATTTTAAAGCTTTATTAAAGAAAGGTAGAGGGAAAGAGAAAAGGTAGAGAAGTAGAAGCCAGCCAGGACCATGTGGAGAGAGGGGAAAGGAATGGGTAAAGAAAAGCCCAAGAGGGCAAGAAAGAAACAGAAGAGAAGGGAAGGGAAGGGAAGAGAAGAGGGCAAGAGAGGGAGGATGGACCAAGAAGCCACCCCCTTTTTCTTTTGCTTTTTTTTTTTTTTTTTTTTTTTTTTTGGAGACAGGGTTTCTCTGTGTAGCCCTGGCTGTCCTGGAACTCACTCTGTAGACCAGGCTAGCCTCAAACTCAGAGATCCGCCTGCCTCTGCCTCCCGAGTGCTGGGATTATAGGCGTGCACCACCACGCCCGGCCCTAAGAAGCCCCTTTTATAGTGGGCCAGGCTGCCTGGCTGTAGCCAGGTAACTGTGGGGGTGGAGTGCCAGGGGCTTGGGGCAGGCATTGCCCTACATGACTGATGGTCTCAGGGTTATGTCCAACAGCCCATTTTCCTCTTCTAGGTATAGTATTATGTTGTCTTCTGAGATGCTGACCTATTAGTCATGGCTTACATTAGTACATACTTATTTTGAAAGATTTCTTTGATTTTGAAAGACAACCCTGCTTGGATTCTTAGGGTTACTATTGCTGTGATGAAACACCATGACCAAAAGTAACTTGGGAAGGAAAGGATTTTTCTTTCATATTTCACTCACAGTTCTACACATCAGTTCATCATCAAAAGTAGTGAGGGCAGGAATTTAAGCAGGGTGGGACCCTGGAGGCAGGAGATGAAGCAGAGGCCATGGAAGAGTGCTACTTACTAGCTTGCTCCCCTGACCTGTTTAGCCTGCTTTTTTTTTTTTTAATGTAGAATCCAGGATCAGTAGCCACAATGGGCTGGGCCCTCCCACATCAATTATTAATTGAGAGAATGCCCTACAGGCTTGCTTATAGTCTGATCTTATGGGGAAATTTTCTTAATTGGGGTTCCCTTCTCTCAGATGACTTTAGCTTAAGTCAAGTTGATGTGAAACTAGCTAACATGCTAGGTGTGGTAATTTTGGTTGGCAATTTATATTTTCCTATTAATGCAATGAAATATATTATCATTCTATTCTCCCTAGTCGTTAGGTCTTGCTGATAAATTTTATCTTATTCTAATTGATTTGCCTTTAAATATAACTGAGTACCCTTCTCATAGCTTGATTTTTGTTGGTTGATTTTGAGGTGGGGATCTCATTCTGTAGCCATTTTGTCTGAGAATTCGTTCTGTAGTCCAGGTTAGCCTTGAACTTACAATGGCCTAAAGGTCACAGCCTTCATAGTATGTTTTTATGTTGGAGTCTACAAATTGGTTGGAATGGCTGTGTCTTACACTAGTATGTGAGATCCTCCTTAGTAAGCACACCTTTCTGTATGGTATAACTTGAGGTCTCAGTTTGTTGTTAATGTTGATTTCAATTGCAATTGAACTTCCTAGTATAAAGTGCTTGTAGTATATTTGGCAGTGATCAGTCTGTGACCTTATGTGTGTACAGTGTCAGTCTGGTAAACCCACTCTCCATATAATCACACAATGCTATCACGCACAATCTTACACAGCTCTCCTTCTCTAGCGTCTGACAGTTGGGTTCTAAAGATTTCTTATTTCAAGGAAAGCTCTGTCCTTTCTACCCAACATTGTATTCTCATTCTCCACTGCACAGAATTCTCAGGGAGCATTATGTCAGTATGTCTTCTTCCTGGCCAACCTGACTGTAGACTAATATGAACTGAGCTAGTGCAATATTGCCTGACAGCTGTTGTGCAGCTTTTGATAGGGAGGCATGAGCAAACATGTGTTCATTACATATAGGGAACTAACAACAGACCAAAGTACCAGTACTACCAATGTTCCACTTGGTGGCCCAATGAGTTTATTGTGGGTCAGTTATAGGAATGTGGGTGAGGGGTTAAGTACAAGTGCATAGATGACTTCAAGGTCATCTATGAAAATGCTATTTCTGAAAATCCCATCTCAGTGTGTATGTGATGCTGCCCAATAGTTGCTTCTCTGGAATCCCCTTGATAACTTGAAGGTAGTTCAGCAAGCCAGAGAGCCTCCTCTCACCAGTAGTCCTTACTGCTTTTGGAACCTGGAAGGAGGCACTGGGGGAATCTCCCAAGTTTCACTGACTATTTGAGACTTGTGATTTGTTTCCTTGCTAAGTCTTAGTGACCTTCTCTTCAACATGGAACACTTTGATTGGAAGGAAATTGCTACACAACATGGTGCAAATATAAGAAAATATTGGAGGCTTTAGTACCCAGAGCCATTGATCCTAGTAAACCATCACAAGATGACTCCAGTCACAGCTCCTGAGAATAATGGAAATATGGAGAAATTCTCCAGAGAGCTTCTGTCCTGATTTTAAGTCTCTTGTCTATCTAGATTGTGTGTCTCCCCAAGCTCATGAGTGTAATTTTTTATAGTTCTGAGGCTGAGTGATGAATAGTAAGTAGAGCCACAGCTGAAAGGAAGCCGAATATAAGCTCATAGGTTCAGAAAGGCACATAGCTCCTTGTTCTCTGTCTTGCACTGACTCCTGACTGAAAAGCGAAAGATGACATGAAAGTAGCAAGAGGACCCTTGAGGGGGCAGGGGCAATGGCATGAGAAGGCGGTAGAGGGCTTTGTGTGCCTGAAGCACACACTGTGCATGCGTGGGAATGCCATGAGGCATAGGATTGTGTTGGTTTAGGAAATGGTTTTATCCTTTTACATCTAGGACTATAAAGAGTGAAACCAGAAATCTGTTAGCTCATGCCAGGCCTTTCCAAATCCCTGAGTTCCAAAGTCTGCCCCAGTGGAATTCACTAGGGCATTTTATCTTTCCCTGTTACCCTCCCAGGGCGCCCCTCCCCCCCACCAGCCAACTACCATGTGAGTGGTCTTTGGGATACCTCTTTCCTCACTCTTCTATTCCCAAACTCCATCCATCTCTAAGAGTCTGTCACTGCAGTATTACATTCTGCCACTTGCCTTTCTTTATCCTACTAAAGAACTAGGAAAGGCTCCTCTTTTGCTTCTAGTGTGGAAAAGCTGAAAGGCACTGGCTTGCTTTAAGCTATATCTTACATATTAAGTCTATTTGTGAGGTTCTAAGTAGCTTTTCTCTCCTAATATCAATAGTATGGCAGTGTGGATAGATTGTATTAATGCCTGGGTTTCGTTACATTCATTATTCATTTGTAGTTTTCCATTTATCTAGAAGATAATATTTTTATTTATTTCAGACACATATGATGACCACAAGTTCCGATGAGAAGCCATTAGATTTTTCACCAATTCAAAAACAACAGGTACAACACATAGTTGTTATTGTTATTTTATTATTATTATATTATTATTGTTGTTGTGGGTAAGAATTGCTTTAATTATTTCCTTGAAAACTTTTTGGAAAAAGACAAAAAGGTAATCACTTATATTGAAATTTAAAAGACAAGATTGCAACGTAGATGACTCCTATTTGGTTTCTTTTATTGGTAGCTATTTCCTCATAGAATTTGACTGCTAGAATTTGCTCTTCCAGTTATTTACCTACCCCATGATGATGACTCTTTCAACTGATAATCATTTTAGCTCTTGCTTTGGGGACGAGGTTAGTATTTATCAGAACAGACCTCTGAATTTGGTTGTGAATGACTTTGCAGGAGTCACTATGCTGACATATCTGGATAATATTCACATGTTGCTAGCTCTAAAATTTTATGGTTTTTTTTTTTAGTGTTAACTAGTTGATAATAATTTTGTAATAAGGAAGAGTTAGCATAAAACATGATTAATGAAAGTTTGAAATTAGAGGCTATAAATGGGTAAGAAAGAGGTTTTAGTAACAATGTTAGTAGCAAAATCTGTCTCTGGTTTCTACAACCTTAGATAAATGAAGACATGTTCTGTAATCTTTTTGCTTTTAATGACTTTAGAGGCCAGTGAAACAAAAAACATGAGGTGTTTGGTAGTTACTAAAAAAAAGCAGTTGACTTCAACTCTGGAAATCATGTAATTTCTGTTTTCTACTGCCTTTGCTACCTTGTTCATTTAAAAATTCTTAAAGACAGATACCATGAAATGCAGGAAGATCTTGTTTAACTATAAAAATGCATAGCCAGCCCTCCAAAGTGAGAGGCACCATGAGGTGAGGAACAGCATGCCTTTCAACATGTACAAGCTGTTCTCTTGACACAGTTGGAAAAGCTCAGTGAGCACTTACTACCTTGGTGGCCTATTCCACCTCAAGCAGGGTCTTCCTTTCTAGTAGATGTTAGACTTAGTTTTTCTGAATTGCTGGAAAAAGAAAGAAACATACATTTAGAAATAAGCTATCAGTTGGGACTGACTCCCTTAGG
This sequence comes from Apodemus agrarius, assembly GCA_964023405.1. NCBI lineage: Eukaryota > Metazoa > Chordata > Mammalia > Rodentia > Muridae > Apodemus > Apodemus agrarius. The sequence continues at coordinate 11,285,226 of OZ030010.1, forward strand.
ATTATAAGAATAACTTAAAAATTAAAAAGTTTCTAGAAACAGTAGAAATGGAAATCCCTTTCAAAAAACTGATGTATTATCCATATTTCAAATCCTGCTTTTATATTAGATGCTGTCAGGCCTAGTTTAGTGAGTAAAAAAGATTTGTTATACTATTTCTGAATATTAGCTTGTAGATTCCTAATTCCTGTTTTTAAGAATTTATTTGGCAAATAGTAATGAACCACTAGATGTAACATGTTTCCTTATTTGTAAAGTTTGAATTAACGAGCCTTCACTCCATGTGAGCTTGTAGATACAAATATAAAATCTTAGCAGTGATTTATATAAGTATGATGCCTTTGTCAACTAATAATAGTATGATGGTTACTTCAAAAAATTTACAGAATCAAGACACGGTTGAGAAAGTGATGGAAAGTACACCATGCCCTGAAAATGAGGATAGTTATGAATATGAAGAGATGTCAAAAATAAAAGAAGTGACAGTGTACAAACAATATTTAGCAAAAGGGATCTTCATGATACGACCACCTGAGGTTCTGGGAACATTTTCAGATGAGGAAGTGGGTAATGCCCTAGACCAGGCAGAGCCACAGGTTCTCGCTGATGTAAAGGGCTCACAAAGCAAGCAAGTAGAAAAGGAAGGTGACGAAGAAATAGTTTCTGAGAAGAAAACTGAGGTGACGGAAATGGCAGATGAGAAACAGATTAGAGAAAGTGAAGAGAACTCAAAATCAGATTCGTTTTTTGATGACGTACCAGATAAAGACATAATTTCTGAAAGTGAAGACAATAAAGATATTGCTGAGGAAGGGAAAAGCAGTGAGCAGAATATGATCTTTGACAGTGAAACAGAACTGGTAGAAGAAGCAGACAGTTACCTGGAATGTGAAAGGCACAGTGAGCAAGACAGTGCTGAGGAGTTGGAGCAACACAAGCTGGTAGAATCTAGTAGCGAAGAGAAAGATGATGATGAAGTGGAGACCGAGCACTTCTTATGGTACAGCAGGAAGTGTGCTGAGCAAGCAACTGAGAATGAATTCAGAGCAACCAGATTTCTTCCAAAGTACGATCTTAAGCATGACCACTTGTCAGGGATACCAGAGGAGCAGGAAGGACCAGAGGACTCAGAAGGAAATGGAGTAGAGGAGCAAGTGGTACAGGCACAAGAGGAAAATTTGGAATTGGAAGGAGACAGAAAGGAGGCAAAAGCAGAAGCCCTGTCAGAGGCCATTACAGAAAAAGAGGTGAGTGAAAGTGAGGGAGAGGCAGGGGAAGAGAGAGAGGATGGATATGAAGGTGAAGGGGATCGGATCTATGAGAAGGAGAGTTCACGAGCAGAGCAGTGGCAAAGGAGACAGGGAAAACGAGAGAGGAAGAAAGGTAAAGGTAAAAGAGAAAGGCACATCCTAGATACGGAAGAGAGAGAAGAGGATGAAGGATGGGAGAAAGGAGATGAGGGAGGAGAGAAAATGGAGAGGGATGAAGTAATCCAAGAGAAAAGAAACCAAGAGATAGAAGAAAGAGAAGCAGGGGATGAAGGGAGTGAAGAAGAGGAAGGGGAAGAAGAACAGCCAGAAGAGGAGGAGGAAGAGGAAGAGGAAGAAGGCACATCAGAGGAGCAAAGTAGGGAGCATGAAGGAGATAGGCAAGAGAAAGAAGAGAGAAGGGAGGAGAAGGGAAGGCAAGATAAGAGAGAAGGGTGGCAGGAAGGGAAGGAGCAAGAAGAACAGGAGGAGGAAATAGAGGAAGGCAAAGAGGAAGAGGGAGAGGGGGAGGGAGAGGGGGAAGGAGAGGAAGAGGGGGAGGGAGAGGAAGAGGGGGAGGGAGAGGGGGAAGGAGAGGAAGAGGAGGGAGAGGAAGAGGGGGAAGGAGAGGAAGAGGGGGAAGGAGAGGAAGAGGGGGAAGGAGAGGAAGAGGGAGAGGAAGAGGAGGAGGGAGAGGAAGAGGGGGAAGGAGAGGAAGAGGAGGAAGGAGAGGAAGAGGGGGAAGGAGAGGAAGAGGGGGAAGGAGAGGAAGAAGGGGAAGGAGAGGAAGAAGGGGAGGAAGAGGGGGAGGGAGAGGAAGAGGGGGAGGGAGAGGAAGAAGGAGAGGAAGAGGGGGAGGGAGAGGAAGAAGGGGGAGAGGAAGAGGGGGAAGGAGAGGAAGAGGGAGAAGGAGAGGAAGAGGGGGAAGGAGAGGAAGAAGGAGGAGAAGAAGAAGAGGGGGAGGGAGAGGAAGAGGGGGAAGGAGAGGAAGAGGGGGAAGGAGAGGGAGAAGAGGCAGAAGTGGAAGTAGAAGGGACAGATGATGAAGGAGAGGAGCTAGACAAGGATGGAGAGGGGCTAGAAAAGAAGGAGGGAGAAGGTACAGAGGAAGAAGATGAGGAAGAGGGACAAGAGGGGAAGGAAAGAGAAAGGGAAGAGCATGGAAGTTGTGAGGAAGATGAAGCATATGACAAGGAAGAAGAGAAATACAAGGAGGCAAGTGGAAAAGTGGCTGATAGTGAAAGTCGGGAAGACAGAAAACAATCCCCAAAAGTGAGTAAAATAAAAGGGTCTATGAAATATGGCAGACATGGCGCATACTCAGAAAAGTCTATTACTAACCCAGGGAGAAGGCTGAAGGAACAGCCACCTAAAATGCCAATGGAGTCTAAACAACTTTTAGAGAATGGGCTCCCAGGTACCAAAGAATTCTGGAATGATGTTTTACCACTTTATTTAGAATTGAGGTAACAGACTCAATTTAACCTGATTGTGACCAGGGATGTCATTTGCATGCCTTATGCATAATAGGTATACTCATTACATTTTATTAAACTGATCTGTTACTATGGTATTTTTACATGTGGTTGAAAAACAGACAACTGATGGCATTTGTGCTAAGGCGTCAAAGGTAACAGGAGACAGTGTTAAACCTTGATTCCTTCTAAACTCATATCTTGTGTTCTGACCTCAAATTACTAATCTATAATTAAAAATATTATTAAAAGGCATTTTGCTATAGTTAACATTGTATATTCCTCATTAATGTCAGGTTTATATACTAGAAGCCTACTATAAGTTATATATATATATATATATATATATATATATATATATATATATAATTTAGTCTGTTTAAAACAGTACAGATATTTAAGGACTATCAAAACTTCTGATTTTTAATAAATATTTTGGTACCCCTTTTCAGTCTCTATAACCTAAAATATTTTTGTAAGAAGTGATGATAATTTAAAACTAAGGTAGAAAATTCATATTTTAAGAAATGACATTGGTCCCTTTACTTTTTTTATATCCTTTCATAGAAAGCTATAACATGATAGCTATGTTCAGGTTTTAGAGACTTAATGATGTGATCTCTTGTGATTGCTGCCTAGGCACATGACAGAATAGCTTATGAAATGAGTAGCTTAAACATAATAAAGGGACACATAGAAGTGCAAATATTCCAAGAAATAAAATTAAGCACCTATACTCATTTGTCTGCTCTTAAAAGTGATCATTTCAATGTCTCCTGTCTTCTGTAATTTGAAATTTCTGAACTCAAGCCATTTCTGTACTAACTGTACCATCACAGCATCCATTCTCATTGTGTGTTATGCCTCAGTGGATTCTCACTGACTTCTGTAATTCTCTCTCTGTTGCTTATCAGAATGTTCCAAGTAAAATAAAGATTAAAGTTATACATTCAGTATTGTTTGTGGAGGAAGACACTGTCTAAATTAGATACTAAATTTCTAAAAGTCACGTTCGATTATATCTATATAATGTAGCTATTTTGGTTGTGTATTCTTACCTCTTTTTTTCAATTGATTTTCTTTCTCAGCCTGTTCCATACCTTCGTTGTAAATGTTATGTGTTTGCACTCCATACATTTGATTCTCTGTAAGAAGGGGCATGAGACAGAGGAATCAAATGAAGTAGCATTTCCTTAGAGCAATTTGTAAATTAGAACCTGCTACAAAGACAACAGGTGGTATCCCTGAATAATGGACTACCCTGATTTGACACTGCAGTCCTTGGCCAAGTTGACCACATTTACTGCTTGTAGAGTAGAAGGTGATCATTTAAGAATAGTTTTGACATGATTAAATAAAAAGGGGTGACAGGCATGAAGTTGATAAAGGAAATTCATAAGAAAATGTCAGGGAGATAAGAAGCTAAACTTCCAGTCATGTCAAAGGCAGGGGTTGGGGGGGGGGGAATTGGTTTTCCATGAAGAGAACAGACCAGGTGTACTGAAGTTAGGTTCTAAAAGTACATCTGCTTCAATGTTTGAACTGATAGAGATAGCCACTTTTAAGCAGCATTTCTGAAGTTTCATTACATTTCCCTGCTCCAAAACATGTGGTGTCCTTTAGAAGTAATAGTTCCTACAAGATACAGTTAAAGGAGCTTTTATGTAGGCATTTTGCCTCCAGGGCCATACTGTCAACTTGTGCTTTCAAGCTATTATGAAGTTATACCAGCTTCTTTGTCTTTGTCTTCTTGTAGATGTCTGTTTTGGTGTGTGTTTGTTTTTTTCTAGAACTTTAATTAGGATGTGAGACCTAAGGAATTCCACAGGACCAGCATTGTTAGAGCTTTGTCACACTATAATTCCTGAGATCCCTATTCCTTAGTTTAAAACAGAAGCATTAAGTGTAGTCACAAGAATCACCTAGTCTTCAAGCAGTTACATGGAAGTGAGCAGTAGCCCTAAACAAAGCATGCTAACTTTCTCTGCCCAGTGTTCAGCTAACACTTAGTAAATCATACATTGTGGCATGCCCAATACATTCTAAAGTTTATGGCTAGGAGTTTGTTGGTGGTTAGTGATGCATTGAGACGGAGTATAAAAGAACACAAACTTTCATAAGTAGAGGTTATCATTATATTTGTATAAATCTCATCCTTAGAGAATTAGAAATGTGAGTGAAGAATAAGACCACTTGGCTCCTCCTGACTTGGCAGCTGGTTACGTAGATCTCAGTAGCTAGTTCCTATTTGTTTGTTTTTGAGACAGGGTCTTTCATAGCCTGGGCTTGCTTAGAAACTATTTGGCTTACTATGTAGCCTGCTGTTGCTCTCTCGCCTGTACTGGGATTACACGCATGGTAAATCTGCTAGTTGTTCAAGTGCTTCCTTTAGTTCACTGATCATTACTGGGGTAAATGTGAGGTGTTATCCCTGTAGAATCCCTTGATTACAGTTTCCTAATGTGGACTCTGTCAGAAAGGGACTTTCAGGTAAGCTGCAAAGAATCTGCAGAGCGTCTATGGCTGTTCAACAATAGCCCTCAAGGTGAGTAACGCTACAGTGTGTTTTGCTTGATAGTGATTGACTATAGAGATAGAGATCAGTTTACAGTGTGTGTGCTCTTTCCATCCAATGCATCAGTAAAGGAAGGCATTGGCAACTTTTTCATTCTTTTCATTGTGAAAATTCAATGTCCTGCGTTAATAGCTGGTATATATTATTGAATCAAGTATTTATGTATCTGTTCCCCACCCACTTACCCCCCAACCCCCACCAAAATGAGTGGTCTTCCTTAAGTCAGATAGACCTTAAAAAGGAAGCCAGGTATTAATCCACCTCCAATGGCCCACTTTTCTTTGTCTTAACTGTCAGGAGGACTAAAAATATTTCTCCAAAGAACACTTGGAAAGCCCAAGGTACTCTTCTTTTCATCACTTATTCTTGTTAATTATATGTATAACGTAACAGTACTGTTCACTTTTCTACTCCTGTTTCTTTAGCCAAAGCTGTACTAAAATGAAAATTGAGCTTCAAAATACATTTATACCTTGCCTTTGAAAAACAGGCTAAAGAGAAGAAAAATTTTGTGTCTTAGGCAAAGCATAAGACATGGCCTCTTGTTTCAGAGGACTCTGTAAGCCAACAGGAAATCCTAATAATTTAATTAGGAATCCTAATAATTTCCCAGTAAATTAGTATAATAGAGTATGTTAGCAGAGTAACTTCAGCTCTTGTATGAAAGGATTGAAAATGAACTTGCCACCGGTAAGTAGGGAAACTTTAAAATGAATCTTGTTAAGTAGAACTTAAGAGCAAAGGACTTTATATACTCATACAAGATGTTACCTGGAAAAGAATACATTGACTGCTCTTGAGGTCTTGTAAGGTTATTCTGGTGGCAATATGAAGAATGATTTGAAGCAGGCAAGAATAAAGTCAGGAATGGCAGTGAGGACCTAATTATATTAGACCAGGTAAAGAATGAACTGGACATGGGATAAAGACATGGGGATATGTATCAGAAAGTCGCAAGTAGTTAGGACAAAGATGTGGTTGGGAGGGAAGGGGAAAGTGAAACCTTTCTACTCTAGAAAACTGAGTAGAAATAGTGCTGTTCACAGTGACTGCAAATCAGGGCATAGGAGCAATCCAGGGAGACTGTTCTGTATTTGCTAGCTTCCAGTGGTCTCCAGGAGATGTTCAGTGTGGGGACTAGCATATGTGTCTGGAACTCAGTAGAGGTCACTGGGGATTAGTAGCTTGTCCATGTACTTAGCTAGATCTAGTGAAAGCATCCCTCCTGTGAATGGAACTGTTCAGGCAGGATCCAGGGAAAATATCAGTGAGTGGTTAGATGCTGTGGTTCTCAACGTGTGGGTTATAACCTCTTTGGGGGGGGTGTCATATATCAGCTATCCTGTATATCTAATATTTACATTACAATTCACAACAGTAGCAAAATTGGGTCATGAAATAGCAATGAAACAATGTTATGGCTGGGATGCCACCATAACATGAGGAAATATGTTGAAGGGTCTCAGCATTACTCTGGGTTAGAGTAGAGAATAGTAGTGAAGTCGAGGAACAAAACTTAGAGAAAATATGGGGGCATATTCTAGGAAAGGAGAAAATGCTGCTACCCAAGCAAAGAAGGGGTTTCAATGAGGAAGAATTGATGGCAGCAAAGGAGCTTCTTGGGGTGTCCTGATGGAAGCCTAGAGCTAACTCTGACAGCAAAAAAGGCAACAGAGCTCCAAGGAGTCTGCCTTATACAGAACCAGAATCTCAACTACATTTTACACTCTGAAAAGTACCAAACAACTGCCTACATGGTTCTCAGATTAGGGAGGGAGACGTACAGTGCAGAGACCTGCATACTTTGGATAAAACTTGCTGAGTGAATTTGTAGTTCATACAAACAGTGGCACATGAGACCAGGATATCCCTACTGGGAATTTAGGAAATAGAATTATATGCAATGTTTGAAACATCAGTGCGTAGGGGAACCGTGGCTCTTAAAATCTCCAAAATGCTTAGACAGATTTAGGGAAGACCAGAGCCCTTGTAGCCCAACAATCCTGAACTCAGACTCCAGTCCTCCACTGAATACTCTTGTAGATGCTGGGAAAGAGCTTTCATTTAAGCATTTAAAGCACAGAGAAATTGATCCCATGCATATGGTTAGCCTACAATGTATCATTACAAAAAGGAAATAGATTGTCCAAGGCAAAACAATGAGGATGGTATAGAATAAATGTAAAACTGAGAAAAATGCCTACAACCCCAGTGTAAAGTTCCCTGAATATTGCATTCACGTTTGTAGTCTTGCTTCTCCAACTGGAATGTATACAGTAGTTAGAGCAAAGGGCTAAGAATGAAATACAGAATCATGCATAGAAAGGAAGAAGACTTTTGAAATAAAGTGGTATCATAAGAGTGCAGAGATCAGACTGGCAGCTTGGAGGCATACTCTGGCCTGTAGACTTTATTTTTGCTTTCTGTGCAAATTATTTCTTTTAATTCAAATTGTTTGTCAGTATTTTTATATACATATATATGAATAAGTTGGATCAATTTTTCTGTGCTTTAAACATTAAAAATATATATGTATATATAATATTTTTCAAATAAAATATTATGATAAAACAGGCCAAATTATTTTTAAAACAAAGCCCTATAGATCAACTGAGTTAAAAATAGCTAATCAATTAAAATAAATATTTGATTTGGTTCACTGTCTGAAGTACTGTTTCCAGCAACAATGACATGTTACTGATATTTGTGGTGAGAACACATCTTATTAAATACTGGCATGGATGGAAAGCCGCAGGAACTCTATTTTTATTTTCATTAAAATACAGAATTTAATATAAGCAATTAGATACTTTTCTTCAAGATCTCATTTGTTACGTTATGCATCAAATCACCCAATGGTGAGTTTAAGAAAAATTGAACCAAAATTTCATTTAAAAAAATTTCATTAGATACGCTCCAAAAAGTCTACTTGCTGGCATATTAAAAGCTTTAAAAGAAACTCCATAACTTTGCCTAAAATGTTTAAAAAATTTGTATAGAATTGAATGGGAGTTGTTTTTGAGATTTTAATAGTCATATTTTTCTCTTCTCCTTCCTTCCCCCAAACCCTTCCATATACTACTCTTTGCCCCCTTTCAATGTCATGGCTTCATTTTTCATTCATTGTTATTATATACATATATGTGTATATATATACATACACACACATATACATATATATTTCTAAATATAACCAAACCCAGTCTATCTAATGTTAACTTATGTGTATGATTTCAGGGCTAACCATCTGGTATGGATAATCAATTACTGTACACTTCCATTGGAAAGACTCTTTCTTCCACTTTAAGCATACTTCAAGTTCTTTGTGTAGGGTTGAGTCCTTGGGAGCTTTTCCCTGCCCTCTTTGGCATGTCTACTGGTGTCTTTGTCTATACCATGCTTAGGTTGTCATGTTGGTGAGACTTTGTGGGTGTCACTTCTCACACTACTAAGTGAGACAGTCTCAAAGCAACCTCCCTGATCCTTTGGCTCTTAGGGTTTTTTAATCCCCCTTTCCAAAATGTTCCCTGAGCCTTAGGCGTGAGAGTGTATTCCATATGTTTCAGTTGGAACTGGATTCCACAACCCTGGATTTTGATTGCTTGTATTTTTTTTTGTAATAGTCTCCATCTGTTGCAAAATGAAGTTTACTTGATAAATGGTGAGGACTACACTTATCTGTGGGTATAAAGACAAATGTCTATATTGTTATTAGTTATGTTAGTTTAGTAAAGTAGTGGTTATCTGTTTTCCAGTATCCATGACTTCACTAGCACTGAGTAGTTAGCTAAGTGTTCAGTACCAGGCATTGTTTCCCCTCTGTTGAACAGGTCTTAAGTCCTATTAGAAAGCTATTTCTTACTGTCAAGGTATGCATGCCACTATAGCACCCTTGGGGTATGGTGCCATGCTGATCATTGTTGTGGTTCATAGGCATCATAGCTGGGTAGGAATATTGGTTTCCCTCCTTTGGAAGCTTGCATGGTACCTTCTGGTATGATGGAAGCTCAACTAATGGAGGGGGCATTCAAGTCAGTCCCATCGCTGAGGCCCCTATGCCTTGTTTCTGATGTGCATAGTGTCTTCAGCAATAGCGACTTAAACCTTTTCCCTCTGGGAGGCAACTAGAGGAAATAGCAAGAACCTCAAAGTTTGGGGAGTCCCTTGGACAGCTCTGACCAACAACTCAAAGGAGGGCTTTTCCTATCTGGTATTGGGATTCTTGTTAGTCTTTGACTCTCAGAGGGACATTTCTAGCCCAAATGAGAAGTTTACATTTAATGTATGTATGTATGTATGTATGTATGTAGATAGATACACAGAATTGCATGTATTGTAGATTCTTTGGATAGTTTGACTTTTTTCCAGTAGTTTTTCCAGCTCCTTATGTATTTACCTCCCTAATAAGCCTTCTCTTGGAGGGTCTCAGCATCATTGAACACTAAATCCTAGTGCTCTCCTGGCCCAAAGCTTTAGCCAAGGGTTCCATGTCTTCAACAGTCATTGTGGTCCAGTGGCTGTTTCTGGTAGGCATAGGATAGTCTTCTCCTTGCCTACAAAGTGAGTGGGTCCTTTGGCAAACTGAACCATTACAAGGAACATTGATGTCCCTGCTAAGATATGCAAAGTATGTGTTGAGCCAAACCAAAGACCAGAGCTCACTATGGTGTGTGACCAATGAAATGACGGTTCGGTTGCATTTCTCAGGCCATTCACTTCACCATAGTCCTAACACAGGACATATATTTGAACATTCCAGGCTATCATTTTAAGAATGTACTGAAACTTTACCTTTTCTTTTTTATAAAATACCAGTATTCTGCCAATATCTCCTAAATTATCTCAGTTTTAAAGGTAAGTGTTTTCTGTGGTTTACAGTAGTTATCCAGATGTATTTTTGTGATTTTAACTGGGCTTAAGTTCAGAGTGCTACAGTTAAAGTCTTTTAGTAAAAAAAAAAAATACCATATTTAATAGCATCGTGTTTTTTTATCTTTTTTCTGGGTTATAAATAGTTATACTTTCCCTCATAATATAAGTGAACTGTAAAGTTTGGGGGAGAACTCTAAATTCCTATGTTTTAGAAAATGAACAGAATACATAGACATAATTATATCAAAATGCTATAATAAGGAAGAAACTTCTTAATTTCTTTCAAGCTTAAGATCACGCTTTGGAAAAAGCCAAGAAAATGTACTAACAGAGTTTTAGGAACACTAGGCATTGCCACATAGCAACAGACATACACAGACATCAACATGAAATCCTTAGTAATGCAGCATCTTGATGTTCACCATAGCTTCTACGGCATTTTATGTCTTTGGCTTCTAAATGTGATTTTTATAGTGTACATGTTCACTGAGATCAAGCAACTTATATCTGTTGATTTTTTTTTAAAGAACACATCTGTTCATTAAAAAGAGGAAATCTTTTGTGATCACTTTTGTCGTAGGCTCCTCAAGTTTCAGAAACTGTGAAACCAGAAGAAGGTGGTGTGGATGAGCAAATTAGTCCCCTGAAAGTAGAAGAGACTGTAGAAGACGAAAAGAAGGAAGAAAAGAAGGAGATCGCAGAAGGAAGTACACCTGAAGATGCCCTCCCTGAAACAGAAGGCTCAGAAACTGTCGATACTGCTGATGAAAAGCAAGCTGAAGTCCTTAAAGAGGTATGACGACAAGGTTATGTCCTGAGGTGCCACCTGAGAAGAAGGGGAGGGTGCATTGTAGCTTCCTATGGGAGCAGATACATCAATGTATCACTTTATCGTAAGGTGAAAAGAGTTTGGTCTAGTCTAGGAATTAAGCAAGCCTTGTATCTAGCACACTTGCTACACTGCTTGGTGGTATTTTATTCCTATATGAGTGGAAATGGCTCCAGGTAGAATACTCTTGGGAAATGAACCAGAAAGCTAGATATCTGTCTTTGAAATGCTTCAGATTCAAAGTTGGGAACCTAGTGCTAGCAACAGAGATGATGTGTGTAGTATGCATACATTCACACATACATACATGTAAATGCATACAGCCACAGCAGTATTTGAGTTCAAAATGTTTGCCATGGATGCAGCCAAGACTCTGCCAGTAGTGCTCTAGATGAGAGGCGTGGAAGGCTGAAAGCCAAATGGAATGGGCTTGTCTCAGTTTCACCTTCCAGAACACTTGCACAAAATACTGAGTTAGACATGGTTTCTAGCTAATGAAATACTCTCATTCTTGCTCTAGAAAAGACTCTATTTTTGAAATTCACTTTCTTTCTCCAAGCCTAAATAACTACCAAATCATAACTGACCTTATATTTGAATGCGTACTGCCTGTATTAAGGATACGTTCAAACTATGTGCTTGTCATTTTTTATTTAAGAGATGATTGTCATGTAGAGGTCAGGTTTTCTTGGTTTCTGTTTTTCTCAAGACTTTTTACTTTCACTGAGGAAAAAAATTGTACTGGCACTTATTGTTTAATTACAGAAAAAAAAATCCTATTTGTGGAAATTTTTATTAACTCCAGGTTTTGGTGGCCAGTAAAATGTTTTAACATAGAAAAAATTAAATACCCATTTCCTGTTATAAATTTTTGAGAGAAATTGTTTGCCATTCCTCAGTCATCTTATAGATGGTATACAGTTTTGCAACTTATAGATGCATACTATATGCTTATAGAAGCATACAGTTTTCACAAGTTCATACAACTTGTTTTCATTGTATTTTTTAAGACAAGGTCTTGCTATATAGACCCAGCCATCATCAAACTTGTTATGTAGACCAGTACACTGGCCCTGAGTCATGAAAACTACGTGCTTCTGCTTCCTGGGACTTACAGGCATATGCCACTGTGCCTGGTTTCTGGTCACTGAGGACATTAAGAATCACTGAGCATCTGAGGTCTCCCATTGCACAGAAGCCCGGCAAAGAGAATTATCACATGCCTATGTCATTAATTAGATGCAGGCTCTAGAACCAAGCTTTGAAACCAAAACCAGGTTTTTCTAGCAGCACAAATATGGCAAGAAAGTGCTTTTTTGTTTGTGTTTTACCATACTGTTTTTCTATTGGTTACAGGAGGACAGTGCCAGCCTTCTGCAACGGAACCTTCGTGAGTACAATGAAAATCCAAAAGGTATAAGCTCATTTGATTTCAAAATGGTATTTTGAATTTATTTTATTTTTAATTATGTATATGTCTGTGTCTGTGCTTATGTGCATATGAGTTCAGAAGAGAACATTATAAATCCCCTTGATCCAGACTTTCCAATGGGCTGTAAGTTCTTTGCTGTGGATGGAGAGACCCAAAGCTGAATGCCCAGCAGTATATTCCATTAACTGCTGCTCCATCTCTCCAGTCCCACAGCCTGCTGAAGAATCATTATTTTATCATCAATCAGATATGTGATGTGGTCAAAAATGGTGTTCCGATATTATATTTGTTTTCTATATTCTTATAAAACCTTGAAATAGGGAGATCCATGAGCTAGTTCTGTGAAATGGAGTGGAGGAGAAATGGTGCATGTCATTCTTGTGTTAGAAGTACAAAAGGATAGACTTGCTTGGCCAGCGCATTTGAGTGAACATGTGGAGAGAAACTGCCATTTTCTTAAATAAGCCACAATATACACAGAATGAGAGCAGTAGGTCACAGGATAATAAGAGGTGAGATTCTTATGTTTATTTTCACAGGACCCTTTAAATAGGCTTATCCAGATTCGCTTTTCCCTTCTCAGCTTCTTCAGATGCACTCTATGCTCTTTAGCCATGGCTACTTATGTGTCACTGGTCAAGGATGTAGGGCTAAATCTACCTCTTCTTCCTTCCTACTGACCAGTAGTGTCTTGGGCTTTTGCCTCAAATCCCAACTTAACCCTTATCAAATACTAGGGTCTTCTTGGCACAAGTTAATGTGACGGAGCTGTCCTGGAGCTTCAGTTTTTCTTCCAGAACCTGTACATGTGTCTCTCATGTCACTGCAGGTACTGAAAAAGTATCTTAAGCATTTAGTGTAGCAGCAGGTGCCACACAATACAGGGAACTGTGAGTGTACTTTGTTTTAGGTGCAAATCAGCTGTGCTTGTGCTGGAAGCCTTATCCATTATGTTTTTACATCATCAGTCTATATATGCATTCTACTGTGTTTTCATTAGGAAAAGAAAACTGTTCGTGAGCTTGGGTTGTAGCCCAGTGGTAGAACACATCCTAACATAGTCAAGTCTCTGGGTTTGGTCCCCAGTCCCTCAGAAATAAATGAATTAACTATTTATGGGACTGGATGTCTGACTGGTATGAACTGAGCAGAGGAAGAAATAGTTTCCTTGATTTTGTCCTTATAATTTCCACAGAAATAGTTAAGTTGGAAGTGATGTAGGCACCAGGAACATGGCTTAGTCATTAAAGCCCTGCCATGTAATCATGAAGACTTGAATTTGTGTTCCCAGCACCTGCATTAAAAAGCTGGCCACACAAAGGACATTCTAATATTCCTAGTGCTGGGAAGGCAAGAGGGTCTCTGAAACTCTCTGGCTGAATAACATTGCCCAGTCAGTGAGCTCCAGGTTCAGTGGGAAATCCTGTCTCAAAACCTAAGGTGGAGACCATAAAGGAAAACATCCATCATTGCCCTCTGGCCTACACACATACACACACACACACACACACACACACACACACACACACACAGAGAGAGAGACAGAGACAGAGACAGAGACAGACAGAGATAGAGACATGGAGATACAGACAAACAGACAGAAAGACAGAAACAAAGACAGAGGAGACAAAGGGAGATGGGAGGAGAGAGACAGAGATCTTTTAAAATAGGTTGTTTTCACGTGTCCTTTCTGGCATTTCCTGCTTACTGTTCATAATAGGAAATATTTGGATAGTCATAATCCAAATACTTTTGCATTGGTAAAGTTATCCAGGCATCTTACCATAACTGACTCTGTTTGTCAGGAACTGTGTGGTGTGACATTACTTACTTGTTCAGTAGTGAGCTTTTTCTGTATTAACCCACAACTCGGAGTTGATAGTTTCCCTGAAAGCATCGAGAATTTCTTTCTCTTTAGTTAGAATAATATTTTACATGTATCCATTTGTAGGACACATGTATGATCGTGTAAAGAGCAGCTCTTCAGAAATTCTGGGAGGTAATGAACCAACAAGTAAAGACATAAAAAAAGCTAAAAAAGTAAGTGAAGTGAATTTTTCATTTTGGTATTGAGACCAAAGTCTTGAATTCACATTCTACTTTTCCTATGCTAGTCCCTTATAGGAGCTGTATAACCCCAAAGTATATGCAAGTTTTAAGGTGGTAGCTCATGTTTTTAATAAGCTAGCTTTCTTCTGTTATCATTTGCCTGGTAGGAGATGTTTAACTCCTTATTTTTAACTTGTATTTGAAATAGGTACATTGTAAATATCCTAGACAGCTGGATTTTGACTTTGTATGTTTTATGTGAATACCTAATTTCTGGAACTCACCATTGTTCTTATATCTTTTTCTCAAATCATCATTGAATCTTAGAATAAAGTTCTGCTTTGCCATCTCTTCTTTCCCATTTTACAAATTACTGTATCCAATGTTTTAATTTGATTAATGTCATGAACCAAGTTGTTACTTGTTTTTGATACCATATGCTCTGCTCGCCATTACTTTTTACTGTTCAGATGTCCTTTCTGGGCTCTTATTCTCCCCAAAGAAATCCTTTGGAAGTTCTTTTCATAGGTGTCTCTTGGTGGTTCACACCTTGCATTTCAGTTGGCTTGAATACACTTGAATACATTTCTATTCAGACTTTTTCACTGATAAATAGTATAGCTACTTGGCTAGTATTGTATCTGTTCTAGTTGTTGGTATTAAGAATGTTACTTTAGAAATAGAATAGAGGTTTACGTTGGTAGACCAGTTGCCTAGTGTGTTTGAGATCTTGGGTTCCCTCCCCAGCACTGTAAAACAAACATTGCTTTAATATACTTGTTGAGAGCTTTGTAAATTTATATGTGCTTTATTTTTAAATATATATCTTTAATTTTAACTTAGTTGAAACATATGACCCTTGAATCTGAGAAGTCATTTAATTTATATTTTTAAAATTTGTCATCTATTATGTATTTGAACATTGTACCTCTGTTTCAGAGTATGACATAAACATTTTCTTTCTGTTGTTCATGTTTTTAATATCAGTTTAATATTTCCTATGTCTCTTGATACTTGGGCAATTTCCAGGTTTTTATTGATTTTATATTATCTCTTTTGATGGAACTCTTCTGCTTTTTAGCATACCTTTTGAGCTTTAATTTCAATGATTTTTTTGCATTTAAAAAGACTTATTTTTATTTTCTGTGTGTGAATGTTTTACCTGCATCACATGTGTGCAATGCCCATGGAGGTTAGAAGGGTGCACAGCACCCTGGAACTGGAATTAACATGGGATCATGAGCCAACAGGTGGGTGCTGGGGACTGAACCCAGGTCCTCTGAAGGAGCAACAAGTGTTCTGAACTGCTGACCCATCTCTCCAGTCCCATTTCTTTTAAAGATTGATTTATTTTTGTTTTATGTGTTTGCCTGCATGTATGTGGTGTGTACATCAGTTGTATACAGATGCCAGAACATGGCACCACAAGCCGTGGAACTGGAGTTATAGATTGTTTGTTGCCATGTGGGTGCTGAGAACCAAAGTTGGGTCCTCTGCAAGAGCAATAAATGCTCACACCACCATCTTTCCAGCCTTTCCCCCCCCATGCATTTTAAGTGAACTTTTATTATTTTAAAATTGGTATAATGATTTCTGCTTTAAATAACTTAACTATACTTATTTTTCTATCTTTTTACTAATCCATAAGTTGCCTTGGCTCACTTACTAATGATAGTGCTTTGTTTCTGTATATGTTTTAAAATTTGGATTAAATTCATGTTCAACCAGGACATTTGCATGTAAGTCCTCTTAACCCTAGGTCAGCATCAGTCCATACATAGAATATGGTTATTGTTCTCTGTGTTAGATCTGAACTGGCTTATGGTCAATGTCTCTTTTAAGGATTGCCTGTCCACACTGGTCATATGAACTTCAAACTTACCTCAACAACATGTTTCTTATTTATTCAAAAACCAAATGATACATGCTATTTAGTTGTCTCCTAATATTTATATGTGGGCTTACAGAGTCTACATTTTTTTTAAGGGTTGAGTCAGTCCAGTTCCCTATAACTTGTGAACTCAGATTTCTTAAAGGCACAGGGTTTAGGTTACAAGGTATACACATGTTGTTTTGGTGATCATCCCTGAAGCATGCTTCGTCCTCATTTTAGGGCCCACAGGGATGATCTTTACATTCTTGAGAAATTACCTGCATATTAGAAAGTTACACTTCTAACTTAATGGGGGGGTTGCTGTTTTGTAGTGGAGCAGTTTTTCAAGATGTATACCCTCCAGTGTATAAAGTCAAGGAATGCTTCTATTTTAATCCATAAGCTCTTTTGCAAGAAGTCGTTATAGGTTATATTGCCTCTATCTTATGGATAAAAGGAGGAGTTGTTGTTGTTGTGGTTAACTCCATTTTGACTTCTGAAACAGCCACATCCTCATTAATTTTTCATTTTCTGTGTTTTTCCTGGGTCTGACATCTCATCAGAAACATTTCCTGTATGATAGCTCATTGAAAGACACTAATTTCTCCCTGGATAAGTCTTTAAAGGTCTTAAGTCCGATGAGACCCTTGTTCTAAGATGATGATCTTACCTGCTGTGTCTGCACATGGTCCTGCCAGTCATACTCTTCTTAGTATGTTTTCCTTCCCTGACTTCCAAGCTGGTTTCTTTTTCCAGTTTTGTCCAAACCTCAGTCCTCAGGGATGCCTTACCACATCTGCCCAACTCTCCCTCATTGCTCCTCAGAAGCCGTTCTTCGGCTCTCTTCAGGGTGTGCTGGGGAGCCCGGGCTACTTTCATCTGTTATCTCTCCTGCACGTCCCAGGGCTGGCCTCCCATCGCAGCACCTCCATCTCTCCACTGCTGACTCAACCCCACAAGCCCCATGTGGCCTTCATTGCCAACTGTAGCATTTTTTTTCAGAATTTCTAATCTCAGGAATGTGAGGTATGTCCTCCTTTTCTAAAGTGCCATGGCAGAAATGATCTGTAGTTGAGGTACACTAGTGGTGACAGGAAAAGTGCCCCCCACGTGACCAAGTCCTCTTACACTGAAATGGTGACAGTAAGTGAGTGATTTCCCAGTTTTCATTTGTTCCTTTTACAAGACAAAAAAAGTGAAATCTCTGTTTTCGCCTGTGAAGAACCATGATGATAAAGGTATTGTTGAAATCTAGTCTTACTTTATTATGGCCACATTCTTATAAAAGGGATAAAAATCTGTGGAATGTTAAGGGCACATTGTTGTACATATATGTACACCAAAATGTGATTTAATTTATGCTCATGCCTGTTAAAACATTATATCCCTGCATACTTTATGAATATTTTGCTTACTGAATTGAAATCTCTTTGTTTGTGTGTTTTTGCTAGATTTCCTTCTTTAATCGGATGTCATTGACAGGTCAGAAACTGATGCAGAATACTAACGATCCACTCCCAGAGATAAAGCCAATAGGAGATCAAATAGCCTTACAAAGTGATAAGAAAGATGCCAACCAGAACCACATGGGTCAAAATCTTCAGGATACTGCAACACCAAATATGGAGGGAAAGTCCAAATCCTGTACAATACTATAAATGTATGTTTATGTTTCCATGGTCACCGAGCACATTTTTTCGTCATACTTGAAAAATGTTGTGAATTCTGAAGGAAATTCCTTGATAACACTGTTTAAAAAGATAAAGATTAGTATGTTTGGCTTGGTTTGAACAATATGAACAGTTTTAATATTTATGCTAATATTCATAACAAGAAATTTCCAAAGTACATGTACCTCCAACTCTCTTTGAAGTGTTCTGGCCTTAAAACTGCTCAGTGTTGCATAAAACTATATATTTTTATATTTGAAAACCGAATGAAGCTATTTCATAGTTTTGCCAACACAGTTATTGTACTTTGTAATTTCCTAAGACAATGTTCATGATATTACAACACTGGAACAGTTTTGAATATATTTACAACATTTAAAAACAGGCAACATTGTAATGAACTTATTTTAATAAATTATCTCTGGTTGGTTCTGCTGTCAAGATGGATAAGTACTTGGATGTATTTATTGATCAATAAGGGGCAAAGAGGAGATGGATCATTTGATTCTCTTGCAGAAGATTTGAGCTTGCTTCCCAGCACCCAAATGGGGCTTACAACTGCCTCTACCTCCAGTTCCAGGGGGTCAGATGCCCTTTTTTAAGTCTCTACAGGTATGAGGTAGACACAAGGTGCACAGACATACCTGTTGGCAAAATAATTGAAATAAATAAAAAATAAACCTAAACGTTTTTGAGTTGAAAAGTACAAAATATCTTTATCACTTATCAAAGATATAAATCATCTAGAAAATTTAACTCTGCTACTACAAGAAACCTCAAAACAGTAAGGCTTGCTCATTTTAGCTGTCTGTAGCAATGACATGTGCTGCTTCGTGACTTGAAATGCATAGGAATGTGAAAGCTGTTATCTGTTCTGATAGGAGCGCTGCCTCCTTGCTCACACCATGTCTTTAGAAAGATGAAGCATACTCACTTCCTCTATCTTCCCTGGTCAGTGAAACATGTCACTTTTCAGTTGCAGTGAGCATTGCCCCATTTAAACAAACAAACAAACAAACAAACAAACAGAACCCCATCGTTTTATTTTTACCTACAGGGTTAAAAAAATGTTAATCCAATGTCATATGGTTTTGAAATCTTAAAAGTAGTTTTCTGAATAGATATTACACTTAGTAGGCTTCTTATTTTTAATAAGGTAAATACACTTTCAAAACTTGCATTGTTGAAACCTCAGTACCAGGATGATATTACAAAAGTATGTGAAGCAGAAGCTTCAAGAGCATAGTGGAAGTCAAACTCAAAAATAATGCTAAAAAATGCTGATGGTAGCAGATGGAGTTCTAAGGTGACCCCTAAGAATAGTCTTGGTGCCACAAGCCTTGAGTAATCCCTTCCCTCTGAGGATGGCTGATACCAATGACTATGATAGGGTGTCACTTCCTCTATTGTGTTACCTTAGTCTCTTAGAATGATTTTGCAGGTGTAATGGGAGAACATGTTATACCAGAGAGTGTAGGGTATCAGCCTTGCAGATCTGAGGGTTTGCCATTATGCAACTGTTGGAAACTGAATTATATCCAAAACCAGTGAGCCCAGGAGAGGAACATGGTCTGCAGATTAGATCATAGCCCTGGCTGGCATATTGATTCAGTCTTTTAAACCCTGGAGCAGAAGCCCCAGTGGAGCAGTGCTCATATGCCTGCCCTGCAAATCTCCTGAAACCATGCGTACATGCAGGGAGGTTTCATCTACGAAATGTATGCTGATTCTCTTTAACATTTTTATAGCAATCTCCCCCCATATCTCTCTCTGTGTCTCTGTCTCTGTGTGTATCTATGTTTATTTCCCTCCCCCCCCTCTCTCTCCTTCTCCCTCTCCATCTCCCTCTCCCTCTCTCTGTCTGTGTGTCTCTCTGTCTGTGTATGTTTAAACTTAGAAAGGGCTAAACCATAGTCACATACCAAATTTGATCAGTCAAATTATTCTCCTTTTCCTCCTCTTCCTTCTCTTCCTCCTTCTTTTCTTCCTCCTTTTCTGTTTTAAGTGAGTGCATTGTTTTTGGTAAGAGAAATTAAGTTTATAAGGAAAACATTGAAATAAGTAGACCTTAGATTTTTCTTGGCTCTAGTAATCACTAATTTGACATTAAATTTGAATAAGGAATTGATAGCTTAAAAACTCACTAGAAAAATTATGATTCACCTATAATAATTTCAGATTTTTCAGTGCATACATACATAGTGAGTTCCAGGCCAGTCAGGGCTATATAGTGAGAACCTGCTTCCAGAGCAAACAAACAAAAAAGCAAATGTAGAAGCTGTACTCATAAATTCTCATGAACATGACTACCCAAATGTGAGCTCAACAAAGATAGTACCCATGAGCATGCCAAAGTGCATGCTGTGTATATGGGGAGGGGTTAGTCTATGAGGCCTCTGACCTACACAGAGTATAGGCAACTGACAAAAGCTGGAAGCAGAAGTGACCTTTCCTAAGGAAGAGCACACCAATTGATTGATCAGTACCAAAAGATCTTCCCTGAAAACATACATACAGACTGTACAGGTTATATTTAGGAATGTGTGTACATATATTCATTACATAAGTACATGTAATAACAAGTAGTGAAAAAAAGGCCATGAATTTGGAGAGTGGGGAGGGGTATATGTGAGGGATTGGAGGGGGGAAAGGGTAGGAAGAAATGTAATTAAATTATGATCTGAAAAATTGAATTTTAAAAACCCCGAAAATAAGGAAATGACTTTTAAATGTACTAAAACAACTTCCAAATTAGAATTTTATAGGCAGAGAATTTCCTTCATAAATGTGAAGAGACATTTCAATACAGAAGGTAAGATTTGTCTATACCAAGTTTACACTAAAGTGTTAATAAATATGCTTGTGCTCCTAACCCAGTAGCTCTGAATCAGGAGGATTACTCCCCCAGAGCACATTTAGCAACATCTCGAGATGTTTTTGGTTGTCACAGTTCAGGGAGGCAGAGGGAGGAAAGATGCTCCTGCAGAACACAATTCCGTCGAAAACATCAATAATACGTTTAAAATCACCTGTCCTAGTGAAAACCAGTTAGGTTCACACACAAAACATTCAAGTATTTTATAATAGCTTCCTTCACAATCCCCGGAGCCAGAAAGAACCAAATAATCACCAGGGAATGGGAAGTGAAATGCAGCTGCCCATAGAAGAGGATACTTCACTAGTGCAGGGTTGCCTTGTCTGGCCTCGGTGAAGGGGATGTGCTTGGTCTTGTGGAGACTTGATGCCCCAGAGAAAAGGGAAGCTAGAGGGTTGGGGTGGGGTGGGGGGGTGGGTGTTGGAGTGCCCTCTTAGAACCAAAGGGGAGGGGAGAAGGAGGCCCTCCTGGAGAGGGGACTGGGAAGGAGGACAACATTTAAAATGTAAATAAATAAAATAATCAATAAAAAATAAATTAAAAATATTTTTTAAAGACATACACCTTTTTTCTAACTAGGCAAAGTTTTGTTGTCACTTCTTTTTTTTATTTTTTATTAGATATATTCTTTATTTACATTTCAAATGTCCCCTTTCCTGGTCTCCTCCCCCCTACCCAGGGAAAATCCCCTAACCCATCCCCAATTCTCCTCCCCCTGCTCACCAACCCACCCATTCCCACTTCCCTGTCCTGGCATTCCCCTATACTGGGGCATCAAGCCTTCACAGGACCAAGGGCCTCTCCTCTCCTTGAAGCCCAACCAGGCTATCCTTTGGTACCTATGTGGCTGGAGCCATGGGTCCCTCCATGTGTACTCTTTGCTTGGTGGTTTAGTCCCTGGGAGCTCTGGGGGTACTGGGTAGTTCATATTGTTGTTCCTCTGAGAAGACATACTCTCTTGATATATTCCCTCATTCAAGTGAATCTGAAACGTATGCTAGGCTAAAGAAATTTGTCTCCACTGGTTACCGGCTATTTCTGTTTCTGTGGCATTATCCTAAATCCAAACTGCAACAAAACTGGTGCACTGGATTGCATATTGATTTAAAAATCTATAAAACAAATCTTAAGTACCTCAGTTCAATACATTTAAATCAAATGGATCTAAAGCAATGAGGTGAGAGCCATAAATCTCAAGGAAGGCAACTATGCCTTGCCTGCTTCCGATCCAGTAGGTCAAATAAAGCCGCTTTGGAGACTATGTTCTTTACATTAACATCTTATGATGCAGCAGTTTGAACAGTAATCATGAAATTCCAGGATGTTCTAGCTCACAAGCTGACTCCTACTAATAATTAATAAGACGTCGACCTAGTGGTTCATGAAGAACAAGTGTTGCATTAATGTATATTGTTTACCTCCTGTGACAAAATCTTTCCAAATCTGAGTCGTTTTGCCTTGTAAAATTGAAAATGTCCTAATTCAACAAAGGTAAGAGCATGGCCTTATCATTCAGGAACCTGAACTCTGATCATCCAGTAACCTTGGCATTTTCAAAGGTCTTAATCTACAGGCCTGAGAGTAGCATGTATACTTTTTGTCCACAGTCCATGGGTTGTGTGCCCAACATTCCGCAAGGAAAATCAGAAAGTGTAGGCTTGTTTGTGAGAAAGGCAAGAAAATTGTCATACTTAAATATTCTTATCCCATGTGCCGATGAAGTGAATCCATGTGTTTTGACAATAAGCTTAATAAAGTAGTACAAAATTCTCATTTTAATAAACTTGTTATGTTGCAAACCTCATTTTAAATGACTAAACCATTAAACAGTCGATTTCCAAAGCATATTTGTATTAGGGTTTTCCTCAAATTTGCTTAAGAGACCTCGCTGGAGTATGGCTATAGACTTAGTCCCAGCTTGATGGTTTATAGTGAAGAAGGCTATGGTTGTTTACAGTGAGTCCTTTAGAAGATGCTTCCTGATCCTGGTGGACTATCTACTATCCAAGTGTGCTGGCTGGTTTTGTGTGTCAACTTGACCCAGGCTAGAGTTATCACAGAGAAAGGAGCTTCAGTTGGGGAAGTGCCTCCATGAGATCCAGCTGTGGGTCATTTTCTTAATTAGTGATCAAGTGGGGAGGGCCCCTTGTGGGTGGTACCATCCCTGGGCTGGTAGTCTTGGGTTCTATAAGGGAGCAGGCTGAGCAAGCCAGGGGGAGCAAGCCAGTAAGAAACATCCCTCCATGGCCTCTGCATCAGCTCCTGCTTCCTGACCTGCTTGAGTTCCAGTCCTTTGGTGATGAACAGCAGCACGGAAGTGTAAACTGAATAAACCCTTTCCTCCCCAACTTGCTTCTTGGTCATGATGTTTGGGCAGAAATAGAAACCCTGACTAAGACAAATTGGTACCAGCATACTAGGGTGTTCCTGTGACAACCTTACCATGTTTTGGGGAGGACTGTGGAAGGACTTTGGAACTTTGGGCTGGATGATCTATTCCATGTTAAGAGCTCTGTGGGATGTTGTATAGGAGGAGCTTGGAAGAAAATGTTGAGAACAGTGTAAAAGATGGAGGCCTGGCCTGTGAAATTTCAGAAGGAACATTAAAGACTCTTATCAGGGCTGTTGCTGTTTTGATTATGAAGATTCTGTGGTTTTGGTTAGCTGTGGCTGAAGAATCAGCTGTGGTTAACAAGATACCAAAACCACTAAATCGAATCTTTGTGTTACTGGAACTATTGATGCTGGTTAGCTGGAGCTAAGAAATTAGCGGTGATTAAGAAGAGACCAGCATCACTGAGGTGAAATCTGATTTTCTGGGAAGTGTTTTCTGAGAGCACAGACACAGCCAAGGTTGTACCTTCTGCTGAGGCTGGACTTGGTACTGTGTAAGTCACCCAGGTGGTACTGGTTTTGAAGGCCTGAAGAGCAGCTGAGGCTCAGTACTGTGAGGCCATGGAAGGCGATTGGTGAAGGTGCAGCCTCAGATGCAATTGATGGCTCAGTACTGAAGGAGTCATGCAAAGGAGTTGAGGCTTGGCACCATGAAGAGACCCTATGTGAGGCTATTGGTGAAGCCTAGTTACAACATTATAATGGAAGATAGCAGTGTTTTGGAGATGCCAGTGCCATGAGATGACCACCAAGAACAGCAGCAGCAGTGGAATACAGGCAGCTGGAACCTAGAAGATAAGGTGTGTGCCACAAAGGGCAGAGCTGTAGAAGTGACCCAAGCCCTTGGAGGAGCCCGGAAGATCATGAGTTGGATCACAGACATTGAACCATTGGAGTTTGAGTTTTGCTTTTGATTATGACTGTGTCCTGGTAGTTTTCTCTCTTGAAGGAAGAAAGTATTTTAGTGGAGCCCACAGTTAAGAGACTGCATTTTTAAAAGACTTTGAATTTGGAAAGGTATTGGACATTTTAAAGGGATTGAACTTTTAATATTCAAGACCCTGGGACTTTTAAAGTTATTTAGATCTTGGGGATGAATAAGAAAGTAAGGGTTGAAGCTTAATAGTGATGTGTTTGTGTGTCAAGTTGAGAAGGGGTCAATTGTACTGGCTGGTTTTGTGTGTCAACTTGACACAAGCTGGAGTTATCACAGAGAAAGGAACTTCAGTTGGGGAAGTGCCTCCATGAGATCCAGCTGTAAGGCACTTTCTCAGTTAGTGATCAAGGTGGGAGGGCCCCTTGTGGGTGGTGCCATCCCTGGGCTGGTAGTCTTGGGTTCTATAAGAGAGTAGGCTGAGCAAGCCACGGGAAGCAAGCCAGTAAGGAACATCCCTCTATGACCTCTGCATCGGCTCCTGTGCTTCCTGATCTGCCTGAGTTCCAGTCCTGACTTCCTTTGGTGATGAACAGCAATGTGGAAATGTAAGCTGAATAAACCCTTTCCTCCGCAATTTGCTTCTTGGTCATGATGTTTGTACAGGAATAGAAACCCTGATTAAGACACAAAGTATTCAAACTTGACTATATGATGTTCTCCCAGAAGTTTGTTTCTACTGGCTCTTGTCTGATCTGTGTCTTATCTGTAGCAAGAAAGCCACTCTGTAACAAGACTATGAGAGCCTTGACCTAGAAAGAGTTGGGTAAGGTGTGTGGCCTGGTGAGGCACAGAAAAGGCAATATGACAGACTGCATAGTACATAAGAAGAGGACAATACATCCACCGTGACAATAGCAATGGGGCATCCAAAGCATGTGTGAGAGAGGGAGGGAGAGGGGGAGAGGGAGAGAGAGAGAGAAACAGAGAGAGAGAAACAGAGAGAGAGAGAGAGAGAGAGAGAGAGAGAGAGAGAGAGAGAGAGAGAGAGACTGACTTCAGGACCACAGTCTTTATTGAGATCTAGGCTATTATCACCAAAGCAGCTTTTCCGCAGAGAATGTGAAGGGGGGGTTTAGGGTAAGTAGACTTAAATTCTTTGGAGTCCCACAGTGGCTGAGCTGATTTCCTGAACCCTATCTGCACAGTATCTTGTAGGGTGAGTCAGTAGACCCACTCCACAGCTGCGTCTAGCTGTCTCATGGGGAAGCATTTAAACAACAGCTGTGGAAGGCAGATATCTGGGTCAGCTACTGCGAGGAACTAGCTGAGGTAGAAGACTGGAAACTGTTGAGATTGCGAGGTCTGAAGCCTACTAGCATAACCTCCGATTATGTCCTAGTGCTCAAGGGACATCTTTTGCCCAGGAGGGTGTTTTGTTTGTTTGCTTGCTTTTCCAGCTGTTTTGCTGCAGGATAGTCAATGACTATCTAAACAGATGTTTCCACCCTCTCTGCCTCCCACACTGGAAAAAAACCCTACTCATTACACATTATTATAGCATGTGGCAATATCCCTAACACAAAACATGAACCATATGTTGTACATACAATAAATTGAACGTGGTTGTACACAAAAGCATCTATGGTACTCCAAGAAAATACTTTGGATATCCTTAACCATAGTCACTCTCCACTGAACACTATGAAAATAATTATTTGATTTGTATGACAATGTTATGAAAAGCATATTGGGAGCTGGGGTGAGAAAATGGGGAAACAGAATCATGTAATTGACTAGGTCCTACCAAGGAGGAAATAGAATATATGTAAGTTGCCTATTTGATAATCAGCACATCCTGTGGCTTCCCTTGGCTTTAACAGAGAGCAGTCACACTGATTTGAAAACAGATGTTATACCTATATTCCAAGATGAAAAGAAACTGGAAAAAAATCCTGATCCACCAGTTTTCTCCAAATGTGGAAAACAACTTCCAACATTTCTCATTTGCAAGGACATGCTTACATTTCTACAAGGGGAGCCAAAAAAGTGTAGCCTTCGTGTCTTGGATGCAATATCCCTAGTTAAAACCAAAGGATTTGTTTGTTTAGTACTGGAAATCAATGCCATTGCTGGTTCCTGTACTCCACCACTGAGCTACACCGCCAGCCCCTTAAGACTCTGTCATTAAGCAAAAGTCTTTGACATATTTCAGCTTAAAAACTATATACTGACATGCATGGTGATACACACCTGTTATCCCAGCACAGTGGAGAATGAGGAAGGAGGATTGTTAGTGCAAAACAAGCATCTGGGTCACACATCAAAAAACCCTCATTGGTCTGATTTAAGCTGAAAAGTTAAACAACAAGGAAGGAGAAATATTTTTTCTACAGGGCATACCAGAAACGAGGTCTCCTTTCAAACAACTGGGGAGTTCTGGGATTCATGGATATCAGATACTAAAGGCACCCCACATGCACACTAGACAGAGGTAGCCTTCTGATTTTGAATATATCATCAGACTTCTCTTATGGTTGATTAAAAAAAAATAACAGGAAAGATCTAGCCATATCTATGTTAACAAAAGGGAGAAGGCCCCATAAAACCTTTTCTTAATCTGTTTGGACTTGCCAATTGCGGCTCTGTAGTTCTAATCCCACAAAAACACTGAATGCATTAAAGAAAGAAAACACATTTGGCCAAGTTGGTTGTAAACTACCAAATATAAAGTCTGATGCTAAGCATTTGATAATACACAAATGCACCTCCCTCCCCTGACTCTCCCTTGTGCAAGCCCTAGATCTAGATCTGAGTCTGAGGAAGCACACCACACTTGCTGAGTACTTTGGTTTTATGTATTCTACATGGATGAAAAAGTTTTGTTTTTTTTTAATTTTATTTTAATAGTAGTCAGAGTTGAACCTAAGGCCTAGCAAATGCTAGATGTGTGCTTTACCAGGGAGCCTTGTATCCCCAGTCTTATGGAAGATTTTCAAAGACTTAGTTGTTTTGTTTTGTCCTGTAAGCTGTTTTGGCTTTCCTCTAATTATTCACAGATGTGAACACGTCTTTTATCTGGCTCAGGAATCCTGTGTCAGTGACATATTTGTAACAGAGTGGGTGGCAGGGGGGCCTGCTGCATAGCCAGCGGAGCTGTGCTCCACTGGAAGTGCTTACCTGCCCACAGCTCTGGCAGCAGGACCCTTGTCTTGAGGGACACCACCTTTCAGGACATAGCTACCACAGACTAGAACTGGCTCTATCTGCTAACAACCCCTGGAAACAAACTTCATCAACATGACACAAGCTGATAATCAGGTCTCAATTGCTAGAGACTGGCCAAGTATTTTGTGATTGGCTGAAACTTGGGGATCTAGAAATGTTCTGTTATCTGAGACAAGAAACTGACCACAAATCTTCAAATAACTGACAGAACCTCCACTTCTTCCTTCTTTTCTTCTGGTTTTTTTTTTTTTAATTCTCCTTTCATACAGTACATTTTGACTGCGGCCTCCCCTTTCTTCCACCCCTCCCCCCACCTCCCATCTCCATCTCCCACTGCTCATCTGTTTCCCTCCAGAAAAGATCAGGCTTCCCAGGGATATCAGCCAAACATTCATAACAAGATGCAATAAGAGTACGCACCAACCTTCATATAAAGGCTGAATGAGGCAACCCGGGAAGAAAAAAAGGGTCCAAGATCAGGTAAAAGAGTCAGAGACACCCCAACTACCACTGTTAGGAGTCCCACCAAGCTACACAACCACACCAATATGTGAGGGGCCCTAGGTAAGACCTATACAAGCTCTGTGATTGTCACATCAGTCTCTGTGAGCTCCTAGGAGCCCTGCTTAGTTGATTTTGTGGGTCTTGTTCTGGTGTCCTTTACCCTCCCCCCAGGCTCCTACAATCTGTCCCTTCCCGTTTCTGAGGAGTTCTCCTAAGTCCACCCAGTGTTTAGCTGTGGGTCTCTGCATCTGCTTTCATCAGCTGTCCAAGGAAGCCTCTCTGATGACAGTCAGTCCAGGCCCCAATCTATGAGTATAGCACAATGCCATTAAGAATCAGTTGTCTGATATTTTTTTGTCAGTCATATCTAGTTCTACCTATGTCTGAACAATACAGCTTCCAGTATATAAAATTTCTCTCTTGATTTTTTTTTTTGGAGAATTTGACATGAGTACTGTATTTACATTATTTCTCCTCCCTTTCCTTCCTCTAACTCCTCCCCATGTCCCTCCAACTCCTCCTCAAATTTACAACCTCTTATTTTTTAATTAATATTCTCTCTCTCTCTCTCTCTCTCTCTCTCTCTCTCTCTCTCTCTCTCACACACACACACACACACACACACACAGATACATATCACATCAGTATAAGGTGCTAGGCAATGCTGCAGGCTGTATTACTCCTAATATGCTAGCTTATTTTGTTGCTACAGGACAGAAGCCAGGCCCACAAAATCTTCAAGTCCTTCCTAATGTCCTTTGGCTTCCTTGAATCCTGAGTTAGACATGGCCAGTTCCTGATCTTCAGGCTACCAATGTCTGCGGGTGATCCATTTCATTGAAGCTGGCGATGATGTCTAAAACGTGGCTTCCTGTTTGTCCTTAGAGGTTATCCCTTTTCCTTGTTCTCTGCTATTTCATCTCTAACTTTCCTAATTACTGGGCCCTGTTATCTAGAGGAATGTCAGAGTTGTCGCCATATAGGACATGGGGACATGGTAATTGGGAGGCTGAGGGAAGAGAATTGCAAGTTTGAGGCTTTCCTGAGGTACATAGTGAGTTCCAAGCCAGCTTGGGCTACATAGCATTTTACTTTCTCAAAACACACACACACACACACACACACACACACACACACACACACACACACACACAGAGAGAGAGAGAGAGAGAGAGAGAGAGAGAGAGAGAGAGAGAGAGAGAGGAGAGACATATAAACTGTCACTATTTTCTAAACATCAGTATAAGGTGCTAGGCAGGCTGTATCAATCCTGATATGCTAGCTTATTTTTATACAGGACAGTGCCACATTGACCAAGCTAACTCAGTCAACAGGGTCTCAAGGGAAGAGAATTGAAAAAAGAAGAAAAACAATTGACAAAATTAGAACATGACTCCAGCCAGTACTGAGACTGAAGCAGTTTTATTTCTCTCCAGCCTGCTTTTATGCCATTCTAGGCATATCCAAAAACCATGGTCAGTTCTTAGATCAAAGACTAAGTAATCAAGTGAAGTAGTAAACAAAAAGATCACACAAGATAATAATCAAGCAGAGCCGCAAGCAAAGCCCCATGGTCGCTGTTTCTAATATTCTTATCTGAGCCTACTTCCTTGTCCGAGCCCAGTGACAAATGCCAAATTTCTAAAAAGCAGCACCAAAAGCTCTCAATACCACATGGTGGCACATGCCTTTAATTCCAGCACTTGAGAAGCAAAGGCAGGAGGACCTCTGTGAGTTCGAGGTCAGCATAGTCTGTCTACATAAGTTCAAGCCAGTCGGAGCTACATAGTGGAACCCTGTCTCAAAGCATCAAAAAAAATAAAAAATAAAAAGTTGCTTGAAGATTAGAAAGATGGTTCAGACATACCACTTGCTGGGTAAGCATAAGAAACCACGTTCCAATCCTAAGAATCCACAAAAAATATTCAGGTATGGTTTCTCATGAATATACACAAAAGACTCCTTCTCCAAAGAAAAAAATGACATTACTTCTTTGAATTCTTTGAGTATTTGCCGATAAAGAGTACTTGGAGCACAGGGGAGCATGAATATTCAATGAGGAGTAAATGTCTCTGCTGCAGTCTATAGTTCTCCCAGTATCCCTTGGCTTCTCTTTTTCCTGTAGTTATGCTATTGGTGGCCCATCTTCATGCCTTTTATCAAACAGGCGCACACAATTCTTAGGCACCATATGTATTGAGAAGTGGTCCAGAGAAGACTCTGCTTATGGAATGTTGCCATTGTCCAAAGTGAAGGTCTGAGTGAACAGCAGGTGATGTTTGTATCCCTTGGGGGGTGAACTGCCATTCGTGATGGAATGACATGGACCAGTGTTTGGTTCCACAGTACCTGTATTGCAGCTTATCTGTGACTCCAGTTCCAGGGGATCTAGCCCCCTCTCTGATCTCTATTGGCACAGGAAATGTATACAGTACATATATACACATAAGCAAAACTCTCAGGCACATAAAAGAAAAATATCCTTTATGAAGCATATTAGTGAATGGATGAATAAGTAAAAGCTGTTGTATCCTTGTAATGGAAACAATGAAATTGTAGCGCCAGCTACAGTGTAGGTGATGCAAAGAAACATCGTTAACTGACAGAAGTCAAATGCTAGTGTTCTAAGATTGCATAGTTCTATTTATATTAGAATATATAAGGGCAAAGAAAATGTACAGTAATATTTATATTTATTATGTTAAATTTTGTGTGTGCATGCATGTACATGCACACATACACACACACACACACACACACACTCACATACACACACACACATACACACACGAATGCAGGTACCTACAAATGCCAGAAATGTCAGATTACTTGGAGTACATTTGTTGTTGTTGTTGTTGTTGTTGTTGTTGTTGTTGTTGGCAGTGGTGGTGGTGGTTTTGTGTTTTGTTTTTAAATGTCTATGCTAGGAGTTAAAACTAGAAAGGTTCGTTGGTAGACCAGTATGTGTTCTTAACTACTGAGCTATCTCTCAAGTACCATGTATTGGGTTTGGGGAGGTATGACAAAGAGAAAAATGAGAAATGTATGCTAATTGTTATAATATTTCCTTTGGGGATGCTGAATGTATATTGGTTTTACAATTTTTAGCATAACTGCTATTTTGCAAATGTCAAAATATAAACATATTGGGGCTGTTGATATAGTTCAGTCTGTATTCTGCACATACAGCCCTAGTTCTGGGGAAGTGGAAACAGGAAAATCCATGAGACTTGCTGGCCAGTCACCCCAGACTAGTTGGTGAGTTCCAAGCAAGTGAAAGATCCTGTGTTAAAAATAAAATAAAAGGCCGGGTGGGGGTGGCGCACGCCTTTAATCCCAGCACGTGGGAGGCAGAGGCAGGCGGATTTCTGAGTTTCAGGCCAGCATGGTCTACAAAGTGACTTCCAGGACAGCCAGAGCTACACAGAGAAACCCTGTCTCAAAAAACCAAAAATAAAATAAAAAAATAAAATAAAATAAAATAAAATAAAATAAAATAAAATAAAATAAAATAAAATAAAATAAAATAAAATAAAATAAAATAAAATAAAATAAAAGATGGAGGTTCCCGAGGATGAACATGTGACCTTGACCTCTATCCTCACATACAAATACAAACACACACATACACATTAACACCAGAACATATGAACATGAATGCACACATGTTCAAAACTATGGCAAAATGCAATTAGGTACAAAATGCAATTAGAATGATACATGACTATATTGCATGGCCATATTTGTGGTTAAGATATGGTTTACAGATTTGGCACGTGCTTTGCTGGTTTCTTTCTTTGTATATAATGAGTGGAATAATCCCTCTCATTATGAATATGGATGCACAGTGTCCCTCTTTTTATATACACAATGCTGAAGAAATCCAGAGGGGATAAAGAGGGCCACATTCATATTTTCCCCAAATAGTTTTATAGAGATAAGAAGTTTTACTGAAACCTACACTCTTATCCTGAACTTTATGGTATTTAGGAAGGATGATTTATTGAAGTGCAATTAGAATAAATTTATCAGAAGTACTTGAAATACACAAATTTTTGCACGTTTATACCTTGTCCATACTTTATCCATCACTCCTCAAAATTTACTTACACCTCTTCATCCCCTCTCCTTACCAATCACTAAAATGGTTTCTGAGTATGGATTCATTTGCAAATTCTAGGATACATGTGTCTTTGGGTTTTACTGCTATGAACAAACACCATCACCATGGCAACTCTTACAAAGGCAAACATTTAATTGGGGCTGGCTTACACTTTCAGAGGTTCAGTCCATTATCATCATGGTGGGAAGCATGGCAATGTGCAGGCAGATGTCCCAGAGGAGCCGAGAGTTCTACATCTCCATCCAAAGGCAGCCAGGAGGGTCTGATTCCACACTGGGAAGAGCTTGAGCACTAGGAGACTTTAAGGCCCGCCCCACAGTGATGCACTTCCTCCAACAAAGCCACACAGACACCCACAAGACCACACCTCCTGATAGTGTCACTCCCCATGGGCCAAGTGTTTTCAAGCCACCACAACATGTAAATGGGCTCAGACAGTATGGGCCCCTTTCTATGCAACTTCATTCAGTCAAAATTACTATGAGTAGAAGGACTGGATCCCATGGTAAACACAGATATATTAACTTTTTAGGAAACCGTCTAGCTCTTTTAGCTATGTCATTTGGCATTGTCCCTAGCAGTAAATGAGGAATTAATTTGAGCCACAATTTTTCCAACAGTTAGTACTCCTGATCACTATTTTACATTTTAGTTGTTGCATGTCACACCTTATTGTTTTTCACGGAGAGAATTCATGTCAGGAGTCTGGAGGCAGAAGCTGAGGCAGAGAACATGGAGGGGTGCTGCTTACTGGCTTGCTCTTCATGGCTTGGTTAGCCTGCTTTCTTATGCATCCCAGGACCAGCTGCCCAGGAATAGCATTGTCCACAGTGGCAATTACATTAATGATTAACCCAGGAAATGACCCACAGACATGCTTAAAAACCAATCTGATGGTGACAAAATTTCAATATATGTTTTTTCTTCCCAAGTGACTCTAGTTTGTGTTGAGCTGACAAAAATCTAACCAGTACAAAGGACAATGATTTTTGTCTTCAAGTATGGTATTAACTGTCAAGCCCTTGAAGGGTCTGTTATCATTTCTGGATTGATGTTTCCTTCTTGGCTTAGCTTGCTAAACTATCTTATCAAAAATATAATAGTCTGCATCTGCTGAAAGCATAGATTTCTTCTTCATTGATCTGTTAATATTAGAGATTATCTTGATTAATGGATGATAAAATTTATTTCTGTTCCTAGCATAAACCACTACCTGTTATGATGATGCAATTTTATATTAAATATTTGTATTTAGTTTCCAAAAATGTAAGACATTTTATATTTATTTTATGAGGGAAATTGGTCATGGTTTTCTCTTTAGTAATGTCTTTTGCTATCATAGTTATTCAAGCCTCATAGAATGAACAGAGACTTACTCTTCCCCCCTTCAATTTACTCTGAAAGTTGATGAGAATACAAATTCTTCCTTCAATCATACGTATAATTCCAGTTGGTTCTGGATTTTTTTTTTTTTTTGTGGAAAGCCCTTTACCATTAGAACCATCTGTGTGGTTACGTTCAATGTGAAGAAGATCCAGGAACACCCAGGAACATATAGATTCTTAACTATCTGAGTCAGCTGGTAAGGGTACTTACGATACAAGCATGAAGACCTGAATTCAAATCTGCATCATCAATGTGAAAAGTCATGCCCAAACACAGTAGAAGACAGAGACAAGAGTATCATCACTAGGGCTTGCTGGCCACTAGCCTAGCTCCAGATTTAATGAGAGAGACCCTGTCTTAAACTATCAAGGCTGGGAGTGGTGGAATTTGATGCCCAATGTCCTCTTTTGTCCTCTTCAGGAATGTAGATTCAAACATGCCCGTATACATATGTGTGAATGCATCACACTGATGCATACATGAACAATTTAAGGACTTTTTTTTTTAAGAACACATGGTCTTTCTATAAATGAATAGAAAGTGGTGCACACATTAGAAATTGCTGAAAGCTTGCTTTAATCTCTGATGACTTAGCAGTTACATTATTAAGTTCGTTTGTCTCCTTCAGGGTGCCGCCAAAAAGCCACTGCTTTTATCATGCAAGTCTGAAAATATTATCTCATTGTCAGAGCTATGGCTCTGCTGTCTGTTCAATGGAAACTTAATTTTCTACTCCTATGGCTTCTGCTTGACATTTTTAAAGGACTTTATCCAAGTTTGACTTTGGCAGGGAAAGTAATCTAGAGTGGATCCAAGACGAAACTGGTTCCTCCACCTTATGGAAACACAAATACCATGATTCTTCCTGTCTTCCACTATAAATATTCCAGTGTCTGTGGCAGCTTCTTTTGGCTCCAGAACTGTTTAAGTGTTTCCTATCCACCAATATTTGAACTACAAAATAAAGCCCAGAGATGTGTAAATTTTATTACCATTTTATGTTATTAATATTAATTTATCACTCATGCCATATAACTATTTGTTCACAACTGTGATGTTATTGGAAACTGTCTTCTCAGTTTCCAATACTCACTTCATATATGGCATGTGCAACAATCAGATCCACTATCTTGATTAGGATTCTGTTGCTGTGATAACCACCATGGCAAAAAGCAACTTGGAGAAGAAAGTGTTTATTTCATCTTACCATTCCTAGCTTACACTCCATCACTCAGGGAAGTCGGGGCAGGAACTCAAGGCAAGAATCTGGAGGCAGGAACTGATGCAGAGGCTATGGAGGAGTGCTGCTCACTGGCTTGCACACCTTCACTTAATAGTTGGCTTACATATACACCCAGGAGCAAGTGCCCGGAGGTAGCACCACCCACAATGAGCTGGGCTCTCCCACTTCAATCATGAATCAAGAAAATGTGCTACAGGCTTGTCTACCAGCCAATCTTATGGAGGCATTTTCTCATTGGAAATTACCTTATCCCAAGTGACTAACGTGTCAGGTTGACAAAAAACTACCCACACACTCTGTTTACTTGCTTATTGAAGATGTTCTCTTTTTTCCTGTAGCAAATCATTCATAAATGTACAGTATAAGCCTAGTCAAGCTACTCTGAGATCCCCAAATTATGGCATGTCTTTCTGTTTTCAAGACAACTGTCTATGAGAATTGTGCTCCAGCCAACAATGAAGCGGAACTCTTGGAAACATACATGAACTTCCTTTGTGGAGTGATACCTTGGAAGTAGCATATTTTTGCTTACCTGCAGTGAGAAAAATTTAGTCTCATGAGCACATCAAATTTCAAAGAAGTATGAAATATCATCCTGAGTTGAGAAACCTAGTACCTGGCTAAAACACAGGAGTTAGTTATATAACTAGAGAAAGGGAGACTGGATATTAGTGAAGGGGGTAGGGTTTCAGGAGAGTACTGTGTTGGTAGGAAAGCAGGGGGGCATGGTATAAGCAAAAAGGGGATGCTGTGGTGGGAGGGGCATAGGACTGGTATGTAAGCTCTATGGGGATAATCGTGATGCTTCTATAAGGCATAACCACATGTAATTTCTTGGTTTGGGGTGTAGATTCTATGTTCAATAGCCAAGGCAATCTTACATTGTGTATGAGAAATAAGGAAAAAAATCAGATGGGTGCTACCTTTCTGAAAATCCTTAATATTTGATTTGATCTCCCATATCAATACACACACACACACACACACACACACACACACATATATATGTATGTAAACAGTTTTTTAAAAAGAATTGGGACACATTTGGAAGAGGCACATGACTATGACAGAATACATATCTATCACAGCAATCACTTGAAATAGTTTTTAAACAAATGAATCTATTGTTCATTTTCTTTGGCATTTCCAAATACAAGTAAGGTTGGGGCAAAGACACCACCATTGTACTCCATATTCCGGCCACCAAGATTTGCCATGATTTTTGCATTTTCCCTTTCTTCCCTTCAATGCTTGTATGGTTCCTAAACTAGGTCATATTTGGCTGATGTCCTGGCTGAGCTATTGAAAGGCAACTAAGAGAATAAAGCCAAACTCAGCAGATCTATGTAGAAACACAGCTACATCTACTAAGGTGTCCAGGGCCTTAGTGAGGCTTTCAGGGACCCTGCGCATGGCCTCTGCTTCTGTTTACCTTGCAGCTATCTTCACTCTCCTCTTCTTGTGTCAGCTCTAATCTGAGCATGCAGAGAAATAGCCATAACATTTCAGGATCATTGGAGGGGGACAGCAGTTTTCGTTGGTTATATGATCGTTTTAGGATTATAGTGGGAACTGCAATATGCAGCATATAAGTATCGTTACGACTGATGGAGTTATTATTCCATATATGTTGGGAGTATTTTCAGCAGAATACCTGCTGATGTTGATGCTTTATGTAAATTCCCTTTGCGGAAGATACCTGCCATGTCCAAATTGCTATTCCCTTCTTGGGAGCAGTCAGTGACTAATAACTCTTTGCTCCAAGTGTATCAGTTCAAATCTCCTCATCAAAACTCAAAAAAAAAAATGCATAGTTCTCTACCTTCATAGTTCCTTTCATCCCACAACTGTCCAAGTGCATTGCTTTGTGAACTCTCTGCATGTTCATTGCTGTCTCAGGGTCCACTTTTCTGGGAACCTTATTTGCAATAAGTAAAGAAACCTTCACAGGTCTCCTCTCCTGTGACGAATGACTTCCTGTTAGTGGGAACAGCGGTGCTGTCATAAATGGCTTACAAGTGGATTTTCCCTCTAAGCTGGATTGGAATCCATGTCTCCCACCTAAGTCTTATAATGAAAACATTAAAACCAACCCAAACTGGGGCTCCGGCAGCAGTGAACAATATGTGACGGATGCCATGTTGGCAACCCACAGTGTCTGAAGCATCAACTTCCTGCCTCTAGGTTTTTCTTATTCATTGTACCCACTGCCATAGCTAATCCATCAGACACTCTTTTACTCATACAATGGATAGCAATTACACATATTGTTTACATATGTATTATAAATAGTATGAACCTTCTAAAAAGCCTTTAGTGGATATTCCCAGATCATGTTATAGATAATTTTAATTTTCTCATTGTAATTTCTTCTTGTTCCAAATCACACAGAAAAGCAAAGCATACTATTAGGCTATTAGTCACACACACACACACACACACACACACACACACACACACCAAAAAAACAAAAAGAATAAGAAAAACCTTGCTGCTCACTATTTGACAACAGACAGAATACAGGAATGGTACAAGTCAGGCTTTCAGAAACATATTTGAGACCTTAGGAAGCTGTTTTTACACTTCCCTCAAGAAGCACTCACCTGTAATTCTGGGCTCTAGGGCCAAACAGGTTGCATTCTCGTCTATAAAAAGCCACATATTTGGGACTCCAGTTTACCTTTTCACCTCCCTTTCCCTCTGTCCCAGCCCATGATAACATTATTCCACCCTTTATGGTTTAAATATGAGATAGCTGTCACTCCACAGGCTCATATGTTGGAGTCCTCATTTGGTCCTCAGATGTTCGAACTCTCTTGGTGAGGTTCTGAAAAACCTTAAGAGATGGGAAGGTGTAGGGCACTGGAAGAATGCCTCTGAGGGTTAAATCTGGCCTCTAGCACCACCTCTCCGTTTCCTGTCTACCACAAGGTGAACAGCCTCTTGCTCCTCCACACTTTTCCACTACCACAATGTTCTCTTTTACCTTAGGCCAAGGAGCAGCAGAGCTAAGGAATAGGGACTGAAATCTTTGAAACAGTATATGGAATAGCCTATCCTCCTTTGTATTCTTCTTTGGGTATTTTGATAAGAGCTCTGCAAAATTAATTGTGGTCTTACTGTGCTCCACAGCACATCTCTACATTTCTGCTCACATTCCTGTCTCTGCTTCCATATTTCAAAACCAAAGCGAAGCCTCAAATACTTTATGATGACTTTATTTATTCATTCATTCATTCATTCATTCACTTTACATTCTAATCACTGGCCCCTTTCTTGGTCCTTCCTCCAACAGTCACTCCCTTATCCTCCCCTCCTCCTCTGAGAGAGTGGAGTCCACCCCTGGGTATCCCCCACACCCTGTCATATCAAGTCTCTACAGGACTGGGCGCTTCTTCTCCAACTGAAGTCAGATAAGACAGCTGAGTTAGGGGAATGGATTCCACAGACAGATAACAGCTTTAGTAAGAGCCCCCGCTCCAGTTGTTTGGCACCCACATGAAGACTGAGCTACACACCTACTAGAATTTGGGGAGGGATACGTTCTGCCTGTGTATTCTTCTTGGTTGGTGGTTCAGTCTCTGAGAGCCGCAAGGGTCCAGGTTATTTGACTCTGCTGGTCTTGCTGTGGAGTCTCTGTGCCCTTTATCCTACCTATAAGAAATTCAGGGATAAGGGATGGAGCAGAGACTGACAAAATGAACAAGCAAGATCCAGCCCAATTAGAGACTCGTGATGACTTTCTCTTTTCTTATTAGGTATATTCTTTATTTACATTTCAAAT
The DNA here is from genome assembly GCA_964023405.1 of Apodemus agrarius. Classification (NCBI taxonomy): domain Eukaryota; kingdom Metazoa; phylum Chordata; class Mammalia; order Rodentia; family Muridae; genus Apodemus; species Apodemus agrarius. The sequence continues at coordinate 11,323,659 of OZ030010.1, forward strand.
GTGGTCCCTTTTCCTGGACCCCCTCTGAAAGTCCCATAAGCCATCTCCCCTCCCCCTGCTCCCCAATCTACCCTCTCCCATTTCCCTGTCTTGGCATTACCCTATACTGGGGCATCAAGCCTTCTCAGGACCAAGGGCCTCTCCTATCTTTGATGTCCAACAAGACCATCCTCTACTGCATATGCATCTGGAGTCATGTGTCCCTCCATCTGTACTCTTTGGTTGGTGGTTTAGTTCCCTGGGAGCTTTGGGGGTACTGGTTGGTTCATATTGTTGTTCCTCCTATGGTGCTGCAAACCCCTTCAGCTCCTTGGGTCCTTTCTCTAGCTCCTCCATTGGAGAACCTGTGCTCAGTTCAATGGTTGGTGGAGAGCACCCACCTCTGTATTTGTCAGGCTCTGGCAGAGCCTCCCAGGTGACAGCTATATCAGGCTCCTGTCAGCAAGTACTTGTGGGCATCAAAAATAGTGTCCGGATTTTGTGACTGTATGTGGGATGGGTCCCTGAGTGGGGCAGTCTCTGGAAGGCCCTTCCCTCAGACTCTGCGCCACATTTTGTCTCTGTACCTCCTCCTGTAGGTATTTTGGTCCTCCTTCTAAGAAGGACCAGAGTAACGTACGTACCCTTTGGTCTTCCTTCTTCTTGAGCTTCCTGTGGTCTGTGAATTGTAACTTGTTTATTTTGAACTTCTGGGCTAATATCCACTTATCAGTGAGTGCATACCATGTGTGTTCTTTTGTAATTGGGTTACCTCATCAAAATAAACATCCATCATGATCAAGTAGGCTTCATCCCAGGGATGCAGGGATGGTTCAATATACTGATATCCATCAATGTAATCTACTACATAAACAAACTCAAAGCAAAAAAAAAAAAACCATATAATCATTTCATTAGATGCTGAAAAAGCATTCAACAAAATTCAGCATCCTTTCATGCTAAAAGTCTTGGAAAGAGCAGGAATTCAAGGCCCATACCTAAACATAGTAAAAGCAATCTACAGCAAACCAGTAGCCAACATCAAAATAAATGGAGATAAACTTGAAGCAATCCCACTAAAATCAGGGACTAGACAAGGCTGCCCTCTCTCTCCATATCTTTTCAGTATAGCACTTGAAGTTCTAGCGAGAGCAATTTGACAACATAAGGAAGTCAAAGGGATACAAATTGGAAAGGAAGAAGTCAAACTATCATTATTTGCAGATGATATGATAGTATATGTAAGTGACCCAAAAAACTCCACCAGAGAACTCCTACAGCTGATAAACAACTTCAGCAAAGTGGCTGGTTATAAAATCAACTCAAGCAAATCAGTATCGTTCCTATACTCAAAGGATAAACAGGCTGAGAAAGAAATTATGGAAACGACACCCTTCACAATAGTCACAAACAAGATAAAGTATCTTGGTGTGAGTCTAACCAAACGAGTGAAAAAACTCTATGACAAGAACTTCAAGTCTCTGAAGAAAGAAATGAAAGAAGACCTCAGGAAATGGAAAGATCTCCCATGCTCATGGATTGACAGGATTAATATAGTAAAAAATGGCCCTCTTGCCAAAAGCAATCTACAGATTAAATGCAATCCCCATCAAAATCCCAGTTCAATTCTTCATAGAGTTAGTAAAAGCAATTCCCAAATTCATCTGGAATAACAAAACCCCCAGGATAGCTAAAACTATTCTCAATAATAAAAGAACTTCTGGTGGAATTAGTATCCAGGACCTCAAGCAGTACTACAGAGCAATAGTGTTAAAAACTGCATGGTATTGGTACAGTGACAGGCAGGTGGATCAATGGAATAGGATTGAAGACCCAGAAATGAACCCACACACCTTTGATCACTTGATCTTTAACAAATGAGCTAAAACAATCCAGTGGAAAAAAGATAGCCTTTTCAACAAATGGTGCTGGTTCAACTGGCAGTTAGCATGCAGAAGAATGCAAATTGATCTATTTGTATCTCCTTGTACAAAGATCAAGTCAAAGTGGATCAAGGACCTCCACATAAAACCAGACACACTGAAACTAATAGAAAAGAAACTGCTTTTAATTGCTAAGTAGTATTCCATTGTGTAAATATACCACATTTTCTGTATCCATTCCTCCACTGAGGGACATCTGGGGTCTTTCTATCTTCTGGCTATTATAAATAAGGCTCCTGTGAACATAGTGGAGCATGTGTCCTTATTTCATGCCAGGGAATCCTTTGGGTATATGCCCAGGAGTGGTATAACAGGGTCCTCCTGAAGTGTCATGCCCAGTTTTCTAAGGAATCTCAGACTGATATTCAGCAATTAAAAAGAATGAATTCATGAAATTCTTAGGCAAATGGTTGGAACTGGAAAATATCATCCTAAGTGAGGTAACGCAATCACAAAAGAACACACATGGAATGCAGTCACTGATAAGTGGATATTAGCCCAGAAGCTCTGAATATCCAAGATACAACTCACATATCAAATCAATCCCAAGAAGAAGGAAGGAGAGGGCCCTGGTCCTGGAAAGGCTTGATGCAGCAATGCAGGGGATTACCAGGACAGAGAAGTGGGAGGGCTTTGATTGGGAATGGGCGGAGGGAAGAGGGCTTATGGGACTTTTGGGGAGGGGGGAACCAGGAAAGGGGAAATCATTTGAAATGTAAACAAAGAATATAGAAAAAAGAAAGAAAAGAAAAGAAACTGGGGAAGACCCTGGAGGACATGAGCACAGGGGGAAAGTTCCTGAACAGAACACCAATAGCTTATGCTCTAAGATCAAGAATTGACAAATCGGACCTCATAGAATTACAATGTTTCTGTAAGGCAAAGGACACTGTCAGAAGGACAAAACGGCAACCAACAAATTGGGAAAAGATCTTCCCCAACCCTACATCCAACAGAGGGCTAATTTCCAATATATACAAATAACTCAAGAAATTAGACTCCAGAGAGCCAAGTTACCCCATTAAAAATGGGGTTCAGTTTTGTAGATCCAGAACAGAGAAATGGTGGGGGGCTGATTGGGGAATATTTGGGGGGAGAGGACTTATGGGACGTATGGTGGGGGGGGAACTGGGAAAGGGGAAAGCCTTTGGAATGTAAACAAAGAATATAGAAAAAAAGAATAATAAAAAATGGGGTTCAGAGCTAAACAAAGAATTTTCACCTAAGGAATATCGAATGGTTGAGAAGCACCTAAAGAAATGTTCAACATCCTTAGTCATCAGAGAAATGCAAATCAAAACAACCCTGGAGATTTCACCTCATACCAGTCAGAATAGCTAAGATCAAAAACTCAGGAAACAGCAAGTGTTGGTGAGGATGTGGAGAAAGAGGAAGACTCCTCCACTGCTGGTGAGATTGCAATATGGTACAATCACTCTGGATATATTCAAATAATTCATTAATTTCCAACTTCAAAACTAAACAGATATCTTAATACATTTAGGATTACATAACAAAATGCCGTAAACTAAGTAATGTACACATCAAATAAATTTACCCTTCACAGTTCTAGATGGTGGGAAGTCTGAGATGAAGGTGCAATGCAATTGATTTTGGTGAGGCATTAGGTGATTATTTCTAGATGATGCCTACTTGGCGCACTCCCTGTTAGAAGGGGCAAATATGTTCCCTCCGTCCTCTTTCACAAGGTGACACATCCCATTTATAAACAATCTGATCACCTGAGTTGTCTCTCCAGGTTTTATCTCTTAATATCATACCTTGGTGTCTATAGTTTCAACAGATGAATTATAGAAGAACACAAACATTCAGAACATAGCAACTGGAACTGTAGAATACATGAATATCAATGGTTTGGGGAAAATTATTTAAACATTCCTCATATGAGTCACCAGAGTGAAATACCGCTATGGTACAGTGCTTAGTATTCTCAAACTGGTGAATGAACATAAAATCATCACACACTGTGCTTTAAGTCATTAATATTTTTGTGAGCAATGTCATCTCGAATGTGTATTTGAAACTTTCAGAATTAGATGCTTTTGAACTACTATTTCAAGCTTCCTCATGGAAGATTTTCCAAAACTTATATAAACAATAGAATTATTAAGTAAGCAAGTAAAATAGGTTGAGTACTTATCTTATTCTCTTTACTGATTCTGAGTACAATGACAATGATGAGCAAATGTGACACTGTCTCCATTTGCACCCAAACAATTTTAGCCCTTTGGGAAATGCAAAGAAACAGATTCTAGCATGGGTCAAGTACTTTGCAGAAATAGGGAGTTGATATTAAGCAGGTATTTTCATTATCTAGTGTTGTGCAATGCATCAAGTCAAAATTGAACTGACACTGATCATTTCTTGCCTGTGAGTCACTTTGGCTTAGTTGGAAAGTTTTCACACACAGCCTTTCATGCCTCTGTGGTGGAACAATTGGAGTTAAGGTAATCTTGACCGTTTCTTTATTCCCATGTCTTAATACTAAGAAAAAAGACTATAGAAATTCTATATAGGAAGAATGACAATGTCGCATAGTAAGAATTGCATAAGGAACATTACTGATGGCTTTAGCCATTTTGGAAAATTCATAGCATATGGCATATAAGAATAATCTGCTAGGATCAGAGGTAGTTTTCTGAAGAAGATTAATATAAGATCTGAACACAAGGAGATGTTTTGTAAAAAAAAAAAATAGGAAAATCAAGCAGACAAAAAAATATATGCAAAGACAGAACAGAACATCCCTCAGGACAGAAAAGATGAATGAGGCAAGTTGATGTTTTATAGTAGGATACAGGATCCAGATTAAACAGAGCTTTCTTATCTATGGTCAGGGTTTCGTTCTTTATTCGATAAGCATGTCAGGGTCCTAAGTAGGCAGGTGGCAGTTGACGCTAATTATACTAAGTGAAAAGAATACTGAGGTTGCAGAAGGATGCAGAGAATGACTTAGGTTGCCATGGAGAGCATGCCAGGTGAGATATGATTGGAGGTAGCGCTGGATAAAAGAGTTACAAGGAAGATGGAGAGGCATAGCTGGACTCAAGCACTCCAAGGAAGAAAAATCAAGGAGATGTACAGATGGGTTCATGAACGGGATGTAGTGGAAGGCATGAGTCAAGAGTAGATTGTGGTGCCAACCACAGAGATACAGAAAAAAATGTAGATTTGTTAATTTGAGGTCCAGTACATGTGGAGATGGAGGTAAGCTTAAGCAATCAAAATTAATATAATTAGTAGTACATGTTAGTTTACTGACAGCTTATTGCTGGTCATATTACTACAAGTGGTAAGTTGTTATCAGTACTAAATGCTTTCCAGAGAAATATAAGAGTAATAATCAAATATGTCAGCAGTGTCATTACAGCAGGAGTTGGTTTTCCTCGGGAGCATGATGCTGGAAGTTATGGTGCTACTTCTCCTGAAGAAATGAACAGATGTGTATTCATCTCAGACCACGCACTAATGACAAAACAAAGAAATAATTACATTCAAGTCCCACTGACTGAACAAATGAATTTAGTTGAGATTATTTAGTTGAGATTATTTAAAGGAGTATGGATATGATACCACTGAAAAATTCTGTTCCTTCACTGGCAACTGGTTAGCTGCGTGGGGGATCCTTAGAGAGGTACAAGGCTTTGTGTGTCCCTTTCCCCTCCATGAGGGATGTTAATGGAAGCAGGTGTGTGTGCAAAGTTGCGGAGAATTCAAGAAAGCAAAGGCCATGTCATATCTTAGAGGCAGCTTTTCACAACTGAAGCACGAGTTTAGACAGCTTTGGGGATAGTTGGAGATGAACTGAACAATGAGGTTGCCATGTAATATAAACCCACTGAGAATAAGATATATTGAACACTAGATTTCACAGTACTAGATCATATGCCCTAAAGGCATCATAGTATGTTTCTTTTTAAAAGAGGGGAGCATGAGAATGGAAAAATTTATATATCTTATGTAATAACAGACAAACACAACTTGGACCCATAATACCCCTTGGCAGAGGTAGGATACACAGCAAATCAGGGAAGCTTTAGACAACTCTATGAAAAATATTCTTATAGCTCAAAATCTTTATCTGACTTGATTGTGCTCAGCTCTTGTGTAAATCATGTTAACTGTCCCATGGCTCAATTTTGCTTTGGCTATTTACTAGGGTTAGAGAAAGACTGAGTCTTGGAAACCACTTGGAACAAAAAGTTCCATCGGATTTGGCTAAATGAAGCATTTGATTAGTTATCATTAACAAGATGATGCAAACCAGGACGGACTCATTGTTTTTAAACTTGGCTTTAGTTCTGTACTTGGCTTCAGCCCTCAGAGATCTGGTCAAACAGCAGGATTTCTGTGTGTCCTCTGTTCTCCCTGAGGACCTCTCAATGAGTCAGAAGTATTCCACATCCAAGGAAAATCTTTAGGAAAAGGAGGAGAAAGGCCATGGGCTCATCCATGAGTGGCAGTCAGTGAGCATACATACAGAGAAAGAAGGAAGGGTGGAGTAAAATGGTCATGTGTGTTGCCTGCTGTTACAGCTGGAAGCACTTTTCTATATTCTAGAACTAATTTTCTAGCATAAGACTCAGTAGTGATGCTGATTTTTGGATTGATTACACAAGGGCACAGTAGATCTTTCCACCTACTCCCTGATCATCTTTCTTTGACTTGAACTATGTCATTAGGCTGTCATTTCCAGCAAATCCTTTCTGGATGAAGCAATATTCGAAAATGCTAAGCCTCCAGAGATGTACCAAAGTATCACCAGAGTTAGCAAAGATGAGGAAGAGCAGGGCGAGAGTTGAAAGTATAAAGTCATCTGCAGGAAGGCAGCTCCACCATTCAGTGGGCAACCAGATAACCTTGTTGCAAATAAAGAACGGCAGGGCCAGAAATACCTCTGTAGAAACCTGAGCCAATTCTATTAGATCTAGACATGGGTGCAGGATTACGTGTGTGTGTGTGTGTGTGTGTGTGTGTGTGTGTGTGTGTGTGTGTGTGTGTTTAAGTGTATGTGTATCTGTGTGTGTAGGAGGATAGGCAAATCAATCCAATATTTGTGGTGAGACATATATTTGATAATAGCCTATGTGCCAAAAAATCCTTTTCAAATTCATAGCCCGATGGATACAAATTGTTTTTTTCATTGCCATTTTAACCTATTTTTTGCCTCTGAAGTGTTCTGACCTCCTGTTTTCACTACTTGCCTGATAGGAAAGAGGACTAATTATGCTGTCTTAGATAGGGTTTTACTACTGCAAATAGACAACCTGACCAAGACAACTCTTATAAGGGACAACATTTAACTGGGGTTACCTTACAAGTTCAAAGGTTCAGTTCATTTATTATTGAGGTGGGAACATGGCAGCATCCAGGCAGACATGGTGTAGGAGTTGCTGAGAGTTCTATGTCTTCATCTGAAGGCTGCTAGTGGAAGACTGATTTCCAGGCAGCTAGGATGAGGGTCTTAAGGTCTATACCCACAGTGACACACTTCTTCCAACAAGGTCACACCTACTCCTACAAGACCATACCTCCTAACAGTGCCACTCCCTTGGCTAAGCATATTAAAAATCACCATATTCCACTCCTGTCCCCCGTAGGCATGTCCAAACATGAATCTATGGGTGTCATACCTAAACATAGCATAATGCAAAATACATTTTGTCCAACTTCCATAGTTCCCATAGTTTATAGCAGTCTCCATGATGTTAAAAGACCTAGCACCCACATGGCAGTTTACGACTGTCTGTAACCCTAGTTCCAGATGATCTGACAACCTCACACAAATATACATATATGGGAAAACAGTAATGCACATAAAATAAGAATAAATAAATCTTTTTAAAATGGGCTAAAAAGATGGCTCAGTGGTTAAGAGGACTAGGTGTTCTTTCAGAGGTCCTGAGTTCAATTCCCAGCACCATCTATAGCTCTCAACCATCTATAACTGTAGTTTCATGGGATCAGATGACCTCTTCTCATGTACCGATAGATAGATGTATGTGCAACTAAAACGTCCACATATATAAAATAAATAAAATCTTAAAGGAGGGTCTGGAGAGATGGATTAGCAGTTAAGAGCACTGGCTACTCTTCCAGCGGACTCAGGTTCAATTCCCAGAACACACATGGCACTTGACAGCTGTCTGTAACTCCAGCTCCAGGGGATCAGACACCCTCACATAGGCAGACACATACAATTAAAAAATAAAATAAATCTTTTAAAAATCAGTTAACCCTAATTTCTTCACCTTGTTCCATTTTTCTTTTATCCCCTGGCTCCAGATCATACTTCTATATATCCTTTGTCCTTTATCATAGTCCCTTCTATATATCTCTTCAGCTCACAGCAGGAGCCAAACTGTTATGGGATTCAGATGTCTCACCACCATTGACATACAGATGTTACTGCTCACTATAGCTTCCCTATTTGGCTATTCTACTGTTCCCCTTTCTTTTTCTCTACTGTTTTCAAGGATCTTGTGCACTGCAGTGAAGACAGCTGCAACCGTCATAGCTAACATTTTGAATCAACTTACATTGTAATCTTGACATGCTCAAAATTATATGCATCTTTTTCCTCCATGCTGGCTTCTCAACATCTGCAGTCCAACACTAACCAGAAAAGCAAAATCCATAAGAAGTACATTAAACCAACCTATCGTGGATAGGTTAAAGGCAACTGCCTCAGTGGAACTGTGGGAACTGGCTGAGCAGGCTCTCTATGGCCATTGTCTCTGAGTCTGTTTGCTGCTGGAGCTTGAAGAACGTGAGACAAACAATAGGGGAGGAAAGAGATGTAAACTAGAGGAAATCAAGAACAGGCCAGAACCAACAAGGATGAGTTAAAACCCCACAAGGAAGAACTGGAAATCATGTGGTTTCTCAATTCAGACCTTAGTCACCATTAAGCACAGCATGGCTTAAGAGTGGGGAACTGAGCAAGGAGAGTTGATCTGGGGAAGGCAGGTCATTTGAAAGCCCTGTTGTTGTTTCACACCGATGAGGTGACTCAGCAGAGCAGGAACATGTGTGTTTGAGAATGTCCATTGCTTCCCTTCCAGACTTAAAAATCCTCCAAAATCTCCTCTGTGGCCGATCCTAACTGGAAACAAACAAGAGAGTGAATTCTGGGAAATGTACCTCAGCATAGGCAAGTTGGTAGGTTAGAAAACCATTAAGGTTTACCCCCAGCCAATCTGGAGTCCATATACATCTTCTGCGTACAAACATGTACGTAGTCTCTGAATAAAAACATATTAAAGCTTTCTGTTGCTAGGTACAACTGAGAAAAATGTTCTTTCCCCAAAAGAGATTACAAAGCCCATTTTTATCTTTGAGTCATGTTCATTTTTTTTCAAACTGATTCACACTCTTCCTTTGATATCTTGTCACTTGCATATTTAAGTTGTGATGTCTTTTTTTGGTTTTTGGAGATAGGATTTCTCTGTGTAACAGAATCCTGGCTGTCTTGGAACTCACTTTGTAGATCAGGATGGCTTAGAAGCCACAGAGATCTATTAATCTCTGCCTCTCTAGTAATGGGATTAAAGTTGTGCCCCACCACGCCTGGCCCAAGTTGTAATGTCTTAAGTAAACGTACTGAGATTTTATTCGGTGCTAGATAATAAGGTGAAAATTTCTGGCTAGTGTACAAGTAAATGTTTGCATTAAAATAAGGAAGAAACATAAGCACAATAGTCCTCATTTCTACAATGCTCATACAGTCATAGATGATATCACTAAGTGTTTTTTTCCCAATATTTCCCTTGCTACTGTTCTCTTTTACTCCACCAAGTACTTCATTGTTCATTGTTTTTTTTTTTTTTTTTTTTGATGGATTAGCACAAAACATCATTCCTGAAATCTCTGGGCATATTAACAGTCTTACCTGAGTTGAATTATAATTTTCTATTGATTTTATTATGTGACATGAAACTGTTGAGAGACACACTTGAGAATTTCCTATTTTTCCAGGCATGTTATACACCTATTATGTCATAATTGCAGTCCAATATATTTCTGGTAGCCTTAATTGCCCCATCCAGACAGCATCCCTTTTCTGCTTGTTAGTTTAATGGTATGCTGTACCTAGAGTGTCCAGCCAATAGTCTCACTAAATGGAATCTGTGTTGGGTCCCTTTGGTAATATAGCCACTTGACCAACAGATGTGGGAAGCTACATTTTGCTAGTGGATCACTAAAGATGATAGTGAATGATGTTGCTCCAATTCTCTTTCCCTTTTCTCTCCTTTCACTTCCTTCCCTCCCCTCCCCTCCCCTCTCCTCCCCTCCCATCTACTTCGTTTCCTTCCTTTTCTTCTGTTTTCTTCAGAATGTTCCTCTTTGTAGCTCAGTCTGGCCTACAACTCAAAAGCCATCTTGCTTCTATCTGTCAACTTTATGGAATGTACCATGCACTGCCATAAGTAGTAACCTTTCTACTTTCAGCCCTGATCTCCGGGATTTATGAATTTTGGCTGAGAAACAACATAGAGGTCTGACTCAAAACATCTGAGAGGACATTGTCCAGGCCTGTAAAGTGATAGCTGCTATCTGATGCCAAAACTGTGTCTTCAGAAGATAAGTCCACATCTATGAATCAAGTATAATGAAGAACAGGATGAAATAAAAATGATTATACAAATATGGGCCCATTGATGAATCTCATTTGTTTGTGGTTTGAGTTTGGTTTGAAAGTTCTGTTCTGCAGAGGAGGATGACAGTGGACAAGAGCTAAATGGTTGTTTTGGCAGAAGTAGTATGGGCAGAGAAAGTTAATCCATATCCAGTGTCCTTTCAAGTAACCAAGCAAATACTCAGAATTTTGCTTATTGAGATTTCTCCTTATGTCTCCTCTTAGAGATGCTATACCGGCATATAAATGCTGCTACTATATACTTTTAGGTAAGTGCCCTCAAAGTCATGTAGAACCACCTATAAACCTGGCCTGTGGTTCTGATCTCCAGCCAATTTATCACTTGAACTCTATGTAGCAGAAGTAGAGACCAAGAGCGAAGAACTACTTTATGCAACTTACTTGTGCCTTTGGCTTGCTTGGAGTCTCATATCGTTTTACTTGTGCCTTTAAGGCCCTCTAGAGTCTCATGCCCTCTTTGCCTCTTCCATTTGATGATAGAGTGATGCAGTGATGCTCGTGTTATGGCTTGTGCAGTTGAACAATATTCTGTTTGTGATAAACATCTTTTGGCCAAGCCACAGACTTTAAAATGCATTACTGCCTGCCATTTGTAGCACTGCATCTTCTGAGTTTTGTGGCCCCAAATGACTAAGCACCCTGCACTCAAGCCTATAGAAAAGTCTTATCTTGTTCTGAGATCTATTTAAAACCAGCATTTTCTGCATTGCAGTCAGGGAGGAAAGCAAGAGGTATGCTCAACAGAGTCTGCTTTAAAGATCACTGAGCAAGCATCCATCTATCTGGTACCTGGGCTAATTCTTCTAATTATAACAACATGGAAGCTAAGTTCTATTATCTTCCTGGAGGAATTAATGTGTCCACACTTAAGACAAGGAAAGTTTTGAGGTATCTGTGGTTAAAGAAGTTTACAAATGACCTTGTTTTGGAAAATAAATCACGGGGCTTGCAGTGAGGCCACCATCTTGCCTTGGGTCACTGTGGACTGCTGGCTGCTGGGGTCAGGTGCGTGGACAGAGACCTAGCCTAGCATCGACTACCCTGTCAGGCTCTTGCATGCACCCAGAGCCAGAGGAGCTAGGCGGGAGGTCTGTGCCCCTACAGCTCGGCAGCTGTCACCGACCACTGGGGGTCGGCTTACTGGGCTTGCAGCAAGGCCGCCATCTTGACTCCGGTCACTGCAGATGCTGGCTGCTGGGATCAGGTGAGTAGACAGAGACCTAGCCCAGCATCGACTACCCTGTCAGGCTCTTGCCTGCACCTAGAGCCAGATCAGTTTGGCGGGCGGTCTGTGCACCGACCAGCGTGGGCAACAACCTGCTCATGGGTCTGTGCCTGGAGTACAGCCAGAGGCCGACATCTTGCCTCAGGACACCACAGACAGCTAACCAGACAGAGACCTGTGGACTGAGAGCGCCACCATCTAGGTTCCAGCAGTCCAACCAGGGAACCTCTGGTCCTGCAGAGAATCCTGTGGTTAGACAGAGCCCTGAGACTCGCTACCATCTTGGAGCTGGTAGCCTGAACAGGTCACCATAGAGAACCAACAGAGAAGCCCAGGTCACCATAAAGATCTAACAGACGAGCCCAGATCGGTGGGAAAAAAAAAAAGATCTGATTCTTAAGAGCTGGCAACTAGACAGGCCAGGAGGAGACCATGGGAGGCCAATTGCAGGTCCAGCAGCAAGCCTGGGGAAGGCTTGGGTACTGCCCAGCAGAGCTGAGGGGGTAATTCGGAGCCCAGTAGCAAAAACCTCCTGGTCTTCACCTCGGGAGCACGGGCGCCCTCTACAACAGCAGCACCAAAGGTCAGGCTCACAAGAGCTTCAAACTCCGACCCGTAACAATAAGACCAACTAACTCCAGAGATATACAGATGGCAAAAGGCAAACGTAGGAACGTTACTAACAGAAATCAAGGCAATATGGTAGCATCTGAACCCAATTCGCCAACCACAGCAAGTCATGGATACCCCAACACATCAGAAAAACAAGAGTTGGATTTAAAAGCACTGGTCATGATGCTGTTAGAGGAACAGAAAAAAGACATAAGCAAATCTCTTAAAGAAATGCAGGGGAACATGAATAGGGTAGAAGCCCTTTCAATGCAAACATAAAAATCACTTAAAGAATTCCAGGAGAATATGGATCAACAGACACAAGCCAATAAAGAGGAAATGAGAAAATCACTTAAAGAAATGTAGGAGAAATTGAGTCAATAGGCAGAAGTCATGAAAGAGGAAACACAAAAATCTCTTAAAGAATTGCAAGAAAACACAAACAAACAAGTGAAGGAACTGAGCAAAACCATCCAAGATCTGAACACAGAGATAAACAACTAAGAAATCACAAAGGGAGACAACTTTGGAGATAGAAAATCTTGGGAAGAAATCAGGGGTCGTAGATGCAAACATAAACAACAGAATACAAGAGATAGAGGTAAGAATCTCAGATGCTGAAGATACCATAGTAACCATTGACTCCACAGTCAAAGAAAATACAAAATGCAAAAGGCTTGTAACCCAAAACATCCAGGAAATCCAGGACATAATGAGAAGACCAAACCTAAGGATTATAGGGATAGATGAGAGTGAAGATCTACAATTGAAAGGGCCAGCAAATATCTTCAACAAAATTATGGAAGAAAACTTCCCTAACTTAGAGAGACACCCATGAATATACAAGAAGCTTACAGAACTCCAAACAGACTGGACCAGAACAGAAATACCTCCCGTCACATAATAATCAAAACCCCAAATGTACTAAACAAAGAAAGAATATTAAAGGAAGAGAAACATATAAAGGAATACCTATCAGAATCACACCAGACTTTTCTCCAGAGACCATGAAAGCTAGAAGATCCTAGGCAGATCTCATGTAGACTCTAAGAGAACACAATTGTCAGCCAAGACTACTATATCCAGCACAACTCTTAATCAACATAGATGGAGAAATCAAAATATTCCACAAGACCAAATTTACACAATATCTTTCCACTAGCTCAGCTCTACAAAGGATAATAGGAGGAAAACTCCAATACAAGGAGGAAAACTGCACCCTAGAAAAAGCAAGATAGTAACCTTCTTCCATCAAACTCAAAAGAAGATAACCACTCAAAAACAAAAATAACATCAAAAATGATGGGAAGAAATAATCACTATTCCTTAATATCTCTTAACATCAATGGACTCAATTCCCATATAAAAAGACATAGACTAACAGACTGGATATGGAAACAGGACCCTACATTTTGCTGCATACAGGAAACATACCTCAGGGTCAAAGACAAACACTACCTTAGAGTAAAAGGCTGGAAGACAATTTTGCAAGCAAATGGTCGCAGGAAGCGAGCTGGAATAGCCATACTAATATCAGATAAAATTGACTTTCAACCTAAAGTCATCAAAAGAGACACAGAAGGTCACTTCTTGCTGGTCAAAGGAAAAATCCACCAAGAAGAACTCACAATTCTAAACATATATGCTCCAAATGCAAGGGCACCCTCATTCATAAAAGAAACTTTACTAAATCTCAAAGCACACATTGCACCTAACACAATAATTGTGGGGTACCTCAACACTCCACTATCCTCAATGGACCAATCAGGAAAACAGAAACTAAACAGGGACACAGGGAAACTCATTGAAACTTTGTACCAATTGGATCTAACAGATATATATATATATATATATATATATATATATATATATATATATAACTTTCATCCTAAAGCAAAAGACTATACCTTTTTCTCAACACCTCATGGTACCTTCTCCAAAATCGACCATAAAATTGGTCACAAGACAGACCTCAACAAATATAAAAAGAAAGAACTAATCCCATGCCTCCTATCGGATCACCATGGAGTAAGAGTGTTCTTCAGTAGCAACAAAAACAACAGAAAATCCTCATATACATGGAGACTGAACAATATTCTACTCAATGATAACTTAGTCAAGGAAGAAATAAAGAAAGAAATCAAAGACTTTTTAGAATTTAATGAAAATGAAGGTACGACCTACCCAAATCTATGGGACTCAGTGAAAGCAGTGCTAAGAGGAAAACTCATAGCCCTGAGTGCCTCCAAAAAGAAACAGGAGAGAGCATATACTAGCAACTTAATGGCACACCTGAAAGCTCTGGAACAAAAAAAAAAAAACCTATGCTATTTCACCCAGGAGGAGTAGAAGACAGGAAATCATCAAACTCAGGGCTGAAATCAATCAAGTAGAAACAAAGAGAACCATACAAAGAATCAACAAAACCAGGAGCTGGTTCTTTGAGAAAATCAACAAGATAGATAAACCCCTAGCCAGACTTACCAAAGGGCACAGAGACAATATTCAAATCAACAAAATTAGAAATGAAAAGGGAGATATAACAACAGAAACTGAGGAAATTAAAAAAACCATCAGATCCTACTACAAAAGTCTATACTCAACACAACTGGAGAATCTGGAGGAAATGGACAATTTCCTAGACAGATACCGAATACCAAAATTAAATCAGGGTCAAATAGATCGCCTAAGCAGTCCCATAACCCCCAAAGAAATACAAGAGTTCATAGAAAGTCTTCCAACCAAAAAAGCACAGGACCAGATGGTTTTAGTGCAGAATTCTATCATACCTTCAAAGAAGACCTGATACCAATACTCTTCAAACTATTCCACAAAATAGAAACAGAAGGAACACTACCCAACTCATTCTACCAAGCCATAATTACCCTGATACCAAAACCACGCAAAGGCCTAACTAAGAAAGATTACTTCAGACCAATCTCCCTTATGAACATCGATGCAAAAATACTCAATAAAATTCTTGCCAACTGAATCCAAGAACACATCAAAACGATCATTCACCATGATCAAGTTGGCTTCATCCCAGAGATGCAGGGATGATTCAATATACGGAAATCCATCAACATAATCCACTACATAAACAAACTCAAAGAAAAAAACCACATGGTCATCTCATTGGATGCTGAAAAAGCATTTGACAAAATTCAGCATCCTTTAATGTTAAAAGTCGTGGAAAGAACAGGAATTCAAGGCCCATACCTAAATATAGTAAGAACAATTTACAGCCGACCAATAGCCAACATCAAAGTAAACGGAGAGAAACTTGAAGCAATCCCACTAATCAGGGACTAGACAAGGCTGCCCCCTCTATCCATATCTTTTCAATATAGTACTTGAGGTACTAGCCAGAGCAATTCGACACCATAAGGAAGTCAAAGGGATACAAATTGGAAAGGAAGAAGTCAAGCTATCATTATTTGCAGATGATATGATAGTATATGTAAGTGACCCAAAAAACTCCACCAGAGAACTCCTACAGCTGATAACTTCAGCAAAGTGGCTGGTTATAAAATCAACTCAAGCAAATCAGTAGCCTTCCTATACGCAAAGGATAAGCAAACCAAGAAAGAAATTAGGGAAATGACACCCTTCAGAATAGCCACAAACAATATAAAGTATCTTGGTGTGACTCTAACCAAACAAGTGAAAGATTTATATGACAAAAACTTCAGGTCTCTGAAGAAGGAAATTGAAGAAGACCTCAGAAAATGGAAAAATCTTCCACGCTTGTGGGTTGGCAGGATTAATATAGTTAAAATGGCAATCTTGCCAATAGCAATATATAGATTCAACGCAATCCCCATCAAAATCCCAACTCAGTTCTTCATAGAGTTAGAAAGAGCAATTCTCAAATTCATCTGGAATAACAAAAAACCCAGGATAGCTAAAACTATCATCAACAGTAAAAGAACTTCTGGGGGAATCAATATCCCGGACCTCGAGCAATACTACAGAGCAGTAGTGTTAAAAACTGCATGGTATTGGTACAGAGACAGGGAGGTGGATCAATGGAATAGGATTGAAGACCCAGAATTGAACCCACACATCTATGGCCAATTGATCTTCGACAAAGGAGCTGAAAACATCCAGTGGAAAAAAGAGAGCCTTTTCAACGAATGGTGCTGGCTCAACTGGAGGTCATCATGCAGAAGAATGAGAATTGATCTACTCTTATCTCCTTGCACTAAGCTCAACTCCAAGTGGATCAAGGACCTCCACTTAAAACCAGACACACTAAAACTAATAGAAAAGAAACTGGGGAAGACCCTTGAGGACATTGGCTCAGGGGAAAAATTCCTGAACAGAACACCAATTGCTTATGCTCTAAGATCAAGAATAGACAAATGGGACCTCATAAAATTACAAAGTTTCTGTAAGGCAAAAGACACTGTCAAAAGGACAAATCGGCAACCAACATATTGGGAAAAGATCTTCACCAATCCCACATCCAACAGAGGGCTAATATCCTATGTATACAAAGAACTCAAGAAATTAGACGCCAGAAAACCAAATAACCCTATCCAAAAATGGGGTACAGAGTTAAACAAACACTTTTCACCTGAAGAAATTCGGGTGGCTGAGAAACACCTTAAAAAATGTTCAACATCATTAGTCATTAGAGAAATGCAAATCAAAACAACCCTGAGATTTCACCTCACACCAGTCAGAATGGCTAAGATTAAAAACTCAGGAGACATCAGGTGTTGGCGAGGATGTGGAGAAAGAGGAACACTCCTCCACTGCTGGTGGGACTGCAAGCTGGTACAACCACTCTGGAAATCAGTCTGGCGGATCCTCAGAAAACTGGACATGATACTTCCGGAGGACCCAGGCATACCACTCCTGGGCATATACCCAGAAGATTCCACAGCATGCAATAAGGATACATGCTCCTCTATGGTCATAGCAGCCTTATTTATAATAGCCAGAAGCTGGAAAGAACCCAGATGTCCCTCAACGGAGGAATGGATACAAATAATGTGGTATACATACACAATGGAGTACTATTCAGCCATTAGAAACAATGAATTCATGAAATTCTTAGAGAAATGGGTGGAGCTGGAGAACATCATACTAAGTGAGGTAACCCAGTCTCAAAAGAATACCCATGGTATGCACTCACTGATAAGTGGATATTAGCCTAGAATCATGGGACACCAAAGACACAATCCACATACCAAATGATATCCGACAAGAAAGGAAGTTGACACTGGTGCTGTAAAGGATCAAAACATCAGTGTAGGGGAATACCAGAACAGGGAAGTGAGAAGTGGTGGATGGGGGAACAGGGGGAGGGAAAAGGGCATGGGGGACCTTTGGGGGCAGGGAACCAGGAAAAGGGAAATGAAATATAAATATAGAATATATCCAATAAAAAAAAAGAAAAAAAAGGAAAATAAATCAAAGCCTATTCCTGCTCAGATTAAGCTTCTATTCATCTTTGCTCTTCTTTCATAGAAATAATGTGTCTATTTCTTTAAGTCTTCCTCTAAATTATGTAAATTTGTGAATATATACAGATTGGCTACATAATGAAACTATGAGTCAGCATACAGTTTCAACTTGTATACTTTATGGAACTGATAGTGGTAGGCAGAATTCTGAAGTGGCTATTGTTACCAGTTCTTCCTGAAGCTACTCCCATGATTATGTTATCTTATAGGATAGTAGAAAATATTGATAATTAATATTAGGAAGCAAATTCTGTGCAGCAGAGAGGAAGCAATCTACAGGATTTGTGGGGATGGAGACTCCTCACTGAGAGGTCCGAATGTCAGTCTTTAAATGGAAAGAACCTGACCGCGAGTACATGGTTGATATTTGCTACAGCCACTGATGCCAGATGCTTTTTTCTTTTGAGTTTTCATTTTCTGTCTCCTTTCCTGATTTTGTGCCTCCGAAAGCCTTCTCATTGTCTGTTTTCCCAGCTCAGCTGAAATACATACACACTGTGCTGCTGCTCTTTTGTTATGGGCTATAACCTTCTCAAGCATCTCTTTCTTTCTCTCTCCTTCCTTCTCTTCCTTCCTTCCTTCCTTCCTTCCTTCCTTCCTTCCTTCCTTCCTTCCCTTCCTTCCTTCCTTCCTTCCTTCCTTCTTTCTTTTCTTTCTTTCTTTCTTTCTTTCTTTCTTTCTTTCTTTCTTTCTGTCAAGTCCTCTCAGCCGGGCATGGTGGCACACGCCTTTAATCCCAGCACTTGGGAGGCAGAGACAGGAGGATTTCTGAGTTGGAAGCCAGCCTGGTCTACAGAGTGAGTTCCAGGACAGCCAGGGCTACACAGAGAAACCCTGTCTCAGAAAACCAAAAAAAAGGCCCTCTCTTATGTAATATAAGATGGGGTTAAGAAACCTGAAAGCAGGAGCTTGCCATTACCTAGACGGAATAAAGCTGTAGTTGATTGACTGAGTCTTCCCTCTTTTATGTAAAGTCATCTCTGAGTATTTCAAACTATCAGTCTTCTTTTTCCCCCTGCCAGAGCTGAAAGGGTGTTTCTTGGACCTTCATCAGGAAACTTTCATAGGACTCCTGAAGGTAAAGCCCACTGCAGTGTGAGGGCCAATTGCTAGGACTCTGGTTCCTTGTCAGGAGCTCTATACTCACATTATTCCACACTACTGTTCCAGCAAGTTTTTGACTTGTTTTTTAAATTATAGTCACAACATGTCTTCTGTTTCAGATCTCAGCTGGGATTCATGGACTTGGCTGTCTTTCCAGATGTTGGAAGATGGCAATTTGCCCTGACAACTCAGTTCTCTTTGGAGTAGAAAGAAAGGTGTCCTTTTTCAGGGTATTCAGCCCACTTTGGTTGTAAGGCTTCTAAGCAAAGGAGAGCTATCACCACATTTTTTTTTTGTTTCTTTAAATTTTACCTCTGGCATTTTTGTATTCTCCTTATGCTTTCTTTTTATCCTTTATAAAAACATTTTTCCTGTATCTTCACTGCATATACACATCAACTTTTGCTGAAATTGTCTCTGCTTTCCTTTAGTATATTTTTTCACACCACAGCTGTTTTTCTTTGCATCTTCACAGTATATGCATTCTCTATTTCTTGCATTGAATCATTCTAAGTAGCATAGGAAGAGAAGTTACAAAAGACTGTAAGCACATCTTCCTCTTAGACTGTCTTTGGTTACTTTGTACTTGATGTTGGACTCATCAGAGTTACTTTTTAAAGTAGAAACCAATAACCAAACTCACCCTGATCTTGTATTATTTCATCCCCTGTCAAATAAATGCATGTCAAATCGCCTTGTACTTCTATTCTTTGTTCTTAGAATGTCTAATACAGTTTGCAGCTTGTATAAGCGTTACTCTCTGAAGGGTTTGGTACTAACTGCAGTCAGTACACATACATAGAATAAGACTTTAGAAACTTATATAGTGATTTGATAGTCACTTGATATCTGAAAAATCTAATTTTAAAAATACTCATTTTTAACTGTATGTCAGATCTTTTTATATCAGATTAACTAAACAATTTGTTTCTCAGATGTATTCAGTTGTAGAATCTGGCCATGGATGTACACAATAAAACACAGTAAAATTAAAAGTTAAAGCCTTCTATCAGTTAACAGGAAACTTCTATGACTTGTGCAGTAAACACTATCTTAGCTAGCAAGAAATTGATCTACGATACTCAGAATACATTATTTCCCAGTTAATCATGCTCAATAAATTTAACCAAATATTAATCTGACACATCATGCCAAACTCTGCTTATGGCTTTGGTTTTCAATTTGTTTCAATAGGAGTCAATGTTTTGGATATATGTATACAAAGAGATAGTGCAAAACAACACCTGGCATCATTACAGTACACCTGAACATGGTGAAAACCAAGGAGAGGTTCCTGGCTTTTAACACCAGGAGGACTCATTTTCTAAGGAATGATGGGTGAGTCATTTAAAGTTCCCCTTCCCATCCATTTATCATGAGAAGATGTGGAAAGGGATGAACCAGAGATCTGGTTTAAGAGGATGGGAGAATAAAGAGATGTGGAAGACCGGACAGAGTAGAGAGGAGCTGGCCTTGCCTTTGACTTTCTTAGAGTCTCCCTTTCCTGCAGTCTGTGGATGACTATCAGGTCCTCCTCCAGTGCTGGCTCTGAGTGAACAAGTTCATGGAATAAAGAGCAAGTAAATTCTAAGAATCCATTCCCATTTTTTTTTCATTGAAGCCCATTCTGCTTTGGGCTAGGGGATGAGACTATTGTTGAATTCTGCATCTAGCACTGCAGATGACTGTCAGGACTGCAAGACTGTGATGTCTGTGATCCTTTCTCACTGCCACTTTGCCTAGAGTCAAACAATTATTCATAGCACTGGACAGACATCTGCATTACCCTGAGGGATCTTGAAATATTTTTTGTGAGCAACTCTGCTATAATAGTGCTGGTATGCTGTGAAGATACTTTTCCCCCTTCCTTGATAGGGTCCATATGTTGCCCAGGCATTATACTCACAATCTTCTTGCCTCAGCCTCTTGAATGTGTTTTCATTTCAGCTGTGTGTTTTCAAAAACATTTCCAATGATTTATTTTTGTAATAATAAAAAGGAAATATCACATGCCTAAGCATTTCAACAGTACAAAGGATTTTATAATATCAACTTTTTCTACTCTGTCTTCTCCATACTGTACTGTTACCTTGCTTTCTCCAAACCACAAAGGTCAGCCTAATAGAAGCATTTTTTTTTGCTCCTTGTTATTTCATTTTGTAAGAGATCTTGGGATGCATTTCTTATAAGCACATCGACATCTTGTTCATTATTTTAAAGGTCACATAGTATTTAATCACATATATACATACATATAATTAATAAAAGTATTCTCCTATTAAGGAATATTGATATGTACAGAAACCACTCACCTTTTGCTACTATGTATATTGCTAAATAAACACTTTTTTATTATTTTTTTAATTTTCTATATTTTTTGTTTACATTCCAAAGGTTTTTCCCTTTCCCGGTTCCCCCCTCACCATATGTCCCATAAGTCCTCTTCCCTCCACCCATTCCCTAATCACCCCCTCCCATTTCTCTGTCCTGGTACTCCCCTACAATACTGGATCAAGCCTTTTCAGGATCAGGGCCCTCTCCTTCCTTCTTCTTGGCAATCATTTAATATGGTAATTGTTTCTTGAGTACTCAGAGCTTCTGGGCTAATTAATATCCACTTATCAGTGATTGCAATTCATGTATATTCTTCTGTGATTGGGTTAGCTCACTTAGGATGATATTTTCCAGTTCCAACCATTTGCCTACAAATTTCATGAATTCATTGTTTTAATTGCTGAGTAGTATTCCATTGTATAAATATACCACATTTTCTGTATCCATTCCTCAATTGAGGGACATCTGGGTTCTTTCTAGCTTCTGGCTATTATAAATAAGGTTGCTACGAACATAGTGGAGCATGTGTCTTTATTGTATGCAGGGGAATCCTCTGGGTATATGCCCAGGAGTGGTATGGCAGGGTCCTCTGGAAGTGTCATGCCCAGTTTTCTGAGGAACCGCCAGACTGATTTCCATAGTGGTTGTACCATCTTGCAATCCCACCAGCAGTGGAGGAGTGTTCCTGTTTCTCCATATCCTCGCCAGCACCTGCTGTCTCCTGAGTTTTTAATCTTAGCCCTAAATAAACACTTTATATGACACATCTTTATTTGCTTGATGGAGGGAGAAAAACACTTGAATTCTAAGGATCCTTGGTTTTTTCAAGTATGGTTGAGTTTTGAAATCTCAAACAAGGCATCATATTTATCCTTTTATGTTTTGATGTTTCAAGTCAGTGCAGCATCTCTGCTGGGCAGATATTTGGAAATTATTTCTTGCTTTCCTGGCTTCATGTTGCAAACCAGAATCTTTGTCCTTGTTTACTAATAGTAATGCAGGCATGCAATGCAGAGCTAAGATCAGGGTGTACATGGCACTCTCTAACTGACTCATTTTCAATACAATCGACTCTTTATAGCTTATTTGACAGGTTATGTACCTACTTACATATTGTGTTGTCTATCAAGATAGAGTGGTGTGGGTTTTTAACTTTATTTCCTCACTTTCTTTCTGCCCTGATACCTTCAAAGATATCAGAGGAATAACATCATCATCATCAACAATAACAACAACAACAACAACAACAACAACAACAACAGTAAATGAGAATCCAATTACAATTTGGTCTGGATATGAGA
Source organism: Apodemus agrarius (assembly GCA_964023405.1). Taxonomy (NCBI): domain Eukaryota; kingdom Metazoa; phylum Chordata; class Mammalia; order Rodentia; family Muridae; genus Apodemus; species Apodemus agrarius. The sequence goes on from OZ030010.1 coordinate 11,346,311, forward strand.
GACACGGTCTCCCTATGTAGCCCATGTTAGCCTCACACTTGAAATCTTGCTGCAATCGGAGGTGTGCATTACTACATCTGGATAAACTAAGTGATTTTTTAAAAAAAATCTTCGAGACATAGTTTCTCTGTGTAGCCCTGGCTGTACTGGAAATCACTCGGTAAACCAGGTTGGCTTCAAACTCATAGAGACCTGCCTGCCTCTGCCTCCCGAGTGCTGGGATTAAATAGGTGTGCCACTATCCCCAGGCCCAACTGACTTAACACTTACTCTTTCATTTCCTATAGTTAAGACAGATTCAGGTGATAGGAGAGAGACGGATCTTTCATCTCAATGAGTGCTGATTTTCACGAGTGACCTCACTTTAGAGGCCACATAGGAAAAGAAGGCCATTGGACAAGACTAACAGACCTGGAATTTGGGGGTATACATTAACACTTGTTTACGGGCCAAGAATAATTTTTCTTAACTGGGAGCAATTTTTGATATGTGGGGCATTCAGTTATGTCTCAAGACAATGGTTGTCAAAACTAGGCATTGGAAGTTGCTCCTGGTATCTAGTGTATAAGTGCTGAGTCTGCTACTAAACATATTTCATGATCAATGAAACCCTTTACCAGGGAAGAAGCCTTCAGCCCCAAAGTCAATAGCGCCCAGCTTGAGAAAGTCTAGTCATGAACTTGGTATAGAATCTAAAACCAGTACCACTGAGCAGTGAAGAGTAAAATGTTCCATCATTGCAAGCATTATATCACATCCCTACGGATTTTAATTTCATTGGTTCAGGCTAGTATCTTTTTTTCTTTTAATGCAGTTATTCTAAATAATGACCTATTGCTTTGCATAGCTTTTTTACTTTTTAATCTTTTAATTTTTATTAAGCCATTTTAATTAATTAATTAATTAATTAATTAATTAATTTTTACAGGCTCATGAACTTTGACGGTTCAGTGAGTCCCTATGAGCCCAGATTACTTGAGTCTGTGGGCTTTCTTGTGGTTTCCTTGACCCCTCTGGCTCCTTCAGTCTTCCCCATACCTCCTTCCCCAAGCTCCTCCTAATGTTTGGCTGTGGGTCTCTGCACCGATTTCCATCACTTGCTGGGTGAAGCCTCTCTAACGGCAGTTGTGCTAGCCTCCAATCTATGAGTATAGTAGATTATTATTAGGAATCATTTCATTGGCTTTTGTTGCCAGTCATTTTGATTCTATTCTAGGTCTCTGGGCTCTCTAGCCTCTGGATCCTGGCCATCCAGGAAGGGTCAGGAGTGGGCTCTCTCTCATGGCATGGGTCTCACTCAAGCTGGAACAGTCATTGGCCACCCCCATATGTTCTGTGCTACCTTTACCCCAGGACATCTTATAGGCAGGACATATTGGAGGTAAAAGGTTTTGTGGCTGGGTTGGTGTCCCAATCTCTCCATTGATAGTCTTGCCTGGTGAGAGGAGCCAATTGGTTCAGGCCCTGCGTCCCCCTTTGCGAAGAGTCTTCACTAGGGTTACCCTCATAAAGTCGTGGGAGTTTCCATTACACTAGTCCTCTAGCTCTTCCCAGAAGTAATCCCCACCCCACGCCCTGATTTCAGTTGTCTCTCCCAGTACTCTCTCCACCTGTCCTCCCTACACCTGATCCATCCTGTTCCCAATCCCCCCCTCAAGACTCCCCTCCCGTGATGTCTATTCTACTTCCCCGTCACAGTGAGATTCATGCATTCCCCCTTGAGCCCTCCTCGTTACTTAGCTTCTCTGGGTCTGCCGATTGTAACATGGTTATTTGGGGTTAATATGACTTATAAGTGAGTGCCTACTGTGCTTGTCTTTCGGAGTCTGGGTTACCTCACTCAGGATGATCTTTTCTAGTTCTTTAGCATGAAGCTCCTTTGGAGTCCTGGCCTGTTTGTGACAAGATCGACCATTATTCTCTGAAGAGTCTGATCTGAGGGAGGCCACAGAAAGGCCCAACCTTCCCCATATTTCACAACTGGAGGAGTTCCAAAGAAGTTTTCTCAAATGCTGAAAAGGGTTATATGGAAGTCCAAGTTTGCGGGTTTAGTTAGAAATGGAAAAGGCCTGTTTGAATAAATGACTTAAACATCTTCTGGGTCATTGGTCTCAAAGATCTTGGCCCACGTAAGGGAACACTGTGTCAAGGGTAAAGATGGAGTTCTGCAGAGAATAAGATTCCTGTCTAGTCACAGGGCTCCGTGAACCCAATGGTAACTGGCTGGGTTTTGTCTTCCACAAATGCCTGTTAAGAAACCAGATCCATCCTGGGGCAGCCTAGAAAACTTATCCTGATGCCAGTAGCCATGGCAACCCAGAAGGTGTTGGCTCTGGGCTGGCCCTGCTTTTCTTTGGGTGGTTGAGAACAACCCAGGAGATTGATCTGGCTGCAGGAAACTACAGCTGCATCTGTAAGGCTGTGGGGAGGCAGAGGACTTGCTGTCTCTTGTGCTCCCCATCAGTTTGTCCTTAAATCCCAGTCTAAACTGCAGCACAGCAAGCATGCACCAGGTCTAGCCTTTTGCAAAAGAGAAACAACAACAACAACAACAACAACAACAACAACAACAAATTGTAGAATGGGCCTTGGCGCTGGTGTATCTTGCTTCCAGTCCTGGGTCTGTTCAAATCAAGTTCCTGACTGACTCTTTTTTTCCTGGTACAGTGAACATAATAATTATGAACTTTGGGCATATTCTTGAGTGTCGAGACTATGAGGCCATGGTATCCAGCTTCAAAGGGAAACTCTGAACTCCTAGGTTGCCTCTTTTTCTATGTGACACACAAGAAGGGCTTCTGTCTTCAGCACGCACAGATTCTTTCCTAGCGCCCAGGATCCCTGAAGTCCTGGAGCCACTAGTTTGTGTCTTGGACTTGAGGGGGATGCAAATGGAGCAGAGGATACTTTTGGATGTAAAGCGTTTCTAGGGCCTCTAGCTGGAGACCTCCGAGGGGGAACAGCCCGGTTTCCAGAAAGAAGGGGTGGCACTAAAAGAGGGGGTGGGCAAATGGTGGGGCGGGGAGCCCTGAACTGCTCTGCTTTCCAGGGAGGAGGAGGAGGAAGGAGGGCAGGCCCTGACTGGAGGGAGGGAAAGAAGGAAGCCGCCAAGGAGGAGTTTTCCAGCCTGGCTTTAGAGGCTCTGGCTCACTACACAGCCCCTCGGTCTCTTGGCCTCTTCCAGCCCCTTAAGTGCGCTGCTCAGCCTGCCCTGTGGGGGAAGCGCCGGCTCGCCATGGGGAGCCCGGGACTCCAGCCCGCGCTGCTGCTGCCTCAAGTTCTGCTGCTGTTGCTGGCGCTGCTGCACTTCCCGCCGAGCCAGGGTTTCCCAGGTAGGAGCGAGGGATAGGGGGTGTTTACCCAGCCAGTCATCTAGGAACCTCGGGACCGGCTGCTGAACCCCCTGGCTTGGAACAGCAGGAGATGCGGGGGGTCTCCCTTTGTTTACTCTGTACTCTGCTCGCAGTCCCAGGAAGCGGGTCTGAAAGAGGAGTGTGGTTCCCGATTAGGTACAAGGAACTGAGTTCTATAGCAGCGCCTAGAGCCCAAGCCTGAGCACCTTCCGCTCCTAGGGCTCCAAGGTTTAAATCATACCCTCTGGGCAGAGAAGGCTACGAAGAGAAAGTTTGGCCATGGGCTCTTTTGCTTCTTTCTCACCACACTTCTTTTGCTCCCCACCCCACCCCCTCACAGCACTCTGGGCCTGGCAGCTTATTTTTGGAAGAAGCCCCAAATCTTGGCTCCCCTCTGGAGCTGAGCAGCTCCAAGACTCTTGTGGATCTTACTAGAGCCTTCGTGCATCCTCTTGTCCAGTCCTCCTGTCCAGTCCGCCCCTCCCCCTCCCCCCAACCCCCCTACTCCCTCCCCCCACCCCCCAACCCCCAGCCAAACTCTGGGATTCCGAGAAAGATTGCTTCTCTAAGGGAGAAGTGCCAGCTGAGAGTGGTGGCATGTGGCATGCACTTGGTTAGCACCAGGGAAAGCAGGAAAGGCGCAGAATTGTGCTGGAGGGCGTGGTCTCCAACATCTAAGGGGACCCTGGTATTTACTGGGTTTTCACAGGGAAAATTCTCTTTGGAAGTGCCTCTTTTAAACATATGTAGTTAACATCCTCACCATGAAATCTTAGGCTTACAGAGAGTGTCACAGGGGCAGGGCTATTTGCTATGCACCCCTGTGGCCTTGGAATGAAGAGCCAATCCATGCAGGAGGTTTATCTTTCTGTTAACAGAAAAGCCCTGCCATGCATTCTAATGTATGTGAATAGTTGCCTTTGTGTTAGACATCACTATGGACAGTTGAAACGGGGCTTGAGGAGAATCCTCCAGGAACGGAGCTGGGTAGATGTAGGTAGGGATGGCTTTTGGTCTTTGAGTGTTCCAAATGAGTGGATGGACGGACGGATGGATGGATGGATGGATGGATGGATGGATGGATTGCATGTGAGTTAAAAGACAGGAACATTTGTGTTTTGTGCTAATGCTTACAGGTCTGAAGTTTTGCAGGAACTGATTAGGGGCAACGTGCAGAGGAGGCTTTACCTTAGTTGCCAGAGAAATGTCCTTTTGGGATGTTGATGTCCCCACTTACCCCCCCCCCCTTGGCAATAATTGTGTTAAAGGGAGTTTAGAAGGGAAGGAGAGACAGTCTAAATTAAAGAATCTCAACCTCAGGTTGAGCCTGTTCCAAGGAGGCTCCCTTTTCATTGCTCTCCTCCCCTCTCCGGCTCTCCCCTCTCCAGCTCTCCCCTCTCTGGCTCTCCCCTCTCCAGCTCTCCCCTCTCCGGCTCTCCCCTCTCGGGCTCTCCTTTCCCCGCTCATTTCTCTCTGTCTCTACCCTTATATAGTAGAGCTTGCTGCCAAGCCTCAGACACCCACAGAATCCTAGATTTGCCAGCTCAGGCACTTACGACTGCCTATGTTTCAGGACTTGCCCTTGGGTTTCTTGCCTGCCCGTCCCCCCTCCAGTCAGCCACCAGGTCACTCTTTGCCACCATCCATTCCTGTTCATCCCTCACCTGCCATATGGCTCCACTCGGATAAACAGAAGCTTCCCATTTTTTTTCTAGTCCATTTTTAGCCTGTTTCTTTAAGAAATATTTATTTAACTTGTTGATAGTATATTTATACCATTTTCCCCTTTGCTTTCTGCCCTCCAAGTCCTCCCCTCTACCCCACCCCCTTGCTTTCTAAACTACAGAATACTATTCCAGTTGGAGTCCTCTCTTGGCACATATCAATGGAGTATCTTGGGAAGGGAGCTCTGCTGGGGCTGTTGAATCCAACAGAGGACATTTTAGTCTGAGCCAGAGATTGTAAAAGTCTAGGAAGGGGAAAATGCTCTAGACTTGTACATCTGGAGGCATATGGCATCAGCTGGGTTCACTCTTAGTCGTGGGCTGACATGTTTTAAAGGTTGTCTCAGAGGCACTCCTAGTATGTGAACATCATGTCTCCAGGAAGAGCCCTTGAAAGAAGATTTGGGTCTGGAACTTCACAAAGAGGGAGTTGGGGATTTAGGATCTCATCAGTATCCTAATTATGTTAACCCTCTGAGCTCTCAGAGCAACTCTGTCAGAGAAATGGCAAATCTTTCCTTTTCCCACCTAGAGAAGCTCTCTGGAGTTCTTGTAAACCTGAATTCGATGTAACTTTTCTGGGCTCCTGATTTGTTACTCCCAGCCTATCAAAGACTGTGTCTACGAGAAGTCCACAGGAAGTATATGGAGTACTCCTAGCAAAGTTGCCTGTGTCTGTGCTTGGATCCTTTTAAGAAATGGGCCTTTTCATTAATTCTATTCTTAGATGAATTCTCGCAAGCTTCTATATGTCTTTGGAAGTTCACTCTACCCACTGCAAACAAAGCTGAAGGTGGAGGGTGAATGCTGTGGCCATGGACAAAGACTTTGTAATCCTCCTAGTACTGGAGAAAACAGGCAAAGTGGTGTGGATTTGTTCATTAGGGAAACCATAAAGCTAAATGAAACCATGGCTGTCAAAGCAGCCTTTGCAACTGCCACATTTGGAGGTAAGTATTAGGAGTGGAGCACCTGGCTCAGGCTCTACAATTAAGGTCTCAGCAGAAACTAGCTAGAAATTTCTATCTGTGCTTAAGACATATAATCAGCTGACAAAATTACTCTGCAATAGAAAAGAGGATCTGCTAGAGAGAGGAGGGCATTTTTGTCTGGCATTGTCTTTGTTGAGAACACTTCCAGTCAGTAAATTGTTACCACTTCTCATTTCACAGATTTGTGAGTTGAACACAGGGCTAGAAACCATCAGTAAGGTACCAATTTCAGACCTTCCTGCCTCCTCAGTTCTTGCACCATAATCAAAGTACATGCCTTTCCTTCTAGATGATCATTGTAGGATTAGTGTCTCTGAGGCTAACACATTGTCTTTTTTTTTTTTAAGTCAAATACACTTCTTTTAAGTGGAATAGTGTGTGTATGTGTGTAAGTGTTTGTGTACATGTGTGTGTGTTTGTGTGTATATGAATGTACATATATGTGATCATGCATGTGTGTGTGCATGAGTGTGCATATGTGTGTATTCATGTAGAAGCTAGAAGTCAGTGTAATAAGGTGGCTTCTTTTGTTTCTTTCTACCTTCATTTCTGAGGCAGGATCTCTCACTAAATTGGGGGCTCATCAATGGAGCAAAACTACCTGGCTGGAGAGTCACAGAAATCCTCCTGTCTCCTCTTATCCAGTTCTGGGATTACCAGTGTGTGCCACCATATCCAGCTTTTCATGTGGATGCCAGGGATCTGAACTCAAATTCTCATGTGCATGTAGCAAGCACTTTACTGATGAAGCACTCTTCCCAGCCTCTAGAGTGGACTAATTTGTATCCCATATTTCTCTATTCAAAAACTTAGAGCAGTAGCTCCCCAATTCCACTCTCATGTGGAAGGCTCTCCATTATATTCAGGAGCTAGAGTGTTCCAGCACGATTCTCAAGTGCTTCACCCATGGCTTCCTAAAACCTAGTCCATATGCACGACATGGCCCTTCAGCAGTTTAGTTACATTTTCCTTCTTTGTAGATGTCATAGCCTGAATCTTGGAGTGAGCCACTGAGCCCTTTGTTCAAAATTCTCCCCATTATCTAACGACATCCACATATTGATGAAATCAACTCACTGATCCTCCCTCCCTTTCTCACCCCTCCCTTTCTTCCTGCCCAGTTATGGGAATGGGACACATGGCCTTGCACATGCTATCTGTATGCTCTGAGGCTGAGCTGCACGGCAGCTCTTGAAATTATTTCTGGATCACTGAAAGGGAAGCCTCATGTCTTTCTTTACACCAGCACAGCTCTCTGTGGCTGTTTCATGGACTTACTTTATCACACATTTCACACACTCTAAGTTATACACTCCTTTTCTAGATTCTGAGTCCTTAAAAATGTATGGTTGTACCACGTTTTAGCCTTATGTGTATTTCTGAGAATGCTCAGCAGAATATCTGGTGCTTATGGAATTTAATTTACCCTGAAACTCCGATGGTCTATAAGAGAGGTGCAAGAGTAAATGAGATCTTGTGCCACCATGAATCTACATAGAAACTCTGACTTGCTGGCCACAGTGGCTCATTTGAAATCCACGAGTACCCTCTGTTTGAGCAATAACTGTCTCCGCTGGGGGCTGTAAGATGAGAGACTGAGGGCAGCCACAAGCTGGAGCTTGGATTTATTTTTGTTGGCCACTTCATTCCATGTCCTTCCAAAGTAGTTGAATGGCTTCCTTAGTAAACACCCATACATGTAGTGCAACAATTCCCCTTTCAGTGAACACAACTAAAAGTAGCAATTGAAAGCAAAGAGTTTCAATATAGGTTTGCCGTTGCCAAGTTATAACATAGTATGGAGTTCGTAGCAGCCAAGTTATGATTAACATTCAGACTGAAGATTCCCTTACAAAACAACAGTACGAATAATTGTCTCTCAAGTTCTAGTTTGTAGGGAGCTCTTCGAGCCAGTCTCTCCATCTTTAACTGTAAAATGTTGGAACTGACAGCTTTAGCGGGCCTTTTGCTTGAAGAGGGGCTGCTCTTTTCCTGGTATATTTATTTACATTGTGCTCCAGGATAAAATTGGTTTCTTTCTGATTTTTTTCTAATGAAATCTGAGCTTTATCCAGAGACTTACTTTATCAAGTGACCATGAATGGTAAAGACGCTCTGTGCTGGGAAAAGCGAATGGGCAAGGTATGGAGTTCCTTCTTTTCAGTAGTTTCCTGTCTCCTGGGGAACTGGATACAGTTACCTTCAGTGGCCAATACTGTATTGTGAATGTGTGATGCGCTCTGTAGACTCTGAGGGAGTCGTGCAGGAACTTGTCCTGCATGCTGAAGGCTGATGCTTGGAGATGCTGCTGCCCAGACGGGGATGCTAAAGGGCCAAGATTGCATTAGAATGGCTTTGGGCTTCACTAAGAATGTTTTGAACTTGGAAACAGAATTCTGGGCAGCTATTTCTTCCCATGGGGAAAAGTCCCTATTCCAATCCAAATCCACTATTCACTAGATGATTTTCCTGTCTTCTTGAACTGTGTGAGGAAAAAAAAATTGGACTTAACAAGCAAAATAAATAAATAAATAAATAAACACACACACACACACACACACACACACACACACACACACACAAACCAAAACTGTGATAATAAACTTTGATTCAACCAATGAGTGGAGGTAGTCTTTCTAGTTAACCCCAGCTATCAAATTTCCAATTCTCCCCATTTTAGAAGCAACTGTGGGTTAAGTGTAGCTCAAAAAGGTAGACCACATCGCATGACTTAAACTCTGCACTCAGCGCCCCTTCCCTCAAAGTAAAAGTAAGTGATAAAGAAAAAAGTCAAACAAAGTAGATATAAACATAGATTGAAATTGTGCCTGCTCTTAATTAGCACAAAGTCTGAGATCTGGGGAAGGATACTGAGTCAATATTCAGGGTATTCATTGTCTGAAGTAGTTGTGAATAAGACCCAAACTATTCAATTCAAATATCTTTGTAACATGTAACAGAATTTCCAAGATTACTTCCCAGAGACAAAGGAATGGAAGATAAAATGTCAGTGAATATTTACGATCCTCTGGATAAAAGAGCCAATTGGATAAGAGCAAGTCGGGGCATACTTAACTGATGAGACCTTTGGCTATCAAATTGCCCTAGGACATTATTCTAAGTGATTTAGAGACTCTGGGAAGTTTACACATTCTGGGGGTAAGGTTTGCAGATAAAGATTTAAAAGGGAGGCTCCCACCAAATGTTCTTAGCAGCCCTGCTATGCAGCCAAGTTCCTAAGGTAATAATTGGTTACACCTGGATCTTATGAGCACAGGGAACAATCCGGCTTCAGAAACCTCCTGAGTATGCATGCATTCCTTGGAGAAATGATGCGCTCACTCATAATTCTTAGCTCATAGTGGATGTTTCTCTCTGTGCATTGTTCTTTAGAGAGAAGACAAATGGGTTTGGCTCCACTGACTCAGATTATCTCAGAAACTTGGAGTTATACATTGCATATATTTGTTTAAACACCTTTCAATGAGTTAGATTGGCAGAGTTTTTGCTTGGCTTTCATATATATATATATATATATATATATATATATATATATATGCAATAGTTTTTCTATCATGCTCTTATAGGGACCTGTAGTGTGATTACCCCATGTACCAGCAATTTGTTTTCTGCTGCCGCTATCACAATGTTGTTCCAGTTGTGTTTAATGAGCACATCTTCAATGCAGCTGCACCCTGGCATGCTCTAATGATTTGTCTTGGTCTGTGCCTCGTGTGGGTGGCTGGGTTGAATAACCCTGCCTGGTACAGGCTTCCAAGAATATTCAAGCACATTAGTTAAATTGGAGCCACAGGGCAAGAATTAAGCCAACAACAGTTTTTCAGGCCCACAGTGGAATGTTGCAGAAGCACTGGTGGTGTTCGTGGCCCCTATTTTCTGGAACTCGGCTCCCACACGGTCATTCCTTATAGGAACTCTCCAGACACATTGTCTCTGATCCATTTGCCTGACCAAGGTTCCAGTTCTTCTTAAGGGACAAAGTTAAAATGTTTCCACTTAGATTTTAACTCAGCTTTTTAGGTAGTAGTATACTCTTTCGGTATTACCTATGCATACATCTAATTTTCTCACCCATGTGAGCCAAATATAGGGTCTTTTAAATTTTTCTATTCCATAACATAACAGGGAACCTGGCTCCAAGAGGATAATTTCATACCAGGATGGGGTGCTTCTAGCTAGCTTCAACCCACCCACCTGGATGGGTGTCTCAGGCTCTATCTAGACTGCTGTGGAAGTTTCTTTCTTTCATACCCAGGTTTCTCTGAGCAAACAGGCTATTTTCTGCTGGGGAATCTTGGACAGTGAGGATACCTCAGACATGGACTTTTCATGCATTTTAGAGAGGAGCCTCTCATGTCTTGCCATTTGGGATATCTGGAGTCACATAGGGAGTTACAAATTGAGCTACAGCTACAGCTTAGTGAAGTGAATCCCCTGAACTCCTGTTGGCCTGTGTTGGGACTTACCTCTGCAATGACTACTATGTATTAAGCTCTTTCCTGGGTTCAAGAGATAGACAAACTAGGATAAACTATTCTGTAGCATCACTATTTATATGAATCATTCTGCGCCCTCACATTCATGTTAGGTCTGGGCTACTTGGACATTTCTCAGTGGTTTTGAGAAGCTCCTGACCAAAGGCCAGCTCTCGATCCCTTTTAGGGACATTAGGGTCCCATAAGCTTTGTCTCCACACTGCTTGTTTGGGGTTGCACACCTGATTTGTGGTGACAGCTTAACAGCTTTACTGAGACATAATTCACCAACTCCAGCATTTCCCCATTGAAACTGTGCACTTGAGTGGTTGTAGTATATTGATAGAATTCTGTATCCATCATTGTAATCCATTTTAGGACATTTTTATTATCCCTCGATGAAACTTATACCCTTTAGCTCTTACTGACCAATCCCTTTTCACTCAAACTGCTAGGCAACTACTAGCTTATTTTCTGCCTCTATCTATTTGCCTGTTCTTTACATTCTCTATAAGTTAAGTTACACAAAACTTGTCCGTTTGTGATTTATGTCTTTCATTTAAGCCAAGGTTTTCAAGGGCCATCTCTGTTGTCAATTCCATCCTGTAATTACTCCATTCTATGGATACATTCCACTATATTTACCTGTTGATCAGTTATTACATGTCTGGGTTGCCTCCATTTTAAGTCTCTTAGGAATAGTGTTGCAGTGAACATTCTTGTACAGGTTTTTTTTGTTTTTTTTTTTTGTTTTTTGTTGTTTTTTTTTTTGTGGGGACATATACTTCTATTTCTCTTGGCCAGTTACCTAGGAATGGAACTTCCAGGTCATATGCTCACTCTAGGATGAAACACCTAGGAGACTACCAAACCCTTTTCCCAGAAGGACTACATCTTTCTACATTCCCACTAGTCATATGTCCTAAGATATGACCAGCCTTGGCATCACCAACCCTTCCACTGACTGTCTTTTCTATTAAGTACCATCATATATGATCCTCATTCATTCATAATTTACTCTCAGGTATTGAGGGACAAAACTGTGTCTTTTCTGCAAATAATGGATATGCCAGAGAAAGTCAGTGGTATCTGCTCTTTCATTGTTGGCTGGTAGCCCATAATGCACTTCTCAATGAATAAGAAAAAATGCCCAGTCTCTACATGTTTAGTTAGATGGGCAGAGAATTCTATCTGGAGACATATTTTTTGACTAATTCAGAAATAGGGATAAGCCCAAGATTCAAGACTAGGAAAGGAAGGGCTGACTAATGTGGTGAGCCTGGTTGCTCTTTTGGTGGGTGTTCTAGTGTGGGAGAGAAACTCCCTGGACAGGCATGTAAGCAATGCTGAATGATAGTGGCTTAGCCTCAAATAAGACAAAGCTGTGGATCTGGTATTCTTTTAAAGCCTGTGAGTATTTAAAAGGAAAACAAAAGAAAAAAAAGTGGTGCTTGCATTTCTACGTGATCCTTGCACCCTTGGGTCATCTGGAACCAAGTCAAAAATTCCAATGTGCAGGCTCTGCCCAAGAACCTGCTGAATCAGCATCTACGTTTTACTGAGATCCTGCTGAGGAATTGTAGATAAGGATTTTGTATACTGGTCTGAAGAAGGAGTGCAGCCCTTTGCCAAAGCAGTTTAGAATTGCTACACAATGGCTCACTTCCCCTCCTCTCCCTTTTGTGGTTGGTTTTGCCTTCAACACTGAATGAATGGAAATCTTGAATTTCCATTGCAAATCCCTTATATTGCTGAGATAAACATGTGCATCTTTAAGTTCCTAGCCCTTCTCTAACTCAACACACAAACACAAACCTTCAGGCCCTCAACTTTTCTTTCTTTCTTTTCTTCCTTTTCCTTCCTCCTTTCTTTCTTTCTTTCTTTCTTTCTTTCTTTCTTTCTTTCTTTCTTTCTTTCTTTCTTTCTTCCTTTCTTTTTTGACCTAAACTATTTTTTTAAAAGTCTTCTGAGCAATAGTACAGCTCCTGCCTGACCTAACCCAGGATAACAGCAAAGCATATCTTCAGACTGACTAGTAACAGGGGCTTCAAGTAGCTTTCCCTCACACCTAATAATTTTAGTTGAATGATTTTAACTAGTTAGGATGAGGAGGAGGAGAAGAAGATCAAGTTGAGTCTAATGGAACAGCTCTGTATCGTCAGCTATCTGGGAGGCTAAGGAAAGGGTATTATCTAATTTAAGACTTGCTCAGGATACTGTGAATCCAAGGGTAATGTAGTGCGTTCCTGACTCTAAAAAACAAAAAAGAAATTGGAGATATGGTTCAGGAAAAGAGGGCTACCCTATCACATGCAAGGTCCTAAGTTTAACCCCTAGGATTGAAAAGGACAAAGACAATCTGGGTGGCATTGGTGCTCACCTTTGATCCCAGCGCACTGGGGAAGCAGAGGCAGGCAGATCTCTGAGTTCAAGGCCAGCTTGTGCTGTACAGTGTGTTCTAGGACAGCCAGTGTTACACAGAGGAAGTCCATCCCAAAAAGCAAAAAGAAAAAAAAAAGAGAAAGAAAGGAAAAGAAAAAGAAAAGAAATTTTACAAAGAGGACAAGGAGGAAGAGGAGGAAGAAGAAGGGGAATTATCTGTCTTCATACTTGAAACCAATATGAAAGAGGTTAGCGAGGGGGTGGGAGCATGGAGAATGGGTGAAAGCGAGCCAATGCAGAGGTCAGTAGAACACATCAGTGTCTCACATTAGGCCCTGAAAGTTCTACAAATTGGAAAGACTCAGATGATTGAGTTGTTTAATGGCATCTAAAAGGGTTATTTGTGGGTTATGTTGGAGTGGGCATGTAGTTATAAACCCAGAAATGGTCTTTGGAAAAACAGAATTGGTATCGTTTGGGGAGTCTGATGAATTTTAATTTGATAGATCTGGCATAGGGAATAGTTAAATTGGGTGCAGTCTGCAAATTAGTTCAGACATGCTGTATTTGGCCACTTCCTGTTTTCATATCATCAGTTGATCAAACAGTTTCAAGTTTTAAGTAGTAAAAGTATTCCAAAGGAGATTAATAATTACTTTCTTATCATTTGAACACAGCTATGGTAATTTATTTAAGTACAGTATGTGCCTATGTGGTGATTTAAAGATAATATTGAATTGTTTCGACAGAGATCATAGGGCTTATGAAACTAAAAACAGTTTGCCTCCAAAGTCTGCCAATCCCTAATGTAAGGTCTTGCTTCTGAAAGTGTAACTTGAGGCTCAGCTTTTCCTGGTAGCTTTAGAGAGATTTTAGAGTTTAAACAGCACTCCAGAGCTATGAAGTTGAAGCCTGCCTTTTAACAGTAGATGCCTAGGTGTTTGGAATTGCTTCTTCCCCATCAATAGACCCAATTCAGGACTCATCTTGGAAGTCTAGGCAAGCATATTATAACTGACACTGTACTCTCTAGTCTTAATTTATATGGCACATAACTGTATATCTAGTGTTCTAGGTTTGGGGACTGTAATACCCAGACATCTCAAACTCTCTAGAAACTAAGTTCTCATTTTAGTCTTTCCAGTCCTTAGTGAAATCTTAGTGTTCTAACCCAAGCTGGAAGTGGTCTGGCCCTTGAAAACTGCTGACAGATTTACTTGATGTTGCCAGGGTTTGGAGGCTGCAGACTCTGGTTTCTCGGGCTCCATCGCCCTGCCAGGATCTTACTACACTGATATGGCTCAGTGCCCTCTAATGTCTTCTATACACTTCTTTGAAGCACTGCTTCCCAGGGATGCACAGATGTCCCCTGTTTATGTAGGTTGCATTGTCATTAAGTTGAGACATGCTGGGTACTAAGATCTGAATACAGTTTGCCTCCCTACAAAACTCAGCATGAACTATGCTTAAAATTGTGCTGGTGACCTTGAAGAGATTATTGGAACACTGGGAAGGCTTAATTCCTTTCATCAGACCGGATCAGGTATGGTGATTGTGGGTTATTACAAAGCAAGGCCACCTTTCTTGTTTAGCATCCATATACACAGACTTGTACTTCTCTTTTTCACTAGGAGTTGTAATAATAAGTCTGGTTTCAATCTTGCAATCATGTGTAGCAACAGGATATGGCTCCAAACACAAGATCAAGTGTTTCTTTAGTTAGTGTATGGGGCTGCTCAGGATCATCAATCTGTAACCCCCTGGGAGAGGACTGGAGAAAAGAATCTCAACTCGTGATCCATATACCAGTACCAATAACAGGATCACTCAAGAACATTTGAGGTAAATACATTCTTAGACCCCACCCTTGGACTAATGAACCACAACCAGGGTCCTGGTAAAGTTGGGCCCAGCGATCTGTGTTGTAACAGACACTCCAAGTTCTTCTCACACAGTCAGGTATGAGGATCATTCGTGTGGACGATTTCAAATCAATTTTTCAGAACATCTAGCGAAAGAGACTTTGCGTTTCACATGCCAGTTTTAATGAGAACCATTTATTTGCTTTAAATTTTAGGACCAGACCTTGGGAAACACCACATTGAACTTACTGAGTAGGAATGAGCACAGCAGGCTTCAGGAATAACCCCTGAGGCAAAATCATCTCGTGGAAATTTGTCTCCCAGAGAAGCAGTTTGTATGCACACTTGGTTTGAGAAAAATTTCTCCTGGTCAAAAGGCAGCGACAGCTGGCCGATGCAAACACACATTCTTTACAGTGTGTTTCTGTATATTAAAATGTGTGGAAGGCTCGGAACAGCCCTTGGGCTATTTCTTCTCCTGTGCATGGTTCATCCTTTCAGAATACTGATTTGTGGAGAGACTGCTAGTCTGCAGGCAGTGACTCTTAGTACAGATGGTTGTCCCTGCGATTTCGAGCCCATGCTCTTTCTTCTCATTCCAGAACGTCTCCCTTGGGGTCTCTATGACAAACAGAAGTATTACAACTTTAGACCTTCATGTGAATGTTCTTTCTTCTTTGCTCCCAGTAGGTTTGTATCTGCCTCATTGTCACTTAGTCTCAGAGTCCCAGTGACACTGAGTCCTTTGGGAGTGAAGTTGAAGGAGCTACTTAAGTTATGGTGCTTCCTTTGAGAGCGGGACTGCTGAGGGCAAGCAATCGGAAGGAGTTCAGGGCGAGGAACGTACTCTGACCATGGTTTTCATCGAGAATGGACGAGACAACTGACAACTTTGATTCTTATACTTCTTTTGGCAGCGAAAATAAAATCTTCTGCAGCAGCAGCTTACTTTCGTCTGCCCTGCAATCTGAAAACTTGTGCTCATCTTTAAAAACGGGCCACCTGATGCAGGAATACGCTGCAGCTCTGCTAACCACACTCTCATGATGCTTTTTAAAATGATAAAAAAAAAAAGAAAAGAAGAAGAAGAAGAAGAAGAAGTCGGGGGTGTAGCTCAGTGCAAGAGCACTTAGCAGTTTCAAGGCCCCAAGTATAAGCTTCCAGCACAGAAACAAATAGTTTAAAAGTCAAATCACATTTATTGTGAAAGCACTTAGAGACCTGGCACGATGGAAGTGGATGTGTGTCTCATTTTCCTCTCCACTCTATTTTCTCCCTAAAAATCACTGCACTGAACAGTTTGGTATAAACACCTAGAAATTTTTCTCTCTGTGTGGATTTTTATCAAGACGCAAGTTGTTGTGAAAACATAATGCATCGCCACGTAAAGCAACAATAATGGTAAATCCATAGAGTTATCTCCTTTGCCAGGAAACAGAGGCCCATGAGATAGATGGCCTTAGAAGTAAGTGTGGTCCAAGAAATATCTCTGCGGCTCTCTCCCATGCTCACCAGCTGTCAGATACCATGCATCCTCACACAGTGCCTTGGTCTGTGGCCTTGCATAAAGCCTGGCTGTGACCGCCCTTCCTTTCCTCAAGTTTTGCTGTGTCCCAGGCAATCTATGTGGACAGTTAACCTTTTTTTTTTTTTGGAGGACCATATGACACAGCACAAATTGCTTTTGTTCCATCATCTGGTTTCACTTTAAAGGGTAGCCTTCTTCCTTCTGTCTGTGCTGAGTGGGAACAGTAAGGTTGCAGAGCTTTGGAGACGGGCCTCAGTGGAAACAGGAGGTGGCATTAGTTAAGGGCCCCTGCTTTGTGCTGATGCCCTCCGTTTTAGGTACCTGTATTTTTCCTGTCCTTCCTCTGTCTCTAATTATTAAACAATGGGCTTGGTTCTTCGAACTATTAAGCAATAGGAGGTGATCCTGGGGGAAAAAAAAAGCGTTCTTTTCTTTTGGACCAGAGCTATGCTTTCATTTATAAAGTTATCCTTTCAGCTTTCTTTCTTTTTTTTTTTTTAAAATCTGAAATATGGCCACAATTAAAATTTCACAAGCCACATGCTGTCTTCATTGTCTTTGCTAATTAAAAGCAGAGCACTTGGAGACGAAGAGCACCATCTCCTCTGCCTAGAACTGTCCTCTGGGGATTTTCTGCAGAAGTGTTTGAACTGAGGGCAGGATGTTGTCCCGGATGAAGCTGCTACAGAAGCAAGGCTAATTCTGAATTGGTTGGTGCTCCACAAGGTTTACTTTCCCACCCTCCGCCCACTTCTCCTGCCATTTTTTTCTTGATGAAATCAAGTTACAGTGGACATATAGGAGCATTCTTGACAGGAAAAAATAAACATAAGGACTGTAGTTGGGTACAAGAGATAAAATTCCTCAATAAGATGGAACCCCAGTCACCCACAGTGGTGACCCCTGGCAGTTGCGTAGTAAACTGTCGCCCACCCTTCCTTCTTTGCCTCTCCTTTCTCTGTCCATCATTATACTTTTTGGGTTTCCTTCCCCAAATAAACTAATGTATCTTGTCTTACGAGCTGCTTTGGGAGACGATGAACATTGGCTATAATGGAATCTAACCCAGGGTTTTAGGTTCCCTCCTGAAGTTATTCATTTTAACTGATAAATTGATACCTGTTAGATAGAGATGTGTAATGAGGGGTTCTGAAATAGGAGCTTGGAAGTTGTTTAGGTAGGCATGAAACTACCTGAAATTTGGTGGCTCAAATCAGTAGTAACCAATTTCATGCTCATGAAAGTTTGGTCAGGGCTTAGATGTGGAAGGCTAATTTCTGATCCACATACTGTTGGCTCTGTGCCTTTATCTAGGGCTGCTGGATCCAAGATGACTCTATTCACATATTTGGTCTTTCATCTGCAATGGCTATACCTCCACCCCTATGTCTTTCAGCCCCTCATTGATCAGACCAGTATCTCTGTCCAGAAGACTAAATGGTCATATTTGTATTTGAGTAGCTTCCCAATGGAGTGAAAGCCAAGCCTAGGTCTGGAATGGACACAGTATCACTTTGTGCTGAAAATTTTTAAAGAACATGACAAGGCAGCCCAAGTTTTAGGCTGGAAGTAATAGCTTAATATATTAGCATAATAGTACTAGTGTGTGTGTGGGGGGGTGTAGATTGATAGTAGTTAACTTGGAAAGAACTCCACTCCAGAAACTGGTTTGGAAATGGAAGTTAGAGATATAAGTTTAACTTTCTAGATTGTTTTCTGGATATGTTCTGATTCAGTGATGGGCCCTAAGCTAGTTATCCAACTGCTATGGCTTGGGTATGAAATGTCCCTCGTAGGTCATGAGATGAAGCTTGATTCTCAGTGCACTATTCAGAGGTAGGGGTTTTTAGGAAGTGATCGAACCATTAAGCCTCTGACATAGTCAATGGAATAATTCATTGAAAGTTCACAATGTGATGGCATTATTGAGAGGTGATAGAAAATAGATGGGGCCTTATCGGAGTAAATGGAGCATTGAAAACATACTTTCAATGGTATATCTCATTTCTATATCCTTCCTCTTTGGGTCACTCTGTCTCCTGACCACCATGAAGTGAGCAGCTCAAGTCTACTATGCTCTTTCTGCCAGGATGCTCTGCCTTACCGAGGGCATACGCTGTGAGGCCAAATAGCCATGGATTGAAACTTCTGAGACTATGAGCCAAAATTAAATCTTTATTTGATTTATCTCTACACATTTTGTCACAGTGATGAAATGTAGCTAACACACCAATGGTATTTGACTCATTAAGTAGACAACATCGTGAAGACAGAGACTGTATTCATGGACATTTCATGTAACTGAATCATCTGACATCTCTGTAAATATGCAAAACTCATTTCCCATTGGTTACTAATACTAGAAGCACCTACTTTCCCTTCAAATTTTCTTTCTTCCTCCATCAATGTGAAAACATTATTATATGGACACCAGCTAAAAATACACCATAGACCAAATATGAAGCCTGTAAGAATTCTTAATAATAACATCAGAGAAAGTATTTGTAAGCTTGAATAAATATATATTTAGATATAGCAACTAAAACATGGTCTACAAAGGGTACAGGGAATGAATTGTACTTCATCCAAATTAAAATTGTTTACTCTTTAGAACATACTATTAAGGAAATGAAGAGAAAAATCACAATGGAGAAAATATTTTTAAATGACATGTCTGATTAAGGAGCTATTTTTCCAAATATATAGAGAACACTCTGAACTCCATAACAAGAAAATAAGCAACCCTATTATAAAGAAGTTGAAATATTTGCACAGACACAAAAAGAGATAAATGAGAAGATGCTTAAGATTCTCATTCACCTGCTAACAACTGCATCAACTGATATAACTGTCGATTTCATCTACCAAAAATGGGAACACAGTCACCTTTTCTTTTTGGAATCTGACTTTCACTGTACAGTGCAAAATAACGTGTGGGTATTCCTATCAAGAAGGGATTTGCACACATTTACGATTCCTGTAGAGAGCTGACTGGTTATTTTATGTTTCCCTTACTAGAATTTATGTGACACACATCCACAAATTGCTAGCCAAGAACTTTAAGAAACCACTGGCCACTAGCAATTTGAAGCACATCATTTACTGTAAGTTCAAGAGGACGTGGGTGTCTTCCACTGCGCCTTTCCAAGCCCATTTGGGCTGCTGGGGTTCCCTAAAAACCTCCCTTCATCTACTTCTGTCCTCAAGTACATGATGTCCTCTCATGTCAAGGAATTGGCATCATTTTGGCCTCATGACACAGGGCTTTAGTGTCCTTGGTACTACTAGTACATAAAAGATTTAAATCACTTTGATTTTTTTCTTTGAATTCATTTATACTTGGTGTTAAAAGATTTTTACTTTTTTTTTCTAGGAACAAATGCTAAATTAAATACCCAGTGTTCAGTAAGGACACTGATTTTATGATGAGTAAGAAACATTTTTCATCTAGTTTCTAAATTTGGAGTAAGAATCTTGGATGAACAGCTGCAATGTCCCAAACAATTTTTTCCATTGCTCATTTCCATTTCTGAGTCCCAAAGGCACTTCATGCACTTAACATTCCAGAAATTCCTAGAATGAAAAAAAGACCATGCAAACGTTTTGTTTTCTTTCGATATGTATGTATGTATGTAGATATGTATGTACATGTGTATATTGTTTCTTTTTAATAAACATACAAAGTTACAGGTTTCATTTGACTATAACATTTTGTACATCCTTTGTTTTGGTTGATCTTTTTTCCCTACTTGTCTTCCAGATCCACCTCTGACTACCAGTCTCCTGCATCCCACTAGTTCCCTTTCCAGTTTGATGTCATTTGTATCACCCTCTTTTCTGCTTTAGACCCTCTACCTCTCCTTTTATGTTCCTGTTCCTGATTTTATGACCAATGACCATTTCCCCATACACATATGCACAATAACAATTTCACTTATAAGAGATACCATCTTCATCTGCCTGAGTCTGGATGACCCCACTAGATAAAATATTTTCCAGATTCATCCATATTCCTATGAATTTCATGGCTTTGTTTTAAATCTATTACCTTAGTAGCCTTTCCAAAAGATGACTTAGAGTTTGGAGCAACTCTGTGATACTTCTGATGTGTTAGTCTGCATGCCTTTCCCTGCAGTGATGTTGTCTGTAATATCTTGATTATTGTAGCTTTGCAGTATGATTCCTTCAAATTTACTCTGACTTCATGAAATCACTCTAGACATACGTTCCAACAAAAATCTTGCTGAAATTACCATTGGTATTATTTTAATTATATTGATGAACTTGGGGAGTGAATTGATGTCTATTTTTTTCTATTTGAAATTTCCAACCTATGAACACAGTTCAACTCTCTATTTCTTTGGGTCTTATTTGACTTTGTTTACTAACTTTTGTTGCCATTTTCAGTAAGGAGACAAAAGCACATATTTTGTTGGATTTGTAAGTATTTTATTTTAAATTTGTGTTTCTTCATTTTTGCTTATTTACTGACAATTTCATTTATGTCTACAATTTGTCTTGGATCATATCCACCCCAAATCTCCCCTCACTCCTCCTGAGCTCTCCAGCACACCACCTGGCCTTATTCCATTACCTCACTCTTTCTCTTTTTACCCTATTGAGTCCATTTAGTGATATCTGTTAGGACACTTACTTATCTTGCTGGCTTGATCCTATTCAGGTTGGGTATTGTGCAGGTACTACAATTGTAGTGCATTAAATAGTGCAGCAAGCATTTCATGTTCAGGAGACACCATCTCATAGTGCTCCTTCTCATCCTCAAGCTCTTATATTCTTTTTCTATCCCCGCTGGTTCTGTTATCTAAGTCTTGGGGGTATTGCTCTAGATGTCCTGTTTAGGGCTGGTCACTCAACTGTCTCTTAGTCTCAGCACTTGGAACCAGTTGTGAGTCTCTGCATTAACTGCTGCCCACTGCAGAAGAAGCTTCTCTGGTCAAGGTTGAAAGCAGAACTAATCCAAGGGTCTAAACATAATCTTTAGAAGGAAGTATTCGATAGCATTTCCACTTAGCAAAACAACAGTTGTAGATTCCTTATCATGGTTGGTGACCTTCCTAGCAATGGACGTTAGAACAGGTTTTCACTGCCATTTTTGAATCACCACCTAAGAAAGACGATTAGCCTTTGATAAATGACTTATGTTTCAGATGTCAAAGTCTTTATCTTGAAGTTTAATGCATTTTATAATGTAGGGAGATGACTGGAATTCTCATTGTCAGAAAGCTCTGCTATTTAAAGAGATAGGTGAGAGGTGAAAAAAAAGTCCCAAAGATGGGAAATGATGGTTTTCTGGAATCACAGTTCCAGAGAATGATATGTCTGTCCTTAGCATAGACGCAAATTACATTTGATCCTCAAAATAAATGTAGTCTTGGCGGCTGGAGAGGGTACTCAGTAGTGAAGAGTCCTTTTGCTGCTCTTACATGGGACCCAGGTTCAGTTCTCAGCACTCGCATAAGGCAAGTTCCAGCCATCTGTAATTCCAGTTTCAGGACACTCTGCCCCTACTTCTGGCTTTCCTTGTCATTTTATGCACATGATGCATACAATGGATACCCCCTCCCCCCCACACACATTAAATGTCTTTAAAAAGTAAACATAGTTCCAACCAAAACATTTTTCCTCAGTAGACAATGTCAATATATTTGAATAATGAAAGAAACATAAAATGATTAACTGTATATAGAATGCAGATGTGCTTCTAATCCATTAGATAGCTCATCTGAGTAGTGGACAAGCAATCCTGCCTGTAGCCTGTGGAAAGGAAATTAGCAAATTGGAAGGATTCAGTAAGAAATTTAGTAAAATCTTTTATGCCAGTTTTTTTTAAATTAAACTCTTCAATTAATTGCTTTTGGAGCCCCTGTATTGGTATCATCACATATTAGACAGCTTCTCAATGCAACTAAAATGCTCTACTTGTTTACGAAAGAGTCATCCATGAAGAACAAGACAGCTTCCTTTTGTAGTGTAGCCAAGTAATGGCACTGTCTGCCCAAGACCAGGCAGGTCATGTGCTAAGTGGCGTTACTTCAAGTGTTTTACTGAACTTCTTATTCAGTCTAAGCCATTTTTAATCTGGAATGAATCAGCTGTCTTTTCTTTAAAATGCATGTGTGTATTTATATTTATATTTATATTTATATTTATATTTATATTTATCACATGCCTGAGTGTTTTGCCTCCATATATTTGAGTATTCCACATGGAGGCCCATGGCTTTCAGAAAAGAGCCTCTGATCCCATGGTCCTGGA
This sequence comes from Apodemus agrarius, assembly GCA_964023405.1. Lineage (NCBI taxonomy): Eukaryota > Metazoa > Chordata > Mammalia > Rodentia > Muridae > Apodemus > Apodemus agrarius. The sequence goes on from OZ030010.1 coordinate 11,368,924, forward strand.
ATTGCAATGGTTCTATGACACCAAGCAGGCGCTGTGAATCAATGAGAACCAAAGTCTTTGGCAATAGCAGTAGGGGCTCTCAACTCTCAAACCAGCTGTCCAGACCCAGCCTCACATCTTTTTGTTAAACAGACAGCTATCTGAAAATGGCTTCAGCTTAATTCCAGTGCTATCTGAGTTTCAGAAAACAAATTCACATTCATTTCCAGGTTCTATTCAAAACATCAGGAAAAGTCATAGCCTCCAATCTCAGGGCTCCTTTCGCAGTGTTTTTCTCTAAATCAGCTCTGCTGCCCTGTGCGTCAGCATTTGCCTGTCAAAACAGTTATTGTATGGAGATCACCAGTGAAGCTAAAAATTGACTTACGATGCTTCGAGTAGAATGTCTGTGATTGTTTGAGTGAGAACAGTCCCCATAGGCGAACATATTTGAGTGTTTGGTTTCCAGTTGGTGAAGTATTTAGGGAGGTTTAGGAGGGGTGGCCTTATTGGAGAAGATGTGTCACTGAGGTGGCCTTTGAGGTTTCCAAAGACCATGCCATTCCCAGTCATTCCCAGTGATCTCTCTCTCTCTCTCTCTCTCTCTCTCTCTCTCTCTCTCTCTCTCTCTCTCCTACTGCCTGTGTAAATAAGGATGTAGTACCTGTCTGTCACCATGCTCCCCGCTCCCCTTCCTGATAATGCTTTCAAATGTTGCCTTGGTTGTGGTGTCTCTCCACAGGAAGAGAACAGGAAGTAAGAGAGCATCTAACTTCCTAAGACTTTTTCTCATATTATCTCTCTCCTTATCTGTTTCCTATGTCTGTGTCTTAATTGTAAAGATATTCAATAAGATAGACCAATTTCATATGCAAATAGCATTCTAAAAGCTGGTGGGTTGGCAAAAGTCTTATAGCCAGGTGATGGGGAAATTCGTAGCATGTCATTCTCTTGATTTTTCTAGAAAACATGTGTGGAATTCTCAGACTCTTACTCCAGAGTCTAACACAATGAAGTGTTTTTCCCATTGGTGTGTGTGTGTGTGTGTGTGTGTGTGTGTGTGTGTGTGTGTGTGTTTAGTGTATGACTGTATCAGCTGAACCCAGAGCTTGTTGATAAGCTTAGTCTGGGTAGCCAGCTCCCTGCAGAGATAACCCTGTGTGTTAGCATTTTCGAGGCTATGCTGCACAGTTACCTGGCAACAGCCAGGTGTGCCTGACTCAGTATGACAGGGGCTGCTTGCCCCCTCCACTCTCTCTTGTCTTCTTGCTCTCATTCTGTCCTCCCTTCCTGATCTCCCTCTCGCTCCATTGCCCTCCCCCCTCCACTTGCTCATGGACAGCCTCTGCTTCTCTACACTCTTCTTCTCTCTCCCCCCTCCCCCTCTCTTTCTCTCTGCCTTTCTCTGTCTCTACTACCATCCCAAATCCCCTCCCCATGCCCTGAATAACTATACTATGGCTGGTCCCTCAGCGGGGGAGGGATGACTCCACATGGGCCCCAGCAGAGGGACCCCCTTCCCCCATGCCTCACCACACCTCCACCAAACATATTCCTTCTCTCTTTATTTTTATAAAACACAACACTGTCACTGCCTTCTGGAATTACAGGAAGCTCACCACATCAACCTGGCACTCAGCTGAGTTCTGGGGAGCTAAACTTTCTGCTTCCTGTTCACACAGCAAGCCCTTTAATTACTGAGGCACTTTCCAACTGCTTAATGAACTTGTGTTTCACTCATAACTTTCTTTCCATACTTCACAAGTATTTGCATGAAAATCAGTTTGTTCTGCTAAAAATCAGGGTGGTTGTGGGATCTGGTCACGCTCTATTTATTGATTTCAGTAGTGTTTCAGGTATGTTCAGTTTATAGAAATTAATTTATAGACTTGTATATTTGTTTAAACAAATAGAATGTTTCGAGTTGTGGGTGTGCTTCACTTGTAGAGTTCTTGCATGGCATTATGAGATTTGAATGTAAAATGTCCCTAGTGTTCTTATGTGTGTGCGTATATGTATATGTATGTGTGTGTGTGTGTGTGTGTGTGTGTGTGTGTGTGTGTGGCATGTGTGGTATCTGAGTGTATATGTTATCTGCCTTATTCACTGATGCAGCCTATCAGTGAGGAGCTTGTCAGCTGATAGCATGGCTTTAGGTCAAGGGACCTTCAAGACTGATATGGGAGTGGAATGAAATTGGTAGACATTTAGAAATTATACCCCAGTCATGGTTCCATTCTTATCTCTGCTTCCCAACCAACTATAATCTGAGAAGCAGCAGTAACATGCCTCCCCGCACAGTGGAGACACTGCCATCAAAGATACATTACCTTTACTGTCGTCATGGAATGGATTGCTCCTTGTGGAATTGTGAGTCAGAATATACCTCTCTTTCCTTAAGTTGTCTGTCAAGTGTCCTATCACAGCAAGGGGAAAAGTAACTGACACACCTGAATTGTCCAAAGACCTGGATTCCATTTCCAGCACAGCACAAAAAGGTTTTTAAAGGTGTATCAACTGGACATGGTGAGTCACATCTATAACACTAGCACTCTAGAGGGTGAGGCAGGGGGATTGCAGGTTTGAGGCCAGCCCTTACATAGAGAGGTCCACGCTACATTGAAAGACCCTGTGGAGAATGAAGGAGAAAGAAAAGGCATACATAAAATGGCTCATTTCAGTAGTGGATGTGTTTGGTGAACTGGGCGGATCAGTGCCGTATTACCCCGATCCCTTATCTTGGACTTCATTGAAATATTTACTAATGCCCTGTGCAGTGCAACAAGTGATCTCTCTCCTCCATATGGTTTCTCTTTCTCCTGAAGCCTTTTATTCTGCTCTCCACAGCACTATTCCCTTCTGGTGCCTACATGATGTCTGTGTCGGGACTGGTACAAGGTCTTAAGAGTAGGCATCTGTCACAGAGCAGAGATGAAGTCCTCATCATCTGGTGATTTTGGCCACCACCCCACGATGCTTGCTTTAGATTGTTTAATGTTCACTATCTGTGCTTCCACAAGCCAGGGCACATCTGGAGCTGTATCATTCCTGCATGTCTGTACTCCAGGCTTCCAAATAACATGTGCAATGAAGAGCTTGAAGCTAATTTTCCAGATGATATGATAGTTCCCCAAACTCTTAGTTCTCTCTCTCTGTCTCTGTTTCTCTCAGTGTCTCTGTCTGTCTTTGTCTCTGTCTCTGTCTCTGTCTCTGTCTCTGTCTCTGTCTCTGTCTCTCTCTCTCTCTCTCTCTCTCTCTCTCTCTTACACACACACACACACACACACACACACACACACACACACACAAATTCTATGATACATCAAATTAGCATCCTCTGATGCTCTCTTCTCTCTCCACTCCCTGTCTTCCCAGCACGGAAAGGGCAGACTCCCATTTATAACCACCAGCAGATCGAAAACCTCCTTATGCTGTACACAATTTCCTTTTGTTTTCATTTGTGATATGGCTGGTCAGTGGCCATAGCACAGTGATTATATTTCTCTTTAGTTTAATTTTCTGCAAGGTATAAATCCAAAGTATCCCTAACATTTAATGAGATGCTTATTTTCTTATTTATTACAAAATCTAGTTTGTAGTTTTTTTTCTTTTTTTTCTTTTCTTTTTCTTTTTTTTTTTAAAGCAGTTGTTTCCATTTACTTATTGATTTTTGGTCAGACTCTTGGTATCCTGTCTAGGCAATCCCAAACTGCAGCTCATTTTTTTTTTTAAAAAAAAACCTCAACCTTCCTAGTAACTGGGGTGCTTGGTACCTTTGCTTTTGTTTGTTTCTTTACAGCATCTTTCATAGTGTCTCTGTCCTTCTTAAGTCATGGCTCCAAAAACTTGCTTACATAGTCTCACACTTGGTGCAGTTGATTCTGCCCAGGAAAAGTCAGACTTCTGCAGTTTAGCCTCTGCCCTCTTGCAGATCACTGTTTGTTGCTTTGTTTTCTCCCCCCACTCCCCACCTCCTCTGGAAGCTGCTGTCCCTTCATGATGTGGATAGCTCCCTGGCTGCTCTTTTGCAAGGTCTATGAAGGTAACTCTTCCTGCATTAAGGTGAACATGAAAAGACACAAGTCTTCAGGCTTGTATTTCTATTCTGCTCTTTCCTGTATATTTGAAAGGAATTACCAGCATCGATGATTTGTTTGTGTGCCAGTTTAGAACATCTGTAGCCAGTGCTGAAGACACCTTGCACTATATGCCCTCAGCTGAGATGGGCAGTTCCCACACATGCATATGGTTCCCCGTCATGTGTCTGCAAGTCTAGTCTCTGAGGCTTTCTTCCTAGTCTCTGAGGTTTTCTTCCCCAGCTCTACTCTGTACCCTGGAGACCTGGTTCAGCACCAAGTTTTGGAATAGCATGTGATTAATATAACTAATCCAAGAAGGGGAGGGGGTTTGTGGACAGATCCCTCGTCTCCCATGGCCTTGCATGGGTTGTATCCCTGCATTTCCTCAGTGGAGAAGAGTCCAGGTTATCTCTGGAAGTATTCTGCTCCCAAGACTACTTTCACGAGCTTCCTCCTTTTTCTTTTATCCCATCCTCTACTTTATTGTTATGCTTCCAGGAATCACCTCCCAAGGGACTACCAGCATTCAATTTCTTGTCTCATGGAGGGTCTACTTTGGGAGAAATAAAAATCACGAAAGTATCCAGTTCAGTTACTTAATTTATTTATTTTTCTAGTTCTTTTTCTTCCATTCATAAAACTACACAGAGATCTACAGAATATCTCCTGAGAGGATAGCGCCTGTTCATGAGCTGTGCATTTTGTTCAGTCAGTATTTATCAGTGTTTTCCAAAACAAAATAGAATAGAATAGACAATGTAAAAGTGCATGATACTTCCTGTATTATTCTGAAAAACTTAACTTTCCGTTGTATAAATCTTTACGTATTTGTGGGGGAGGGGGGTCACAAGATAAAACATATTTTGAACTGTGATTTACAATAAATAGCTAAAAATAAATCATTGTTCTCTGCTAATATAATTCAGCAATTGATACTTCTTTAAAAGACCAGTCTATGTTTATACATTTTGCATATACTGTATCAAACCTCACATTCTGTAGGGGAAACCAAAGCAGTGAAATGACTTTGGTGAGGTTTGTCCTTTTCTAATTTTATTTCTCTTATTTTTGAGATTATATTATCTCTCTAAACCCTCAAATAAACCTTCCTTACTCTCTTTCAAATTCATGGTTTCTTTTTTTATTAATTGTTATACTCTTATATGTTTAAGTATGTATATATTCCTAAATACATAAATACAACTTGCTTAGTCTGTGAAGTGAAGTTACTTATATATGTATGTTCATTATTCATGTTCTTTTCAAGCCAATACAAAATCAAAATCAGTCATTCTAAAAATATCTTCTAATTTTTGGGTTAAGAAGATATTCTCAGGTTATGTCCAAGGGTCCAACTGAAATTGTTATATCTATAGTTTCCATACCGTGTGTTTAAACAATTTTGGGTAGTAGCCACTCATATAGTCTTTGATGCTTCCTTGAATACCCTTAATTTTTCTGTGATTTGAGGAAGTATTTTACTGTGCACTCTCCAATGTTCAGGCTTACACACATATTTTCCCTGGAACTAGAACTCGGGGGTCAATGTAAAGTCAGCATCTGTGGTCTCAGTGCTATTGCGTTCTTGATTTGTGCCATTTTCTAGAACATATGTTAAATGAAGAAAATCTAGGGATGCATTTTGAGGAAGAACTTTTGATTGTCCCAGAGGAAAACTGTTGATAACAGCTTGTGAGTCGTCAGTATTGGCTGTGTTTCCAAACTTTGCCTTTGCGTCAGGACGCTGTCAGTCCTTGATGTTGGTGCCTGTATCAGATGATCTTCCAAAGCATTTCCAGAGCTAAGACTCTCAGTTTATTGGCAAGCATGGCTGCTGCTTGGAAGCCCGAATGGTTCTTCTTAAGTACTTCTGGGAGAAACACATTCTGATAATTGCAAACAAATGATAAACAAACCTAACAAACAAGCTCTTTGAATCAAAGGAATGTTAATGGCTATGGTTTAAGTTTTTAAATTAAACATGAAGCAGAACAGAATATTTATGTCTTTATTTTGTTTGTGGCACCAGGGATTTGACCAAGGACCTCACACTTGCTAGACAACTAAACTACCTTTGACCTATGTTCTTAGCTATAAATTATTTATATAATATGAATAAAGTAAAAATACAGCAAATATTGCTATGTTTATTTGGTAATTTAATGAGAACACACCTCCCAAAGAACATAAAATATGACTTTGTAGTGCCTGTTAGTCCTGGCCAGAAGCTATGCTTTTCACTGTCTCCTCAGATATAACCAATATCCTAGATTCTACACTTACCATTCATTTATTGTCTTTATATTATTACCAAATATATTTGTATTTCTAATGGTATGATTGAAAACATGCTTTTGAACTTAGTATAATTGGACTCATACTGAGTGTATTTTTTTTTACAATTTACTTTTATTTTCATTTAATATCATATTCTTGGAATTTACTCATATTATTGTATGAGGTTATGACAGACAAAAGACAGTATTCACTTTACGTGGAGAGATCTCATTGTGTCAATATGTCATAGTTCATCTATGTTACTCCTCATGTGCACTTGGATTACTGTTGGCTTTACAAACTTATAAATGGTGTTGTTGGTAGAATAAAAATCTATTTCCTTGGTAAAATGGACAGGATTTTTTTCTCCAGAAATAATACCCAGGAGTTGATTTCCTGGACCATAGTGCATACCCATCTTTGATTTTTTTTCTAGTAATGCCCAGTTGTTTATAAAAGAGATTCTGTTACCTTGAATCTGTGCTTCCTGTGTTTGACACCTGTTGTTAACACTTGACAAGATTTTAACGTCATTTTCTGAGTCACTAAGTGTGAAATTGTATGAACATCTGTGGGAGGCTAGAGAAGGAGGAACATCTTCTCTCTAATATGTTGAATTGAGTGGTCTCATGAGTTTGTCTTCCATCGTCCAGAGCTTACCAGTGCATGAGAATCAACGGTCTGCTTTGGCAGTTGTCCTCAGAATGAAAGGGAGCCTCAATACTGGCTACCCTGGGCAGATGCCTGCTGCTTTAGAAGATTTTGGCCCTGCGTGTCCTCTGCATTATTGTAAGCTCAAAATAAAAATTGAAATGCCTTTGTATTTTTTTTTCTATCCAGGATATTTAGTGGCTTTTCCTGTGAGGACAGGCCAAGTAGTTCATTACACTACCTGAAATAGACTTCTAAAGTCTTGATTTTCTGTTTAGGTTATGGTTCCTTTTCTTTGCATTTCATGGAATTGGGTGAGAGTACTCGAGCAGTTTGAATGGCACATTACCTCTGATCCATAAGCTAGAATTTTTCATCAAGAACTTATAATAATAAAATGCTCCATCTTTGTCCCTGCATTTCTTTTAGACTGAAGCCTCACCCATCCCCCACCCTGGGCACATATGTAGGAGAGGGTTGTCTTGTCCTGAAGATACTTGGTCCAGCATGGGGGATACCCAGGGTGGGACCACTCTCTCAGAGGTGAAGGAGAGGGTGGGTGCATGTAGGGACTCTGTGAGCAGGGAACCAGGAGGGAGCATCTTTTAGGATGCAAATACATAAATAAATTAATAAAAAATAAAATGCAAGTTGCTATTTTGTTAATAGTTGAGAATTTTGTGTGTATATGTTCATCAGTAGAGAAAAATCATGCTTAAGATGGCTACCATTCACCACCTGCTTAATTTCTTAATCAAAATTTTTTGCTCAGGATTTCATTGAAGTGAGACTGGGTCTAGGAAACATTCATGCTCTGAAAATGCTCTACCAGGGCATTATAAACTTTTCTTAATAATAGAAAAAGCTCAGACATCCCATTTGACTATATAAAATTTAAATATGGCACAACCATTATATATTTTACACTAGAAAATCATTTTACAAGTCATACCTTCAAAGCAATCATGGACAACTTTTGTGAGGGATGAAAACATTCCATATATATTTCTTTTCCTTTGGATAGCTTTCATTGACTACACTGGTTGCATTCAATGATTTTCTAAATGGCCTATGTTATCTCCCTTTGTCACTGCTGCCTTAACATGTCCAAAAGAACAATTTATAAGGAGGAAGGAGCATTAGCTCATAGTTTCAGATGGTCCAGTTCTCGGTTACTTGGCTACATGTGTTTGGCTGGGCCTGTAGTGAGGCCAACTGTCTGTCATGATGGTAGGAGCCTGTGGCAGAGAATGTTCACTTTATGGTAGGCAGGACATAAACAAGGAAAAGACTGCAGGCCTTGTACAGCCTTCAAAGCTAAGCTTCCAGTAATCTTTCTTCCAGCAGGCCATACCTACTCAAGTTTTCACCATTTTCTGAACAATTTGAACGTGTGTGTGTGTGTGTGTGTGTGTGTGTGCTATGCAGGTCATGTTGTCCTTGAGCTGGTGACCCTTCTACTTCTGTTTTCTGAATGCTGAGATCATAGATGTATACCACCATGCCTGGCCACTGGACTAGATTTTGGCCAACAAATCTGAATCTGGTGGTGGTGCTGCTCAAAGTGGCCACTCCATGGTGAAAGGTGAGGAACACCTTCCACTTCACTCCACTTGTTGCTTCTCTCTTACCCTGGCCTTAGATCTGCTCACTAGGATATTGGGGGCATTTTCTCAGAAAGACTCAATTTTGGAAAAGTCACCTTAGAATGCTTCCTTTTTTACTGGCTCATGGTTGCTGACAACAGGCCACATTCCTGCAAATGAGCACTTCACCAGCCCCATCAGGCTCTTCCTTACATGGAATCTTGTCTTGATTTTGGTGTTCACTGATGATCTAAGGTGCTGGTCAAAGGACAAGGTATAGACTTGGCACTGTAGGCCCTTCTCCAGCAAGGGGATGAGAAAAGGCCAACTGGTCCATGGGGTTTTTGTATTGACAAATTGCTTTGGGAGCAGTTAAAAACAAAAGTGGTGATCTATATCTGCATCTGGCATTTCTAAACTTTGAAAGCTTTGCTCACTGGATTCTTGGTAAGGAAAATCAAGACACACATAGAAGCATCCATCTCCATATTCAGGTCTTTGCTGAAATCTTTGGATAATGAATTGGTAACTAGTGGGATGGCTTTACTAGAAACAAAATGAGCTTGAATGTTGTGTCCAGGGCAGGGGCTTACACATGTGGGATTTAGGAGAGTGTCCCTAATGTTTAAGGGTCACAGAGCCACCTAAGGTACATCTGGAGTTCAACTGCATTATGGCTAAAAACAACTCTGATGGAGTACCCAGGGGACCTGACTGCTTTGATAATATGGTTTCTAAGACCTGTCTGTCAGTTCTATGCTAGTGTGACAAATGTCTTAGAGGAAAACTACCAGGAAGAAAGCTTATTTGTACTCATGGTCTCAGAAGTCCACGTATGCTGACTTGGCCTTTTTTCTTTGAGTCTGGGATGGTACAGGTACAGCACGTTATGACAACAGTGATTGGCAGAGAGATTTCTCACTTTATATCATACAGTAGATAGGAAGGGAGCCAAGGAGGGAGAGAAAGATATAGAGGGTGAGAGAGACACAGGCACATACACATATATGAAGGAAATAGGTATATATATATATATATATATATATATATATATATATTATATATACATATATACATATATATACATATACATATACATATACATATATATATGATGATAGATAGATAGATAGATAGATAGATAGATAGCAAGAGAATGGGAACCACAATCTTACTAATCAATAAAGTTTCAGGCTAACAAGCAAGCTTTTAATCTATCAACACAAAGACCAGATAATAAGAAAGAAGGATATCAGTAAATAATTACATTATGTCATGCTGCTGACTGTAGACTTCATCTAGTGTTCAGAGTAATTAAAATGTAACGGTGCTTTTATTGTCTATGCATTGGTGTGTGTGTGCGCGCGCGTGTGTGTGTGTGTGTGTGTGTGTGTGTGTGTGTTTGTGTGTGTGTGTGTGTGTGTTTGTGTGAGTGTGTGAAATAAGTTTTATGAAACAACATGCATGCTCTTTTACTATGTAGAAAGTCTACTGTAAGTTTTGTATTTTCAGGGGGTCATGAGTACTTAGTGTACTTTTACAATTCCCAAATAATGAATTTTATCAAGAATAAGACTAGTTACTGGGTGTGGTGGTGCATGTCTTTAAACTTGTCACTTAGGAGGCATAGTCAGGTCAATAGATCTCTGAACTTGCTGTCATCCTGGTCTACATAGTGAGCTTCAGGGCAGCCAAGGCTATAGTGAGACTATATCTAAAAAAAATAATTAATTGTAAAAATGAAAGAAATAAAAGAAGAAAGCTAGTCCCACTAAAGTATGGAAGCCACTACAACTGTTTTAAATTTGAGTCTCAGTTTGAAAATAGAGTATTGGAAGTAACCACTAAGAAAAACTTCTAATCCCAAAGCAGATGTCAATGCTGTATATTTTTAGATACTTGTATCATTCTGATTAATAGACTTGTGTTTAAGACACAACTCTTGATGGCACATGACATTGAACTAACTTTGGGGAAGGGGACAGTTTTATTGTTCTGTCTGGATACTGTTGATAGAGTCAAGGGTTACTGAAACCAAGGGTTCAAAGATTGTTTCTCTCTCTCTCTCTCTCTCTCTCTCTCTCTCTCTCTCTCTCTCTCTCTCTCTCTCTCTCTCTCCTTCCCTCTCCTCCCCTCCCCTCTCTTCTCCTCTCCCCTCCTCTTCTTTCCTCTCCTTCTCTCCCTCCCTCCCTCTCTCCTACTTTTTTTGTTTTGATCTTCTCTGACTGTTTCATTTTCTCAGAATAGTGTTCCCTCTGAGACTTGACCTCATCCATTAACATCACCATGCTTCACAGCTTCCTTATTTTATAGCTCGAGAGATACCTTCGGAAGGATCTAATTATTTCATTTGGGCTCATGTGATCATCCCTATGGTCAAGAAATTTAGGAAAAAAACTCATATTTTATATTTTGATATAAATATTTGAATGACATGCAAGTAAACACCATTCTCCAAAAGAAGAGTCTTGTTCCCTTGGGAAAACACAATAGATGCCCCAGGCATTGTACACTGTGTTTCCACCTCACTTGACAGATTGTGTAACAGAGTCTAACAGATAGACAGTGACAGTCAGCAGGCAGTATGTGACTGTCAGTTTGATAACATGGAATAAAATACTGGATGCTTTCAAAAGAGAGAAATTTTCCAGAAAAGAAACCATCTACCTCTCACTACCGGACTTCAAGTTAAGTGTAAGTGTTCTTAGGATTTCTGTTGGGGAAGCAGAAAATATTTTAGAATTAAAAAAATCTCTCTCTCTCCCCTCCCCTCCCCTTCCCTCCCCTCCCCTCTCTTCCACTCTCCTCCCCTCTCCTCTCCTCTTCTTTCCTCTCCCTTTCTCCCTCCCTCCCTCTCTCCTACTTGTTTCTGTTTTCTGTCTTTTAGCTGAGGAGGCTGTAACCTGTCACAGGCATTTCATAATGCTCATGTTCGGGATTTGAAGGAAGCATCTTTCCACACAGTCCCTTCTCTTTCTCTGTACCATTTCATCTACTGCATTAAAATATCACTTTGTAGCTTGCAATTAAGGACTGCTGCCTTCCACTCTCTGCACACAGTGCAACGATTTTATTTTACTTTCTTAGTACCTTTCATTTCTTGAATCCAGTTATTCTCAGTTTTGCCATGATCTGCCAGAATTTTGTAAATTATAGCACTGATTGACTGCCAAGGACTACGTGCCCATCACAGCTTTATTTGGACAGTGTTTTTGAACCTTAAATACAGTATCTGTTTCTGTAAGTACAACCTTCATGAGAGAGACAGCTCTCTCTCTCTCTCTCTCTCTCTCTCTCTCTCTCTCTCTCTCTCTCTCAATCTCTGCTACTGGCCTAATGGCTTGAGCAAATTAGTAGTGTGTCCACTTAACATCTTAAGAGGAAGAACCATTTCAAAGGGGTCTTGTAGAGAGGGGTACTTCACTCATCCCAGCAGGGCAGTAAGAGAAAAAAAACCTGTCTAATTTCATGAAGTGTTGGAGTTCTGTGGAGGCAGAACCTATATACTTTTTAAATGAGTTCTGAAAATTCCAAACAAAGTAAACTCAGTGCTGATGTAAAACTGTAAACAGAAAACCTCAAGGAAATGGAAACTCACGAGAATTGAATTTGAAAGACTGATGAGAGCTGAGGGTATGGAGGCCCCCACCTGAGGGGGAGCAGAGGGATCATGAATTTGAGGCCAGCCTGAGCTACATAGTAAGTGAAAACATGCTTGAGCATTTAGGGAGTCCATGCCCTGTCTGACTTCTATTGGCACCAGGTGTGCATGGGGTTCACATAAATGCATGCATACAGGAAAAACAATCACACACATATAATAGAGAGGAATCTAAAGGGTGGGTGGTGGCTTTCATGTGGGTCATACTAAAGGACAAAGAAACAAAGCCAGGCACTTCTTGTTGTGTGATAGCATTGCATAATGATGAACCCACTTATACTTGAAAAATATCAGAAAGTAAATAAAATAAATCCATTTAATTGATGCTGATAGCATTCTCTGAGCTGAGAATATTTTTTTTATGAACAAAGTAGCCAAGAGGCATTGCTCTCTCAGGATGACATCCAAACCATTGAACAAGGTTACACTGAAGTCTTAGAGGCAACAAGAATGAAAAGAACATTGTGAATTTGAAAAATTCACACCATGCCAGTTACTTATTGCATGTTGGGAAAGGGGGGGCTCACGTTGATTCATTTGACTGCAGTTACCCCAAATGCAAAGGCTCAGAGTGAGGGTGTTATGAGAGAATATAATTTGAAATCTACACTACACTCTTTTACCTACTGCTGCACTGCATTGTTTCTTTAATTTATTCATGTGTTCACTTTGCACCCAATTGCTCCTCCCTCTTCTCCCAGTACACCCTCACAAGCCCCTCCCCCTCCCCTTCTCTTCTGAGAAAGGGGAGGTCCTTCCTGGGTACCAACCTCCTTGGTGCATCAAGTGCTTGGCGCACTAAGCACATCCTCTCCCAGACAAGACAAGGTTGCCCAGTTAGGGGAACAGGATCCACATACAGATAACAGAGTTAGGGTAAGCCCCTGTTCCAGTTGTTAGTGGACCCACATGAAGACCAAGATGCACAGCTGCTACATATCTATAGGGAGGCCTAGGTCCAGCCTGTGTATTACATTGCATTTTGAAGCTCACTAAAGCTCATAAATGGAAAGCTTTGTCAGTCTGGGACATATATTTACTCAGGTATAATAACTTAATACCATAAGTCTCAACAGCACTTCCTACTTGAGAGACTGACCAAGGATAGACAAGAAAGCATAGTATCGTATCGGCTGTAAGTTGCATGAGACATAACATCTAGGTCTTGACTCAGTCAGGGGAAACAAAGACATTCCCAGTCAGCTCCCAGAAGCCCTTAAGAGTTTACTCTTCCATTATGAACAAAGAAACAAAGAATTACCTAGACAAATCTGTAGATTTCAAAATCCTGGAAATCACCATCTTGGTAGTTCATTTCACCCAGACACAAAGAATGGAGGAATTGCTATTGGGACTCTTTTTCAGGTTGAATACATTATTAATAGTTCAAATGAGAAAAAGTTTTGAATGAAAAATTCGAGTGGCTTTAGTCATAATGCTGAATGATAACTATATGGGCTGATGGACATGTTAATTAAAACTCAGTTATGGTGTTTTTTTTTGCAATATATCCACCTTGAATACACACATTTATATTGATGTTTAACCTGGTAAAGTTGGAAAATATGATGTTGCAACTAAAGGCCTAAGACAGATATTTAAATCTGCACACAGATATATAAATCAACCCAAAATGGAAGCATCGGTATTTTTTTTCTAGTTATATGTGATGTACTTTGACATGTTCAATTCTACTTTTCTTCTCTCCAAAAACACTACTTTTGAATGCATACTACTGTGATTGATGCTATCATGTGAAAGAAACCTGGGATGGTAACAGGAGACATAGCAGCTTGTTCCACTGGAACAATCTAGTGAATCTTCTACCCTCAATGGAAAGACTGTCAGTAAACACTTTCTTCCCCTATGCCTCCTGCAGGGCAGAAGGTTCTCTGGATGCCCTTTTCTGGATGCTTTCATTCTATGTATAACAAGGATCTTCCTCCATGTGCATCCTTCTGTTTCATTACCTTCAGGCTTTCATCCGTTACTTGCCATGGATTTTGCAAAACAAGTTGTACAAAGAGTGTTTTCTTTACAGTTTCTGCTGCTGTGAACACTTCCCTATGGTCTGTTTCTTGAGACTGAAGCAAACACTCAGTAAAGCTTAGATTTCTTTCAAGCACTGCTCCTCCAATAACTTTGCTGCCCTCCGTCCACCCAGCTTGTAGATTGGCCCTTGATCGATCGATGTATTACCCTTTGTCTCCTGTTACCATCCCATGTTCCTTTCACATGATAGCGTCAACCACAGTAGTATGCACTCAACAGCAATATTTTTGGAAAGAAGAAAAATAGAATGTAAATACTGTATGTATCCCCCCATGTATTAGAATCTCCTGCGGTTTTACCCATGTATGAAAGAAAGGTTACTGTTCTGCCCTCTGTCCACACAGCTTCTAGACTGACCCTTGATTGATGTCACTACATATGTTTGTATGCTCACAGGCATTATAGACATCCAGAAGAATTCAAGAAAGTAAGCAATAGTATCGTTCCATGGCAAATATTTTCTACTGGCTACCTTTTCAGAAGGACTTTTAAGTTATGAAAGTGCATAGCAAACCACCGTCTCCAAAACATAAACTATTACAATACCTTGAGCCAGAAAGACATTTTCTCCTAATATAAATTTTATCATTGAATTTAGAGACTAAACCTTGACAACAATTTATTTCACTAGAGAAGATTGAATTTATGGCTTTTCCTGGTGGCTCTTAAATTGAGTAAACACAGATGATTTTCTGAATCATAAATCATATAAAATGGTTTAGACAGGAATTTTTGGAAATACATAGAAGAGTTCGATAGTGCTGAGATGCTTGTGCAACATGTAATACTTCAAATTTCATGAACATAATGTATGATCCCCACATTTTCCTATTTTCCCCAGAAGCTCCTTTGTAAGCACAAGATAAGTGAAGCCTTTAATATACATTCACTAAATTAAGTAGAAAATACGAGTATGACTCATCAAATTAGAAGCTGGTAAACAAACCAAAGATAAAATAACTTCTTTGATTTTAATATAGTATTTTAAGTACATATTGCACAATGGAATATAGTCGGAGTAACTGAGATTTAGACAGATGCCATGTCTATCTTATTTGGTTCTTGGAAGGAGAGATTTGGAGGAAAATGTTACAAAATATGGTGTTTTTTAGGATTCTGAGGCCTACCTTTAATCCCCTTAAGGGACTTTTGTATGACAGAAGGTGTGCTGTTACCCTCTTAGTTTAATAAAGAATTCTATAGCCACATCCTTGGCTTCATCTTTAGATAACATTTCCTTGTCAGTGCCCTGTATTTCATCTTTTTTTTTCCAGAAGCTAACCAAACATCTTTACCCCTAATCAGCAGAGAGGGGTTGCCTGAATCTTTGAATTGCACCAAACTCTGTATATACTGTTTTTACATGTATATTCATACCTGTGATAAGTTTTTAATTTATAACTTGTGCAAAGAGATTGACAATTTTAGAGTTGGCTAATCACAAGTATAATAAGTTATGAAAATAATCACCACTATATTACACTGTTATGAAAATGTGGTTTCTTGTAAACACACTTTTAATATGGTGTTCCTCCTAGTCAGATGTGAGCCAATCCAGTGCCTATATCATGAGATGAAGTGAGACTAATGATTAAGCACTTATGCTATAGTTTGGCTTCTGCATTTGGAGGTAGGGCAGGCATTACAGTCTTGTCGCTAGAAGATTTGAGTCTATTATAGATCACAGCAACCTCAGCTTATGAGCTTTTCCCTTTTCTACCTTAGGAATTTTGACTTTCTTTTAACTCAAAGAAAAACCTTACACCTTCTCCCTGGCATATTCGAGTTGCCAGCTCCAGTGCTTTGAAGCCCCCATCAAGTAAAATAAGATTACATGAACAAAGACACTATGATACCATAACAATTGATCTTAATGCAAATAGCTCCCAAATGATGAATGGGTTAACATTATAAACAACTGGATATACTGTGGATAAAGGTGATTTAGGTCACAGGTCAGAACATGTTATTTCATCCTGCTATTTAGAATGATATGTATTGTAAAGCCTGTGGGTTAAATATTCCTGGAATTTTCCATTTAATATTATTGAAACTCAGCTATGTATGGCTGACAAACTGCAGAAGGTAAAATGTTCATTTCCTTGGTTATAATGATCATGTTTAAAGTGCCCAGAACTCACATGAGGCTATTGCTTACTAGATCCTGCAGGTACAGGTCATTTCCCATCGCTGCAGAATGTGCCACTGGACATCACTAGTCTAGAAAAAATCAATCTGATCTAATGTAGGTATATATTTCTTTTGGCTTTGTCTTGTTTTGTTTCGGTGGCTGGATTTTGACACATGGTCTCACTGCATTGTCTAGATTGGCCTTGAACTTATGGACACTGTCCCGTCTCAGCATCCCAGATGCGTGAATTAGAGAAGTCACAATGTCCAGCTTTTTCTTGCTTTAAATGTGTTTTCTCTCTTATCTCACACTAAAAAGAATCCAGTATTAAGGGGTATCACACATTTCTTTACAAAATATGTTAGCATGGGATGTGGTAAGGAATGCTATAAAAGCAGGACGCCTTTTTTTTTTTTTTGTCACAGAGCCTTTTTGAAAGATAATTGATGCTATCATCTTTTCTTCCAGGAAAGTGAGTTCATATAGTAAAAATGTGTTCAGGTTGATTATGGAGTAGGCGACAGCACTCAGGAGAGGCATCCATAGTGAGTTCTATACACTTTCTCAGTGACTCTAGTATAAAATTGATGCTGTGACTTTTGATTAAATATACTGATATCTGACACCATTAAATTATATTTAGAATAAAGGTCATGAGAGGAAAAATTTCTGACAAAATATTAAAAATGCAGAACTAAGTATAAAAACACTAAAAAACCAAACAAAACAACAAACAAACAAACAATACCAATCCAATCCTCATGGCTGATGATGTAACACAAAACCAATGCATCTGCCAATGGCTAAGTTTTTCATTGGTCTTGAATCTCTACTCCCTGCTGAATGCTAAAGAAAGTTACAGCGTGAGGAAAGGAGCGCTATAATCATCTTCCAAATTCTAGATCCCTCGTGAAATTTCAATACAAATAATGCATATTACTTTGAGGCCTCTGTGGTTTTATCAATGTA
This sequence comes from Apodemus agrarius, assembly GCA_964023405.1. NCBI lineage: Eukaryota > Metazoa > Chordata > Mammalia > Rodentia > Muridae > Apodemus > Apodemus agrarius. The sequence goes on from OZ030010.1 coordinate 11,386,309, forward strand.
GGGATTTGAAGTGAAAGGGAGCCCAGGAAAACCCTTCTTTGAACCGTGGAAGTTGTGAGTGGTTACTTTGAAAACATCTTTTGAACTAGAACTTTCTACAGGGAGAGCAGAATTACAAATGGAATTGGCTTTGGGTCTGGCTAAGGGACAAAGTGGCTTAGAATTCCTGATTTCTGAGCCAATGTAGCATTTGCCTTTGTGTGGAAGAAGCATTGTCTCCAAAGAGGGGTAATCCAAATTATATGCAGGCTAAAGTGATTATGTCACATTAACTCTTAAGTAAGAGACTTCTTAAGGGGTCACCTTTTATAGAGAGACCTTATGAGAAAAGCCCTCTTTCTCTCTGCCCCTGCCTGCTTTTTCCACTGCTTCTTATTCTGTGGAAAACTTTTAGCTAATATGTATGATTCTTCTTTGCTTCACAAAGCCCAACTTCCTGAACACATTGAATCTGTCTTTTACTTTATTGTCTCCCTTGGGATATCTATTTTGTAAAGTAGTTACCAGATGTTTTATAGGGGTTGATCTATGTATTCAGGTCCAATATCAACTGAAAATGTTCTTAGAGTAGCAACTAATACCCATTTATTTTCTTTGAGCCATTTTTGAAATTAAAAACAAATAGGATGTCTCCATTCATGTTTATATCAGCATGGATGTATTAAACTTGAAGCAACAAACAGTAGCTTAAACTGAAAGGACATTTATTGTTGATGAAGTAAGCACAGAGGTAACTCATATCTAAAGGATATTTAGCTGGCAAATGAGATCATCAAAGACCCCAGGGTTATTTTTAAATCCATCCATTCTAACTCTCCTCAGCTGAAATAATCAATCCTAAGAATTTGTACCTCATGCTAACAAAATGGATCTTAATCATTACACATATACAATTCCCACCAAAACAAGGAGGGAGAAAAAGGGAAGAGTCTTGTCCTTTTGAACATGTGTCTTTTCTGTTAGGGAACACCTTTACAGTATGATCCTTCATAAACAGGAGTATTTTCCTCTGCCTAATACTAGTTTCCATAACTATTCCTGAAGCAATTATTGGAAAGGACAATCTGTTTGAACATGGAGCCGTGATTTCTTCCCCGTAACAAAGGAAGCTTAGAGCTAACCCATCCTCTGACCTGTTGTTAAAAAATGACTAGCCAGATCTGGGGGTGCCAGCCTCTAACTGCAGCAACTTGATAAGCAGCAGAAGCCAGAAGACTGTAAGTTCAAGGTCTGTGCAAGTTCAAGGCTTACCTAGGCAGTTTAGTGAGGCGGAGTGCTTCCCTGGCATACACAAGGTCCTGGGCTCAGTCTCAAATATCATAATAAATGAATGAATCAACTACTGAGCAAGAGCTTTTGGATTTGGTCCTCAGAACTTCACGAAACAGAAGCAAGGAGAATGGGGCTTCTGGATATTGGAATAGCAGATTCTGCCATACTATAGACCCTTTACCTTGGCCTTCCATATTTGCTCTAGCACTACTCAAGGGGCCACTTACCTGTCAGTGATCCCAAAGCTTGTTATCCCATGTGTGGAAATGCAGGAGCAAAACGCAATAAGGCTTAAGGAAAATAGTGTGATGGATTTGGAGGTAAGAAGAACTAGACTTGAGCCCCACTTTACCATTCATTCACTGTAAAACTTCAAAAAGGAGTCTAAGCAGTGCCTGTCATAGGCTCATGATGTGTGTTCTTTCTCTTCCTAAGAGGATTCACTTGATCAGAAAACATCTTGCTGTTAAGTGAAAGTATAAACTAGTTACGGAATAGAAGAAAAGTTCAAATGTAGTGCCTTTAAGAGCCCCATTCACCAAGCCACATAAAAGTCCTCTCTCACAATGTCCAAAGATTTGTAGGTGGTTGCAGGTATGAAGAGAAAGCTGCTCAGTTTTCTCTCTGTGAGGAAAAGAAACAAAACAAAAACAGTTTAAAGAATGAAAGAATTCTCTTGGCTCATGGTTTCAGTTTCTGGCCATATGTCTTGATTGTTTGGGGACCGGCAACAAGACAGAGCATTATTGAAGTTTATGGGCCAGAGAAGGCTGCTTACTTCATGATATCCATGAGAGGATATCATAGGAGGCATGGCTGGAGTCCAACAGCCCTATTATCTTCTTCAAGGGCTTACGACCAATGCCCTAAGGACCCTCCCATTCAATGTCATTTCTTAACAGTTTCACAACTTTCCAGTATCGCCACCCTGAGGACCAAGTTTTTGACACACAAACCTTGGGTGGCATTTCAGAACTGTAACAGCAGAAAACACACACACTCATCTGTGAATTGATTCACTTAAATCTTTGCTAGGTTTTAGTGTAAAAAACATAACCATCACTAGGCATTTGGGGCAAGAGGAAATTAAATAGAAGAAATAACAAGACTTGCAAAATCCAATGGACCCTAACAAGGGAAGTGAGGAAGTCTGTATCAGTGGTCAGTATCACTCTGCTCCTGTCACTCCAAGGTCATCAAAGTGCTGTTTCTTTGACTACCACCACCGCCAATGTCACATTCTGTCTACCCTACAGTATTGGACAGGGAACAGTGCGCATGGCACCTCGTTGCTGCCAACACAGCCACTAAAGCATATTTTCTGCACACACAACTGAGAAAATGACTAAGACCTTCCCTAAGACCAACAATTGACTAATGGGATTTCATAAAACTTAAAAGCTTCTTACAGCAAAAGACCCTATTGAAGCAAAAAGGCAGGCTATGGAATGGGAGGAAAGAAATCTTTACATCTGACAGAGAGTTAAAGTCTGAGCCCTCCCACATTGGTCACTAATTAAGAAAAATGCCGCCGGGTGGTGGTGGCACACACCTTTAATCCCAGCACTTGGGAGGCAGAGGCAGGTGGATTTCTGAGTTCGAGGCCAGCCTGGTCTAGACAGCCAGAGTTACACAGAGAAACCCTGTCTCACAAAAAAATGCCTTACAGGCTTGCCTACAGCCTGATCTTTTGGAGGCATTTTCTCACTTGAGGCTCCTTCCTCTCCATTGATTTTAGTTTGTGTCAGGTTGACAATGGCCCCACAATACCACAGGAATGAGTTACCTCTTTTAGATATATTAGCCAGTGTGGACCTATAGACATCCAGACATTACAAGGCATTGCTAGTGCTCTTAGTTACTGTCTAGGAATTGATGATAAGACTCTATTGTTGAAGATACCAGATATTTGAGTCACAGGGCATGGAGAAAACAAGCTGGTATTGATGTGGGTATTTCATCTCTACTAGATGGCAAGCATACTGCTGGAGAGTCTAATGCGCATCTCTGGGCATGGGCTAATCCACTGTTTTACCCATCTATAAACCCTATGAACTATAGTAATGACTGGTCTGTCAAGATATGCCTATTGGGGCAAGTAGTGACACAAATGTGATGGAAGTAACCAGATACTTTCTGGTTGTATTTAAAGCTCGATTAACAGATAATATAGTTAACATCAGCTGGGCCAAAAATCCATGGCTGGTTAGGTCACAGGTTCTTGGGGGAGAATCTAAATGGATAAAGTAAACTGGCTCCTAAGTGTCATCTTTATACTCATAGTACATCTTTCAATGTTCACCTAAGAAGCTTCTTTCTGAAGTAGGTGGTGATGAACACATAGACCCACTACTGGACCACATGTAGAGAATAATATATTGTGGAATGGTCAGTCTTAAATGGGACATATATATCACACAGCCCTGCAAGGTTCGGGGATCATCCCAGAAGAGGGGCAGAAAGATGGTAAGAGCCTGAGGCAGTTGATGTCTGCAGTGAAGGAGTATTGGTGAAACATGAGACGCTCTATACACATAAACGCAATGCAGTTGGTCTACATGCACAAGGTCAAGCAAGCCAAAATCCCAGCATTGATGAGGCAAGACCCACCTCTAGCTGTAGTGCTATTGCAGTTGATGACTTCTCTGTGTGTGAGACACTTTTCTTCAGGGATGCAGCTCCAGGAGGAGGAGGTGAAGGGGGGCAGGGAGATCTCATGGAATTGGAAGAGAAGATGGTAGTGAAAATAGAGAATGGGTTGAAGCAGAAGGAATGGGGTGGATCTTATCAAAACTGCATATTTATAACTCTCAAATAATAAAAACTACCAGTAATCACAAGGAGTAATGCCCTTTTCGTTTCATCTTTCAGATCTTTAGAATGCAGACTTGTTCACAGTCTATGAGTAGGGGAATCTAGGAACTATGCTTTGTAAACCTTCTACTTCCAAAGCTCCAAGGAACAGTGAAACAAAAGATCCTGTAAATGGGACCCCCTAAACAATATTTGGTATTCGTAGGTATTTACAGTGTCATCATTTATTACACAAGGTTTTTGTGGTTAAAAAACAGGCCACTATGAAATACCTATTTGTGGTTCCTGGCACTCTAAGCCTTGAACAACTGGTTATATTATTATGATATAATATATCCAAAAGTGCCTTTGATAAAGGATTTGCAAATCCAGTCCAGCTAAGAGATTAGACCTAGGCACCAAGAAATGTAACCATTGCACCAGACAATTAGTATTAAGTGCGGCGGGCAGGGGTGTTATAGAGCTCATGAAATATGGAGTTGCTGGGAAGTTGAGGTCCTTTTTCTCAGGACCCACAGAATAGTAAGAACTGGGAATACTTGGCTTCACTGTTGACATGTTTTATAGTAGAAAAGATCAACCCTACAGGCCATATTTGATCACAAGATGTACACTTCTGTGGTTGTACAGGCCAATTGTCAGTTACATCCCAGACACCCATATAGTCTCAGAATTTGTGCAAAAAATTGACTTCTTCAGTTTTGGTTCAGAACCTTGGGTATGTGGAATTAAAAAGAATTGCTCCTAATAGGAAATACAGTTCATCTGTGCTTTGGGGGCTCCATTCCTATTGTGTTTTGGAGCCACAGGCACCATTGAAGTTCTAGCCTTTGGCAGTTTGAAGCTGGAAATAATGGATTTTTCCTAAGCTCAAGGGACAGTTAAAGTGAGCTACATGAATATGATTGGATTGGGTAAAAGTGTGGAGAAAAGGATGTAATCTGTAGCTCCAAGAAACAATTATGTCTAAATGGCAGACTAATGGAGAGGCTGTGCCCAGAGATTGTTAAAAGCAGAAAGAAAAATAAAACCCTAAGGAAGCCAGTGTGGACAAGAAGTTTATGGAATGGGTGGGTACCAGTTTATGTTGAATCCTCTGGACCATTTAACTGGGGTGCTGAGAAGATTTTGTGTGTGTGTGTGTGTGTGTGTGTGTGTGTGTGTGTGTGAGAGAGAGAGAGAGAGAGAGAGAGAGAGAGAGAGAGAAATCATTGCTCATGATGTTCTTTTTAAAATTTGCATGATTAAAGACTCACATGGAATTTTGTCATTTCCTTGGAATAGACTTGCAGCAGTGGAATACTGCTGTATCAAGGGATCTGATACCAGGCTTTTGATTCCTAGGTTGCATTCCTAGGTTTCTCATCCACATGTTTACTATTTAACATGTAACTATTTGACTGTAACTTCCTACAGCCTGTGTAGCCAAGGGCTCAGGTACAGAAATCAGTCACGAATCAGAACTCAGGAATGACTTCCTTTGCTTGGGAAATTTCTCCAAATGGCCACGTCGCAGCTGCTCTCCTCACCTTGCTTTTTGTTTCTGTGTCTGCCATCTCTCCTGAAGAACCCCAGTGAAATGGGGGCCATTGATCATAAGCTTACCCTGATGGAGGTTTGGATAAACTCATTGGAGAGCCTTTCCTTTTCGATTTCAGTGGAAGGTGCCTGGGAGGTAAATATGTAGCTTAAATGGTGCAGATGGTTGGTGATCAGAATGAAATACCTACATTCGGGATTGCTATGTTGAAGCCTGAGACTTGCTGACTGCCTCAAGGGTTTGTTTGTTACTTTTTTTTTTGTTTGTTTGTTTTTTGTTTTTTCGAGACAGGGTTTCTCTTTGTAGTCCTGGCTGTCCTGGAACTCACTCTGTAGTCCAGGCTGGCCTTGAACTCAGAAATCCACCTGCCTCTGCCTCCCAAGTGCTGGGATTACAGGCGTGCGCCACCATGCCCAGCTACCTCAAGGGTTAAAGGTCCACGCCTCCATGGGAATTCATATCTAAGATCCTCAAAATGACTTTAACTTCCAAATGAGTTCATTTCAAATCATCCTGTCTCTCCCCCGTCCCCAGCCTATGGGATTTGAGGGCAGTAAGACTGCTTGAGAAATTTCACTTGGGCCTCAGCTAGGTGAGGAACTCTGAATAAACACCCAAGTCCTCAATTTCAATACAGATTTCCCAGGGCAGCTGTGTATTTCTTTTGTCATTATGATAAGACATTTGATTTCCCTTCTTGGTCTCCATCCAAATTCATTTCAGTAGATGGACTTATTTTAGGTACTACAAACACAGGTTCTACTGGGTTATCTTTGTCTACTGGAGGAACTGTGGGTTGGGTCTGAGTCACACACATTTTATGGTGTCTGCTCTGGCATGAGCTTCATATACATTGGCATCGTCTCAGAGTGAAGTTGACTTTCGTTCTCTTTCCCGATTCCAGAATTTCATATGGCCCTGAGATGATTCCAAAAAACAGTCTGAGGCTCATTTTGATTGGCTCTAGCCACGACAGCCAAGCCAGGTTCACTCTGGGAGGTCCCTGTCCCTTCATGAATGGCCACAGAAGCTTCTGCTCTTGGCTCTGCAATCTAATAGCGCCCCTTGCATGGATGATGCCAAAGCAACGCTTTGAAATACGCGCCCATTCTGTGTGGCTTTTCTTGCTGCAGTTTCTGTTCTTTTTTTTTTATTGTAGGATCTGGAGACTCACCACTAGAAGACGATGGAGTTTGGTATTCACACTCTCTCTATAAAGGTGAATGCTTTGCTTGTGTGCTGTCAAGGACCTGCTGATGCCAGGAGATAGTTCTTTAAAGCTTCGCAGAGCAGACTGTAATAAAGTGACCAGACAACACATTGGCATTCTAATTGCCTGTCCAGGAAAATAAATATTTAAAAATAAATGTGCACAGGCACTCCTCCTTCCAATAGGAAAACCAAGGGAAGGAAAAAAAGAAATCTCAGGAGTGCTGCCTTTCAGCACCCCATGGTCATTTTATTCTCCTAAATTTCTTTACTGTCCTCACTTCTGCCAAGGCAAGCTGTAGCTGCTGATAGTGAAAATCAAGCCTGATTCATACATTACAGCCAGAAGTGGGCCGAGCAAACCGCCTAAGGTGGGTGCTGTGCCCAGTGCTGCTAATGTACTGACTGCACAGAGAAGGGGAAACCTTGATTTTCATGAGCTTATCCCATGCTCTTTCCGAGCCCAGCCTGGCTCCTGAGATGATAAGTAAAATGTGCTGTTGCCAAGATGAATTTTAACAATAGGAAATCCAACTCTCCACAGTTCCCCTAGTATCCACTCCCAGCAGGTATCTAAAGCCTAAGGAAGAAGCTTCCATACTGGCTCAGGTAAGTCTCTTCAGCAACTACTCCTGTGACTGCTTCCCTGGAGCCAGGGAGTTCAGCGCAGAAACAAAGGAAAATTTAAACGCGTTTTGTCTGGAACAGCTTCCTCCCACTGCAGAGGAAAACTCAAGGAAAATAGTCTGGTAAAGTCTCATTTTGACATTTGGCCTAAGAAATGCATTCATACATACTCTGGCAGGAAAATGCTACCCCAGACTATTGTGACACTTCTGAGCTATCAGAGAATTGGAAAAGTTCTGGTCAGCCTTTGCCTAAAGACTGTCCTTCAGTTTTTTTTCCCAAGAAAGGGGGGCAGGGAGTCTTTCTAAACAATGACTGGTACCTGTGCCTAGGTGTTTTTTCCATATTTGCTTTGATTTGTGAATGCAGCAGTGGGCATTACTTCATTGTCATGGGCATTAAACAATCCAATCACAAATTTCTACTCGGATGTTTGGGGTAAGGAGACGCTCTGATTCATAAGACCTCCTGGAAGATTTTTTTTAAAACCGTTTGTGAGTCCCTAGTTTAAAAGGAGTCCTAACACACATTCAGTGTAAAGAGACTCCTATACAGTAGTGGTCACCTCATGTGTCCTTGGCTCACTGTGCTTGGTGTCCTCTCCCCACCTCATAGCCTTACAAGATAGAAAGGAAACAATATATCCCAAAGTATGCCTATCCCAGAACCTGACCTGAATGTCTAAGAATAATTTTTTCATGATAAATTATTTTTCTTGTCAGTTAGATGGCTTACCTGAAGGAATCACCACACCATACATTTTATATGTATATACACATACATCAAAACATGCTATATACCTTTAAAGTTTACAATAGTTAAGGTTTTTTTCTTATTATTGCTGTTATGATAAAGATTGAACCTGGGGCCGTATTCATGCAAGACAAGTGCTCTATTCAAGAGCTACACCTCAGTTTTTAAGTGTCATTCATTTTAAAATTTAGAGGTCAACCACGTGCAACTTTAGCTCCTCCAAGGATCTGGCACATTGTATATAATCAATAACCGAGTTGAACTGAGTCAAATTGAAAAGAAGAAAGAAAGAGTAAATGACATACATTAAGTTCCCAGTATGTGACATCTTAGTTATTTATTTGGTTGTATTTGTTTACTTATTTGAGGGCTTGCGACAGAATAAAGGTTGATGGTTTTACTTGGGATACCATAGTATATTCACACTACCTGAGGGAAGGGGAAGGTGCATAGAGATGTGTCAGAATTACCCTGTGTTTATAGAAGACACCAAGGGCTCTTAGAGTAGGGAGTGAGTCCCTTGTCCAACCCTCAGGCTGCAGTTGAGTCTGAACAGGTGTTTTGGCTCTCATTCATGATGCACTAGTAGTTCCTCATTAGCCTGCTGCACCATGTACCAGCTCCACAGACTCCATTTAATTACAGTGCTTATCGCATTGGCCCCGGGGGATGCAAAGGCTTTCCTGATGAATCAGTTTGGATGTCTACTTGATAAACCTTGTCTTACCAGTACAAGAGCTGCCTTCCTCCAAGCCTCTATGTTAAACATTTTGTTAATACACTTTGACTCACCCATGCTTCTCGTCTGCACTTTAAATTCAAATCATGCCCACTCCCATTCCCATCGTCTTTACTAAAGAACTGATAAACTGTCCAAATACCTTCCAAAGAGTTGTTTTGAAAGATAATAAAAAAAAATAAAGTGCCTTTTGCAAATAAATAAAGATTTTTTTTTCCCTCCCCATGGTGACAACAGCAAAGCTTTTGGATATGTAGTCACCACTGACAGAAGAATTTGAAGAGTCCAAATAAAGGATAAAAATCTGCTAATTGCATGCTGCATTCAAATTGTGAATTTGTTATATATGAAAACACACACAGATATTATTCACATCAACCATAAATATACATAGCACGTGTAGACTGCATGTATAAAATTTTCCAGAAAGGAAGTATTCCCGGCAGGCTTGTAGGGCTGATGTGTCCTCTGCACATCTGAATCCATATGGTGGCTATGAATAAATAAACTCTAGGGTGAATCCTTATCATCTCTACCCAGGACATCTAGGGTATGTTACTTGAGTCTTAAATTTCCAATCCACTCACAACTTTCTGAAAACCATTATATGATATAAGTACTAGCCAAAGGGAACCTGGAAGCATCAGATGAAAAAAGTGTTCTAATGCCAAAACCTGGACATGACCAGGTTTTGCTTATCAGCAGGGCTAATCAGAGCAGTCGGGAGCACATCCTTAGGAGAGGAGCATTCCTGGGAAATGTGGAAGGAGGCCTGTGTTCTGTTGTGACCACACGATGGCGAACTTACTCCATATACTGGTAGCACAGGTGCTGCTGGGGAAGGAATTGCTATGCAGCTGTAGGACTGTATCTCTTGTTCAATGTATTAACTCTACATTCACACACCCTCACCCCGCCCCGACTTCAGGGGACTTGTCCCTACCCCTAGATGCATGAGTAGAGATGCATGGACTGGCCACTTCAGGAACTCCTCCACTAAGAATGTGCCCTTCTTTTGCATGGAAGGTTCCTTTGCATGGTAGGACCCTTTGCATGGTGTATTCCAAAGCTAGGGGAGAAGTTCAGCTTTATTAGTGACATCCTAGGTATGCTTTATGCAGTTGTCCTAGTTGGCTTCTCTGTTGCCATGATAAAACACTGACCAAAGCAACTAGGGAAGGAAAAGGCTCTTTTCGAGAGCTTGCAGGTTATAGTCCACCAAGGGGGGAAGCCAAAGCAGGAACTCAAGCAAAGATGCTGCAGGAATGCAGCTAACTGGCTTGTTCTCCCATAGCTTGCCCAGCTTGCTTTCTTATGCATAACATCCAGGATCACCTGCTCAGAGTTGGCACCACCTGCATCCATTATTTGGGCCATCAGTAATTATTCAAGAAAAATGCCCTATAGGCATGCCCATAGGCCAATCTGATGGAGACAATTCCTCAATTAAAGTTTCATCTTTCTGGGTGACTCCAGTTTGTGTCAAGGTCACAAAAACTAGACAACACAGCGACTATAACACCAAAATCAAGTTTTCCATCTGAGGGCGTATCACTCTTACCTAAATGGGGGTATAACTGCAGACATCTGAAAGGGGGGGATTGTTTCCTTACTTGGAGCAGTTGTTCCATGAGTGTAAGCCAAAATGACACTCTATTATGAACACTGGTATAGCTTAGTTGAAATTAGTAAACAAGAGTACTGTGGTTTTCTTTACAGAGAAATATGCATATAGCTGGGAGGAAAACACAGTTAATTGACTCTGTTATATATAGACGACTAGGGTGAAAATTCACTGTGGCATCAATTACTCTCAATAGATCAGGATATCATATTAAGGGAAATACTAGAAAGAACAAAAGCTTATTGGATATTTACTTTGTTCTCAGCATTGTGCTAGGTGATAGATATACGTACAGTCTTTATCCCTTATAACATTTGCCTGTTATTGGTGTAAGTATTGACTCAGGGTTGAGGTAGCTTGCCCATAACAAACAACTATTTAAAGGAATTTGGATTCATATTTAATTATGTCTGGCTCTCAGTCTCACAGCCATAACTTTGTTATCTAGAGGTACCTCATACACGGGCCAGCATTGGAGGGTCAGAATCTGAAATGTAGCCAATCTGGGAGCACAGCATGAAGGACTGCATTAGCTAAACCTGTCACTTCTTATTTTTTCCCTTTGTTTGTTTCTGCCTGTAGACACTCCGTGGTGCTCTCCTATCAAGGTGAAGTATGGAGATGTGTACTGCAGGGCACCTCCTGGGGGATACTACAAAACAGCCTTGGGGACCAGATGTGACATTCGCTGCAGGAAGGGCTATGAACTTCATGGCTCTTCCCAGCTCATCTGCCAGTCAAACAAGCGCTGGTCGGATAAGGTCATCTGCAAACGTGAGTACACTAGACTTGTGCTGAGTCTTCAGGGACAAAACTGTCTTGCTATGAGATGAAACTTTTCACCAAGCGGTGATTTAAAGCCAGTCAATTTCTATCATATAAGAGAGTGGCTGTGTGCTCCTTTTCCAAATAAGGGCATGCTATACTGTTTTGGGGGGAAAGAGTAGATAGATTTTTTTCCAGCACACCAGTGATATTTGTTCAGTAAATACAAGGTTCCAAAGAGTTTCTGGTGATTTAGTAGTAAATAAACTTCCAGAGCTCATATAGGTAACTAGGTAGAGGTGAAAGACATGATATGAGTACAGGAAGGGCTCTAAACTAGGGGCTCCTGGGTAGGAGACTAAAGAAAAAGAAAATCACGAAAAGCAAATGTCCTGAGGAGTAGGATTTAGGGGTGCAAGGGGAAGTCACTGAAGAAGTGATTCTAAGTCTGTGTCATGGAGTGGGCTTGGGAAGAAGTTGATGGTGCACCTCAGGGGCAGTGTCTCAAAGCTCATCTGTGTAGTTCCTTGTTTGCTGACTAACTCCAGAGGCAGGCAGGCTAATGACATGTTCTCCTTCATGACAAGTTCTCCTGACAAGTTCTCCTGGTATGGCATTGGTGAAGCTTATTTTGGATACCTTTATTATCCAAGGTTGCCACGCCTTATTGATCACCTAATGTTTTCTAAGTCTTCAACATACCTTTTGCACAGTACATGATCGATAGGATTGGACAAACTGCTGCTCAGGACTATAGTGATGTGGTCCAGAATATGTAGATGATATAACTGAATCTATGTAGTACACACTTAGCAATCCTCTACCACGTTTCCCTGTGACCTGTTCCTGGCTCCTGGTATTGTCTGAGGGCCTTGTTGTTGGATTTCTTGTTTTCATTTTCCCCTAGAACTGGGATGCGAGCCCGGGGCCTGGCAAATGCTGAGAAAATCTGTTGTATTCCTAGCTTTAAGAACAAAAATAAAACAAAAGCTTTGTGTTAAGGCAGGGTCTCACTAAGCCAAAAGGCTCATGGAAACTCAGTTTGTAGCCCATGCTCGTTCTGAACATGCCTTCTTCCTGCCTCGGTCTCCTAAGTAGCTGGGATTGCAGATATGGTCGCACTTGCCCTCTTCAGCTTTCTTCAGAGAATGGAGAAAACCTCTTTCAGAAAACTTTCCTGTTGCTGCTTCTCTACCTACTTCTTGTTTACTTCTTCGTTTGTTTATTGTAGTCTAAGAAATCCTATCTGTCTCCTGCACCTTAGAATTACAAGTGTGAACCATCTGCCCAACTTTTTTTTTTCCATAGAAGAGAAAAGCTCTCCCACAGGCAGTCCTGTCCAGTGAGTGACTGGTAAAGGGTGGTCCCTGGTGTGAAGTTTGAATGGGAACTGCCATCTTCTCTCCAGGGTGCTCTTGATGGAGCAAGCAGAAGCTGACTCTGCTCTCCATCACCCCTTGATGGTGCTCTAATCAACATTGTCCTCTTTGTCTCTTTGTTCACTGGTCTCCCCCTGGCAACCCTTTCTTCCTCCTCTCAGGGTTTGCTTCTGGGGAATTCAGTCTAAGACACTGTTGTGGCTGGAATGCCAAAGTAACCTATTGTGATCTGAAGCATCATGTCTTCTGTGTGGCACATAGGCAGATGCCACATGTTATATTGATTAATGCCACATGTTATATTTTTAATGCCACATATTTTATTGTATCAAACTGTTCACTGCATGTTTTCAAAGTATCTGGCTTTTGATCTGTTGGAGAAAACAATTAAGAAATCCTGGATGTCTGATTCTATCCTTTACAGAAAAGAGATGCCCTACCCTTACCATGCCGGCAAATGGAGGGTTTAAGTGTGTCGATGGTGCCTACTTTAACTCTCGGTGTGAGTACTATTGCTCACCAGGATATACACTGAAAGGGGAACGGACAGTCACATGTATGGACAACAAGGCCTGGAGTGGCCGACCGGCCTCCTGTGTAGGTAAGAAATTATCACAGACTTCCAGGGCCCCATCTTTGGAGAGAAGCAATGAGTCTTTGTCAGTATAACACACATTAAAGGAAACAACACCGTCCCACGTTCACAACCTAAACAGACAACATTGCATTCAGTAGCCCCTCAGGTCCTAAATCCAATAGCCCTAGACCTCAGTCTCTATCTTAGCTGACTTCGATGCAATCAGCTTCCAGCTGACTGTTGTCAGTTTCTCAACCTGCTTCTGCCTCTCCTGGGAACTTATTATAACTGTGAATTCTCATATCCCCCTCTGCTTCCTGAATTTAAAATTCTGGAAGTGGGGGCCTAACACTTTGCATATCCATAGGCCCTCTGGGAATTTTAAAGTCTTCAAATAGAGGGCCACCAACCTTAGATACTGCTTTTCAAATGTTCTCAGTTTCTCTGGGGACCTTGAGAAAAATACAGACTTGAACTCAGCAGGTTTTGGGATTGAGACTGGGGATTGATCCTATAACAGAAGGTTTCTGAACATTGAGACAGACATTTGGGGGCCAGATAATTTTTGCTGTGGTCCTTTACCCTTTGCAATGTTTAATAGTGTTCTTGGATTTTACCCACTAAGTGTTTAGTGACACTATCTTCTCAGCCTGGTCCCAGTCTAGTTGTAGCTATCAGAAATGTCTTTAGACATTTTTCAGTGGCCCCGGGGAAGAAAATTAGCCCCTCTGTTGATGACCACTTGCCTAGGGACAGTACATCTTCACCATTGCTACGTGGAATTGCTACCTGAATACCTTTCAGTAGCTTACCTTAGAGACTCTGATTCAACTAGCCTGAAAAAGAGGCATCTGGCGGAGGCCAACAGAATTCTAAAAGCATCTCAGATGATTTTCGTGCTGGAGATCAGGATCACTGTCTGGAGGCAGCATTAGCAAAATTGCAAATTTCCTGCCTGATCTGAGACTGGCAAGCTTAGAAACTTCAGAGTTGAGCCCAACAATCTACTTCTATAAAAGCCAGTGGATGCAATTCTGGAGTGAGCTGAAGATGGAAAGCTGGCTTCAGGAGTTAAAATGTAGGAAGGAGTGTAGTATCTTTTTCCTCCAAACCACTGTCCTCAGAGCAGAAGCATCAGCACTAGGGGGAAGACACTTAGAAGGTAGAACCATGAGATCCAGCAGACCAAAAACCAAATCGTACCTTCGGATTCTGCTATCTCTTTAGACGTTGAGGCACCTAGCCATAGGGCAGTGTATTCTGCACTGACTGACACTGGAGCCTGAATCTCTGAAGTACTGATATTGTTCTCAAGTTCCTGTGCAAGTGGCTGGGCACCACAGTTGCAGCGGGTCATTTACTCTTACATTGTGAGAGATATCAGACCCTGCTCTTAAGGAACATTAACACCCAACCCCACATTATTCCAAAATAGAATTTTATCAATTTTTTGAATATTTCATACAATGTACTTTCAACATATTCATCCCTAACTCCTTTTCCTAACTCCTCCCCATCCCCCTTTTCTGTGGAGGAAAGCTGAGACATCACTTGATTTGCTTGAGGTTGCACAGAACCATGCCTGAGATTATGTTCCCAGGCTCTCTGTGCTGAAGTAGCCAAATCAAGGGATGGAATTTGGTCCTAGGATGCCAAAAGAGCTGGCTATAGGAACCTGCATCCTGTCCTGCCTGTGTCTGCCCATTCTGCAGGAAACTGCTTAGTTCAGTCTCCTATTATGTTTTAACATAGGAATTCCTTGATTACTCAATGTTCTAGGAGGCAGGGGTAGTTACTTCAAGATCAAGATTTGAATCGGATGATGTCCTCTGAACTAATATGAGACAGCATCCCTGGCTGGAGCTTGGGAGGTTTTCCATGATGTCAGTGCTGTCCATTGTCATTATTAATAACATGTTGTTATTACTCTGATGTTATAACAAGAAATCAGTTGAAGATGTAATCAATACCCTGCTTTAACAGTTAGAGCCTATGCCATAGCTTAATCCATTTGAAAACAACAAACCCAAATTATTTATTTTTTTTTTTTACTTTTTTTTATTGGGCAATGATCAGGACAAAAATCATTTTAAGTTTTTCAAGCATAAGGAAATGTACCAGAGGGACCTGGTTAGAAAAGCATAAGAAAAGCAAGAGAGCTGCTTCAGTGATTGAGAATGTATGTACACGCACTGTTCTTGCAGTAGACTTGAATTTAGTTCCCAGCACCCAAGTTGGTAGGCTTAGCTGCCTGCAACTCTGTTCCAGGGTGATCTGATGTCCTTTTCTGTCCTCTGATGGCAACCACATACACATGGCATATATATACTTAATATATATACACACACAAATAATAAAAAATAATAAAAAATAATTTAAAAACTCAAAGTAAAAAAAATGAAAAAATGAAAGAGTAAAACTACAACTGTATTCTGTATCAGTTTTTCATTACTATGATAAAATACTTAACTTTCATAACTCCCAGGAAGATCTATTTTGCCTCATGGTTACCTTCAGTTCATCATGCTGGGAAGGGGAGTGATCACCTCATGGTGTCTAGGAGAGGGGGCATCTAGGAGAGAGTCTCATAGAGAGGGTAGTGAGGGAGAGAAAGAGGAAGATGAGGGGCTTACTACATTTGTTAGATTTCTCCTTTTATTCCATTTTATTCCATCTAGGCTCCAAAGTATGGGATGGGGCCACCTATATTTAGGATGTCTCTTTCCCATAGTTAATCACCTTTAGAAATACCCCCATAGGCGTAAGCAGCGGGGTGTCTCATCAACTCCCTAGTCAATTACCAAATTAATGGATTTGGCAGCCAAGATCGACCATCGCAATGTTATTATTGACAGCTCTTTACAGACAGAACCCACTATTTAGTACAGGCTAGAAGGGCAACAGTAAAATGGTTGAGTCGGCCACAGCTCTTCACAGCCCCAGTGATTTAACATCATGATGGATGAGAAGGAAGAGCTCAGGAAATATTCATTTATGGTCATTATAGAAATACCATGGCTTCTACTGCCTTTCTGCCCTCTTTCTCATGTCAGTGAGAACAATGTGGCACCCAGCTGACAAAATACACAATCGTGTATTCCGATGCAGTCCTGATCTTTACTGGGATGATATGGCAAAGTTGAGTGCCAACACAATGGCAGAATCACCTTTCTCTGGTTAGGCAGTGTCTCCTGACACTGTGTGTACCTGTCCTGAGAACCCCTGCTCAGTGAGGATAGATAGAGTGTGCTGGGGGGGGGTGAGACCTAGATATACCCATCACTAAGTCCATGTGTTCAGAGGAGAAGGGCACCTCACAGATGCTGCCTCTGCTATCTCCCTGTGCTTTTTGCTGTGTGCAAACTAGCTCTTGAAAACAAACCAAAAGAAACCAATCAAATCTCGGTTTCCCTCGCTTTGGAAGGAGCAGAGATTATGGTGCTGGAGAAGAGAAGCCCCAAACTCTTTTCTGCTCAGTAAGCTTTGGCAGGGTACTCCAGGGACAGACTGTTCAGATTTCCAGATTTGTGCACAACAATGGAAAGAAAATGCTGATTGTTCTCGAAAAGCAGCAAGCATGTCGAAAGCCAGACCAGATGGCCCTGGAACTTGCCCAGAGGGAGAGGGAAGAAAGTAAGAAATGAACCCCAATTTCAGGCAATTTATCTTTCCGTATACTGAGACAAGGTTCAAGTATATGGCAGGAATGGAAACTGGGTACACAACAAGGTGGGAACGGGTACCCAAGATCTCAGAGCTTTACGCTAAATGAGAAAAACAGAAAGAGTAAGCTGGCAATGTGATTTTGGTGACAGACAAGCTGGAGTTTGTCCCCAGTGAATTTTACTCCAAAGCTATCATTTACTCCTTTGGCTTTATTAATAAGTTTGCTTGTGTGCTGGCAGGAACAAGGCTTCCTTGAGCATAACTTAGAGGCTTGCCTATTTTAGGAGCTGACACATGGTGCTTGAGTTGCTCCCAGGTTTCCACACAACCTTAAACAGCACATTTTGGCCAGAACTGTGCTGAGTCCTGAGAAAGTTAACCCAGTTCTCTTCCAAACTGGGAAGGACTAAGGACACTGGGCTTTCTCTGACTCCAAGATGTTCAGTTCTGAGGTCTGGCTAATTTGTAAGTGCCACAAGTCCAATTAATTCTCTCACTCAGACTAAAGCCAAATTCAGCCATTTAAGAAGTGAGTAGGATCATGTGGGTGGAAGAAAGGCATAGTGTAAGCTGCAATGGGGTGAAGACGTTGAGAAGACCTTCCCCACACTGACTGGAGCTAGCATTGTGTGTAAGGCATTTTAATTTCTGTCAAATTTCATTAATTTGGTTCTACAGAACAATGGACAGCAAGAACAAACACAAATCTTAATTTAAAGACTGCATTTTAAGTAGACGCACCTCTCAACTATGAACTGGAACATTTTCCTATTCCAAAGCAGAAAGAAAAAAAATTAAAGACAGTTTTAAAACCATGGATAAAGAAAAATTAGCAAATGCCTTTTGGCATGAAGAGAGTACCTATTTTCTTTAACAAAGGACAATGCACAAACCAACTTGGTTGTTGAAATTCCTCTCTCTCTCTCTCTCTCTTTTTTTTTTTAAATATATTTCCTACAGAGTAAAGTAGTCAGGGATTCAGCATCGCAAGTTAAATTCTGGAATAAAAAAAATCTTTGAAAGAGAAGATACTGAAATTTATGGCAGACATTTGGCTGTCTAATGTCTTGGTTTAACCAGTGCCCCACGGGGATTTTTGTTGGGCTGCGATTCATTTTTCATTGCTACAAATACTAGCACAGCTAACAATAAATGCACAAGTGCATTGTTACAGATGATCTTATATAAATTTTCTCCAGGCTTGCAAATACACATTCCATCAGGAATCTAATGTCAGGCTTAAAACCATTTGGTTGATGGAAATACTGGTCACATTTCTGCTTCTCGTGACTTACCACTATAACTGAACAGTCAAACTTCGAGTGGCTGACTCTAATATAAATGACTCTGTGGTTGGGCATCATTAATTGTGGTGCTTGCTCATTGCTTTCCCTTCTTGTTTCTTTTGTTGTTTCTGGAAAGTTCCTTGAGGTCGTATAGTGCCAGAGAAATGGAGCCATTTCTCAGAGCCATCCGCGGGGATTGTCCTCTGGCTGGAGCAAGGAAAACAATTGGGCAAGTTTTCACAGAGAAGTTTTGTTCTGTCTGTGGCAGTCAGGCACTCCATGTGGCCCCAGGAGATCGATGACTGACTCCCACCATCACTCTCAACTTCTTTTTAAAAAAAAAAAAAACCTACACTTTTATTTAAAATGCAATTGCGTTATTTTCCTCTCCATTTCCTCCCTCCCACCCTCAAACTCGTATGTTTGTTTCATTCATTTGTTGCCTTGCAACAGACCAGAACTAAGTGATTTCAAACAGCTAACTTAACTGATTAAAGAAACACTGTGAGGTAGAAATTTGGATAGCATTCTGTGGGGTCAGCTGCCCTCTGCCAGTCATCATAATAGCTCAGGTGATAATGATTAAGGGACTATGGGGATGCAGGATAGCTTTTCCGAACATATAAAACACTTTGACTCAGCTAAGTTGACTAGAGTCTGACTAAATCTCAATCTTTCCCTCTTCTCTCCCAACAACCCTCTGTTTTCTTGCCTCCCTCCACGAACTAACACCTTTTGAATTGCTTTCCATGGCAACTGCCTCCAAACCTGTGAAATCTTGAAGCTGTCAGATTCGGTAACAATAACCTAGGTCTGAGGCTGACTGAGGATCTTTGAGTTTATTGTTAGTTGTTGACCAAGACATTCCCGTGAAGCTCTTCCCTATTGTAAGTGCCTGTCTGGTTAAGCATATTAAAGATTCCTGGGTAAATAGTTCTGCTGCCAAGGTTGATACAGTACAATGTATTTGGTTATTGTACTTTCTAACTTAGAGAGGAAAGGGGATTACAGAGAAGGGACATCATTTGTCAAGAATCTCCAATGAATGGGACATAGAACAGAGAATGAGTTTCACAGGGACTTCAGGATTTCCACACAATAACTGGCTTTGCATGCATCTGGACTTCAAAGGGAATAGTAATTATGTTTCTATAGTAACTTTCTCCATTTCATGCATGAAAATCCATCCTAACTTAAAAGAAGCTATGGTGGCCAGGGGTAACAGGAATAAAAACCTTAGCTCTCTGGAGCATCAACTGTTCCATGGACTGGTCCTATCAATTCAGAAAGAAGGCAGTTGTTTAAGGAGGATTTAGAATCCAGCCTTTCTTATGTTCTCTAAGGGTTTATAGGGAAGCTGTGGTAAGCAATTTCAAAAGAATATGCACATAAAGGTTGGATGCAAATACCAAGTCGTCATCATCATCATCATCATCATCATCATCAACAACAACAACAACAACAAAACACACACACACATACACACACACACACACACACAATGTTAATAATAGTGTTTAGTAGTTTGCATGGACTTAATATTAGGTGTGAAAATTCAATGAACAGATGCAAAAGGAGCACTTTGGATGCATGGATTGGGCACATAGGATTCAGAAAAAATTACTTCCTGTCTGGTGTGGCTTTTATTCATTTTGTGTTTGGAGGAGCTCTCTTTCTAAACAACTAGGTCCCTTTTGACTGTTTGTTGTTAGACAGACACAAGCCGTCTTTGGGAACCTCTGAGATTTTTCCCCAGATAACCTACTTTGGAGTTTGTTTGTTTGCCCTATCATTTCACCTAGTTGACACAAGGAAGACAGACAGTGTATCAGTCACATTTATTTTACCTGCTGCAGAGAGCAAGGCGCTCTCTTCACTCTCATACATGCTAACACAATGTAATTAGACATGAAAATCAGTAACCTGTCCTCAGCCCCTCTGTCTCTATTTTACCTTTTATATAAGCGTATTTTCTAGAAAGCAGTTGTAGATATTCAACACTTGTTTTTCTGGTTCACCCAAGACTTTGGAACACTCACCTGAATTATGAAAGCATGCCTTGTATTACCTAGCATAGTAAAAAAAGGGGGAGGATTATTATAAAAAAAAAAAACCCACCTAGTAACTGCAAGTGGATACTTCAGATAGATTTCAGCATATACATAATTATTTTAGTAATTTTTAAGGTATAACTTTCACATTTTAATGTCATTAGAGCTGGGATGCTTCTTATACTTGATCATGACTTAAATTCTATGAAATATGATAGTTATTTAATTTCAGACCAGTGTAATAAGGCTGAAAATTCACAGTCCATTGAAGCATGACATTGGCTGAAAGCAAACTGAGATAAGTAATGGTAAAGCTGTTTGAGAAAATATTCGCTATTCATAAGGTTTTTTTTTTTTTTACACTATATAAAATGAGAAATCCTTAGATAAGATACCTAGGAAGGCATGTGGAAACATTTACCCGACGCCTTTCGTCTCTGGGAGGCGTGATTCAGTATCAGAGGAGACATTTTCCTTTCACCCAGGTTGCAATAGCATTTAGATAATTATTGGGTGATCTGTGAGGCAATGCAAAGCCGACTGCTGCACGCTGTCTTTAAATATATTCCCTGCCTGCTTGGCATCAAGGACCGACCGACTGGTAAACTTTATAATTTCCTCCTGTGATTTCACTTCAGCTTTGATTACAGGCAACATCCCAATGTAGAATTAACATCTCAGTCATTCCCAGCCCTCATTATCAACCCATCTTGTTATGGATGGGGTGGAGTAACTCAAATACAGTACCTAAACCCCGGTGAGCCTCAGTGTGAGCATACGGAAACTGAGAGAGGTGGTCTCCATTACAAAATCCATGGCATTCAGATTTGCCTTGCCCAGAACAGTGCTGTTCTCCATCTCCTGTTATATGTGATTTGTGATGAAATACACTATAAACTCTGATAAATTTTGAGCATCAGATTCACTTTCACCACCAATGCCAGCATTTGGAATGACACACTTGGATAAAGTTGGCATTCTTGAAAGGTTTGTTGCACTCAATTGAATCTAAGCAGGTGATAATGCCTTTGCTTGGTATTCTACAACAGTGTCTTTAAATCAGTCCCTAAAGCTGAATGACTTCTGGCTTTAGCTAAGTAACTGTGCTGCTGCCAATCCAGCGTGCAGAATTAGGAAGTGTACACACAGTACATGTTGCAAGGGCAGAGGATGGCAGGTCTGTTTTTTGCAGGTAAAGTCCTCAATGGTCTTTAAAACTCAGCAGGCTGCAAAGGGCAGGATGAAAGGATAGGAGAGAAATCCAGAGTGAACTGTCTCTTCAGAAAGGGCAAGTATCTAGAAGTCTTGGCTTTTTAGACTGGGAGTGTGGGCCAGCAGTTTAACATATTTCTTGATTGGGTTATGTTTTCAAGATATGGAACCTCCTAGAATCAAGTGCCCAAGCGTGAAAGAACGTATAGCTGAGCCCAATAAGCTGACAGTCCGGGTGACCTGGGAAACGCCAGAGGGAAGAGATACAGCAGATGGGATTCTTACTGAGTAAGTTAAACATGAAACTTGGCAGCTGCAATGTTCCCTCTCCCTTTCTTTCCCTCCCTCTCTCCCTCCCCCTTTCCCTCTCCATCTCCTGCTCCCTCTCCCTCTCAATCTCCCTTTCCATCCTCCCTTCCCTCTCTGTAGCCCCCTCCCCTTCTCCCTCTCCCTCCTTGAAGCCTTATACACTTTAGATAAGCGCTGGTGCTCAGCTACATCACCAACCTATGTTGTCTTTTAGGAAAGTCAGAACATTTCCCGAATATGAAATATGAATATGAAGAGTGGGGTGTATCTATGCCAATCTATTTATGTTTTGGACCCAGTACCCTCTGGTCACTCACCTAATAGTTATTGATGGAAGACAGAGAGACAAGTAAGAAGGGGTAGAGGGAAGGAAGAAAGAAAGGAAGCAAATGAAAAAGACAGTAGCTAGTTCTACTTTCACCTGCTGATTATAAAAAGGGCTCCTTCTCACGTCCCAAGGCCTTCCTAAGCCCTCAAATACATTGGTGAGGCTTCTGTGTATCCCATGCTAAGCCAAGTGCTGTGTCCCATGTTTCTCTGTGGTTTGATACATTACTTTTTCATTCTGTGTCTATTGTCTATTCCTGCTTCGAAACTTTTCACTTTTTTTTTTGTTTGTTTTTAACCTTTTGAGCACATCAAATGCTTGTTATCCAAATGAAGATATCCTTTGGCTTCTTCCCTGTCCCAAGTCTGTTTTCCTGTCCCACTGCATTCAGAGTTTAATGTCCATCTGAGTAACGGGTAGTCACAGTGAGTTACCCACACATTGTTCTAATATACCATTTGGACCTGTACCCTAACAGTATTTTCCAGGAGACCCTGACTTCATGTCAGCATGCTGATGTATCAATTGAAGTTCATGGCTCACTTAGATCTTCTGACACAGGTTACATACCTAGACAATAAGCTTCTGACTTATGTCATTTTGGGCCATAAGGCAGGGACAGAGTTTCTAGAATCTTGTCAACCCTGAGAGGCTCAAGACAAAAGAGTTTTGTTCACGATTATCAGCAATTGCATATCATTTACTAGTAGAGGAGTTAAGTCTCTTATTCATATTTTATTCCCACACTCTAATAATCCCCCCAGGCATATCATCTACTTAAAATAACAGGATTAGGATATTTTTCAACTGCAATTTCTCAAAGATAGAGTTCGATCATTAAAAATATTTACTCTTCCTACATATACAGATCATAAACCCTCTAGGAGAAACTTTATGGAATTGAGTTTAAAAGGTAAGTCATAGGAATAAAGCAACTCACTATACACACATCAACATTCCTATACAATGTAATACACACACACACACACACACACACACACACACACATGCACACATACACATAAAATGTAGAAAATCAAGTCAGAGTTGGCATAATTGGGAGGGGGGAGTTAGCCACTATTTATCCTTACCTTGTGACAGTCTTGTACAAAGCCTGACTCAACCCCTGGAATATAACCAATTCTTAGATTTCTGTAACAGTTGAAGTCTTATATAATAAATTCAAAACCTAAAATGTCATGTTACCATATGACTCCTCATTTACCTAAAAACCTTTACCGTTTTGGAGAGGACCTGTTATTAGGGTTCAAATAACATTTAACAAAAATACCATGGTGGCCCCTGACCCTCTGTTTAGCAGCTTAGATGTAGTCTGTGGTAGCATGTGTTCAGGGAAAGCTGACATGTCCCATGTTCAATTCATGCTTGGGCTCCTTGCTTTCCTGGCACATGTTCTGGCACTCTCCTCCCCAGCATCTTTCCCAAGCTACTTTTCTATAGTCCACTTCCAAAGGGAAGGGTGTACTGACACGCTCTTTTTCAGTCCCCTTGGTGACTCCTGTTATTTTTGTAATGAAATGGAGTCTCAGAGAAATTAGTAGCCACTCATATTTGAGTGATTACTCTTTTTGTATTTATCTGAATTTACATTTGCTATCTAAGGATCTTAGGGCCACTAAAGTCAAAAGTGTGGGACTTCTGAGTTCATAAGCCTTGTAATCATGTCACACCTATGTGAATAGTTTCCTTAATGGAAACAATGATAATTATGCACACCCATTATTATCAAATATCATAATTCCTAGGAACAGGAATGGGAAGGGGAGTTTTTTTATATATCTTAAAAATTAACCAAAAGTTGTCATTGATTATATCTGCTGGGAGTGTTGTCAAATTGCTAGGATAGATACTAAAGTCACCCCTTATTATGCAATCTTAGCCAAGTCCCTTAGCCTTCTGTTGTCTTAGTTTCCTTATTTGTGAGACGGAGGCTTTTTCCTCCCTAAAAGGAGTTCCATGAGGATTGAAGTAAATAATAAATAATAAAACCATGCCCAATATGTGTGAGATTTATATAAAGCAAACAACAGATTTTGCTCTATTACAGTATTAGGATAGTCAAGGATTCAGAGAGACTTTTTTTTTACCATTTGCTCAGAAAGGTCATCACTGACGCTGATGAAATAAAGCAAAAAACACTCTAGTACCTGTTGCAGGTCAAAATTGCCAAATGGCCAACGAAAATGTACTCCAAAGTAACTTTCCTCAAAGTTACTTGAGTTGGGTTGAGTTATCCACCCAACTGGTAAAATATATAGGCTCAGCTTGAAATAAGGGCCCTTGGCCCCTGTTCTGTGATATAGCAACAAATGAAGAAAACAAACAAACAAACAAACAAGCAAACAGACAAAGTGAATCTCCCCTTAGCTGAGGACTTCTATTTTTCTGACATCAAATTGTTCTCATGATACAGAGGGAATCTCAGGGGACCCCATTCCTCTCAGAACCTCGGTTCTGGTTAAAGGGCCCAGAAGCTGCCCTGTATCAGAACTTTCCTCTCTGTTTTGCATAGACTCAGAATCGATACCTACTTTTTAGGTACACAAGCATAATCCTGGATATTTCTGCTTTCTTCCTTAAGTGTTATTCTGAAAGGCCTTCCTCCAGGCTCGAATTTTCCAGAAGGAGACCACAAGATTGAGTACACAGTCTATGACAGAGCTGAGAACAAGGGAACTTGCAAGTTTCGAGTTAAAGTAAGAGGTGAGACTGCTGCTTCCTGATGCTTGTCCAGTTACTGGAAAGCCAAAGAGAGAGGGGACAGATTCTCAAGCCAGATCACTCTGAATGCCCTGGTAGTAGGACTACTGCTTGCTAGGGATTAGCTTTTCATGAAGCTGAACCATCTTAATGCCCGGATTTCAATGTGAGTATGTTATGTAGGGAATAGGACTAGTTTCACAGGGGCCCATAGCTACCTATTCAAGAAGAATGATTTTTCCATCACTGAGCTAATAGCTCAATTGCTGGCAATGACCAGAGTGGTAAGAAGTCCCCTCCTTTAGGCCACTAAAAGTCATACTCTTTGTCTTTCAAACCTTTGGTCTACCTGAGAAAAATATTTTTAAAAACTTTGTTTCATGGTTTAGGCAGCTTGTCAGTATCATTTATTAGTCAGAGCCCAGTCTCCTCATCTATATCATGAGGGAGATAATGCCACTATCTCAAAGGTCTCATTGGTATGGGTAGTGACCATTGTGGGGCATTAGAGAATAGCCATCACTGTCTGGAACTCATTTCACTAATTGATGTATAACTTCATAACGAAGCTGGGACCTCACCTTCTTTGGTTGTTTTATGGAAGAATGCTCAGGGCTAAGGTTACTCTGGGTTTGTGTCTCCTATAGTCAGACGTTGTGGCAAGCTCAATGCCCCAGAGAATGGTTACATGAAGTGTTCCAGCGATGGTGACAATTATGGAGCAACCTGTGAGTTCTCCTGTATCGGCGGCTATGAGCTTCAGGGTAGTCCTGCCCGAGTATGCCAATCCAATCTGGCTTGGTCTGGCACAGAACCCAGCTGTGCAGGTATGTGTGCAGTTCTTTCTCCAGATAGCAGCAGATTTGAAAACCCCCTGATTCCAGGGCAGGTCAAAAGCAGCTTTAGATCCTCTATGTCATAAAGTACATAGGTGAACATAAAGTACATAAAGTGAACAAAGGTGCTAAGTAAGACCCTGCTGCAGTTGGGACAGGGACTCCTCAGCAAACGAGGGCCTCTCTCTTGCTCTCTTGCTGGGGTGGGTAGTCCAGGGCTTCTTACTCCTTGGAGGCCATGGAGGCCATGAGGTCCACGACCCTGTTGCTGTAGCCGTATTCATTGTCATACCAGGAAATGAGCTTTACAAAGTTGTCATTGAAAGCAATGTCAGCCCCAGCATCAAAGGTGGAAGAGTGGGAGATGCTGTGGAAATCACAGGAGACAACCTGGTCCTCAGTGTAGCCCAGGATGCCCTTCAGTGGGCCCTTGGATGCCTGCTTCTCCACCTTCTTGATGTTATCATACTTGGCGGGTTTCTTCAGGCAGCAGGTCAGATTCACAACGGATACATTGGGGGTGGGAACACGGAAGGCCATGCCAGTGAGCTTCCCGGTCAGCTCTGGGATGACCTTGCCCACAGCCTTGGCAGCACCAGTGGATGCAGGGATGATGTTCTGGGCAGCCCCATGGCCATCACGCCACAGCTTTCCAGAGGAACCACCCACAGTCTTCTGAGTGGCAGTGATGGTGTGGACATGAGCCCTTCCACGATGCCAAAGTTGTCATGGATGACCTTGGCCAGGGGGGCTAAGCAGTTGGTGGTGCAGGATGCATTGCTTACAATCTTGAGGGAGTTGTCATATTTCTTGTGGTTCATATCCATCATGAACATGGGGGCATTGGCAGAAGGGGCGGAGATGATGACCCTCTTGGCCCCACCCTTCAAGTGGACCCTGTCCTTCTCCATGGTGGTGAAGACGCCAGTAGACTCCATGACATACTCAGCACCAGCGTCACCCCATTGATGTTAGTGGGATCTTGTTCCTGGAAGATGGTGATGGACTTCCCATTGATGACAAGCTTCCCATTCTCAGCTTTGACTGTGTGGTTGAATTTGCCATGCATAGAGTCATATTGGAACATGTAGACCATGTAGTTGAGGTCAATGAAAGGGTCTTTGATGAAGACAATCCCCACTTTGCCAGATGCAGAGCAGAAGGCAGCCCTGGGAACCGGGCACCCAATACAGCCAAATCCGTTCACACTGACCTTCACCATTTTGTCTACAGGATGAGGCTGGCACTGCACAAGAAGATGCATCTGTCTCTGGAACAGGGAGGAGCCGAGAGCTTATCACAAGTTTATACGTCAGAACTATAATTTTTTAAAAAAAAACCCACCTTAACTCATGTTCTCCGTGGCCATATTGAAAGAACAATGAATTTATGTTAGGTTAAGCCACTAAGTTTAATACAATTTGTTAAAGCAGCAAGAGCAAACGCGTGTCCATCGTTTGCCTATCCTTTGCACCAGCTTCACAAATTCACTTTTCAAATCAAGTACTTACCTTTGAAGTCGCCTCTAAGGGTATAACTTGGTTTTGTAGGGGACTGGCTAGATCAAGCCAGAACTTAGAGCTTTGGAACTCATGTGGCCATTTCTGATTACAGCGATGAATGTCAATGTTGGCGTCAGAACAGCAGCTGCGCTTCTGGATCAGTTTTATGAGAAAAGGCGACTCCTCATTGTGTCTACACCCACAGCTCGAAACCTCCTTTACAGACTGCAGCTGGGAATGCTACAGGTGAGACCTGGAGGCAGAGCCGAGGTGGGAGGGAAACCTCTGACAGGATGAAGACAGGCACTTCACTAAAAGCAAGGCCAGACTAGATGCCTAATCCAGTTTAAGGGACCAGCACTTGAGAGGCAGTCATTCATCTCTGGTGCTGGAGCATAATCTTATTAACATTGACTGCCCAGAGCTAACCCAATCATTCTCCAACTATTGAGGTTTCTCTGTCTTTGCTAATAGGCTTAATTGACATGTTGTCCAGGCCCGGCCAAAGAACAATTGTCTTTTCTGATCCAGTTCAGCACAATCATAGACTGAAGGTGATCCATCAGGTATCTTCCTAGTAGCCTGGCGAAGGAGATGAAAGGCATCCAAGGGCCTCTAGGTACCATATCCCTCCCTGGGAACATCCCCAACTCAAATGGAGGTGCATTTTGTTGCTACATGTCAGGGAAAGGTAGAAACTGTAAGCATCACACTAGAAGTTGCCTGATTTAGTCTTGAAGTTGCTTAGCAATGAATGGTCAATGTTACTGAATACCAAAGAAGCAGGATGTGCTACACTTCTTTTGTAGGATCTCTCTATTCCTGTTAGAACATTCTTGGTTTAATCAAAGGCAGAGATTTACTACATGCATCAGCATAAATACAATGAATAATGAGTCTTTCGCTTTTCTTTGTCATCTGAGCAGGTTGCCCGTGATCTGGGAAGAATCATATGAAATGTATGGGCTACGTTGATAAGAACCAAATTTACTAAATCTGTTTACTAAAGCCCCATCACCCTACATGCCCTTGTATACCTATGTCTTAGTTAGGGCCGCTACTAATCTAATGAAACACCATGACCAAATCCATTTGACAAGGAAAGTGTTTATTTGGCTTACACCTCCAGATCATAATCCATTACTGAAGGAAGTCAGGAATGGAACTCAAGCAGGACTGGAACCTTGGGACAGGAGCTGATGCAGAGGCCATGGGAAATGCTGCTTACTGACTTGCTTCTCATGGTTTGCTCAGCCTGCTCTCTTATGGAACCCAGTACTGCCAGGCCAGGGAAGGCATCACTTACAATAGGCTGGGCCCTCCCCCATCAATCACTAATTAAAAATATACCCTACAGCTGGATCTCATGAAGGCATTTTTTTTCAATTGAGGTTCCCTCCTCTCGCCTTAGCTTATGTGAAGGTGACATGAAACTATCCAGCATAACCTCTTTGCTCCACATTAAGTGCAAATGTATATGTTTACCTGGTTTTATGGGCCTTGACATAGTAGCATGGCGTGGCCACACATTTCTTGAGCTCTTCTTATCTCTACAAAAAGAATAAGCCAAGAAACTTGCCTTTTTTTCTACACAGGTAGACCTTGGCTCATGCACCAAAATTGGTCTATTGTTGCTGTGTTTTGCAAGTTCGATTTTAATAGCCACAATAACATTTATTCGTCTGCACATTTGGTTTTCATCTGTTTTTTTGATTGTAGCGGTAGAATTGAATGATTAGGTTAGGAGCCATTGCGTCACTGTGAACGTGACTATTTATAATGTGCCTCTTTTGGAGATTTTGTAGCCCTCAATCTTAGACCATCCCTGCTTCCGCAGGCCCTTGCTAAATTGCTGATTAACTGGCTGGTTATGGTATTTTTGGATCTAGATTTTTTTTCTTTAAATATATTTATTTATTCACTTTACATCCCAATATTAGTACCCCTTCTCTGCTCAGTCCCCTCTCACTCAGATCCTTTCCCATTCCCCCTCCCCTTCTCATCTGAGAAGGGGAACCCTCAGAGGGTATCATTCCCCTCACCCTGCCATATATGCACATCAAGTCACAGAAGGACTTGCTACACTCTCTCCCATTGCCAGGCTATTTTGTATAATTCCTCTAGGAAGATAGTTAGGTTTTCTAGGCACTCACTTTAGCCTTAGTTTCTCAACTGTTTTCAGAACAATTTGGCGTAGGCAAAGAAGCACCCACAAGAAGCCCATTATTGGGGTGCCTCTGCAGTTCCTTAGTTCTACTCATACCTCCCCTGTTGGTTGTTCCTTCAGCAAGCACAGTGTGGCCTGGATCTCCGACATGTCACCGTGGTGGAGCTGGTAGGAGTCTTCCCAACCCTCATCGGCAGGATCAGAGCAAAGATTATGCCTCCAGCTCTAGCTCTGCAGCTCAGGTAGGGAGCAGCATTCTGTCCTTAAATTTCATTCCCTGCAAATACGCTTGCATCTCGCCATGGGTGCTCTTGTAGCTGGTCAGTTTTCCTGATTTTTTTCTCTATTTAATATTTAGCTCAGGCAACCTTCAGTGCTTAATTGCTTTTATTCTGGGAGTATTATAATCATGCTAATTGGCCTGTTCCTGCAAGTCTGACTGAATTATGCAATGGGAAATTGCTAGTGTTTTCTTCTTCCCCCTCCAACAAGTTTATTCTCCTCTCTCTCACACCCTCCCTCGTCCTCTGCCTCTCCCTCTTCCTATCTCTCTGGTGTGTGGTATATGTGTGGGTATGTGTGTGGCTGGGTATATGTGAATATGTGTGTGGTGCGATATGTGTCTATGTGTATGTGTGTATGTGTGTGGTGCGATGTGTGGTATGTATGCATGTACGGTGTATGTCTATAAATGTGTGTATGTGGTATTTTGTGTGGTATGCATGCATGTATAATGTATGTCTGTATGTGTATGTGTGATGTGGTATGTGTGTATTTGTATGTGTGTATATGTATGTGTGTCTGTGTATATGCTTATCTATATGTGTGTAGTATATATGCATGTATTTTTGTGCATATGTATGCATGTGTGGTATGTGTTTGTATGTATGTATATGTATGTGTATGTGTATATGTATATGTGTGTCTGTGTTTATATGCTTATTTATATGTGTGTGGTGTATTTAAGTGTGTATGTGTATGGTGTGTGGTATGTGGTATGTATGTGTATGTTTGCTTATGTATGTGTATGCGTGTATATGTGTATACTTGTGTGGTATGTGTATTTGTATGCACGAATATGTGTGTATGTATGTGTGTATATGTATGTATGTGTGCCTGTATGTGTGTAGATGTGTAGTGTGTGGAATATGTGAGTGCCTGTATATGTGTGTGGTATGTGTGTGTATGTGAGTATATGTGTGTGGGGTGTAGTATGTATGTATATTTGTGTATATGTGGTATGTGTGTGTGCATGTTTGTGTCTCTGTATGTGCATTGTAGTGTGGTGTATGTGTATGCATGCATATGTGTGTATGTGTATGTCTCTGTGTGTGTATGTGTAAATATATCCCTGTTTGTGGTGTATATCTGTATGTGTGGTGTGGTATGTGTGTATAGTGTGTGTGTCTGTATGTGTGTGCATGGTGTGGTATGTGTGTATAGTATATATGTCTGTCTGTGTGTGTGTCTATATGTGTGTATATGTCGTGTGGTATGTGTATATGTGTGCATATGTGTGTGTTTCTGTATGCATATTGTATATGTATCTGTGTGTGTGTGTGTGTGTGTGTGTGTATGTGACTTAGAAGGAGAGGGGATATGAAAATAAAATGACTTAGCACCAGTTTCTGCTAGCATTAGGACAGATACTAAGCAGCCCTTTCAGGGCTTGATGTCTTTTTGCTTCATCCATCCAGAGCACTTGTTCATACCCATGTCTTAATAGCTATATCTCTTTTCTGTCATACTTCTAACACTAGAGCCCTAATAGCCAGACCTTGAGTAATGTTGTATTGAAGTGAGATTCAATAGCTAAAAGGCAATTTCAGAATAACATTTTTTCTTGTATCTCTTGACCATTCTGACATGGGTAATTAAGCCAAACTATCATTCCTTAAAAATCTTCCTTTCCTGCATAACTTTGTTCTTTTGTACACTGCAGGGGACAGAGCAAGTCTCTGGTTTCAAGATTCCAGATGCCTCTTATCCTTTAGACTCCCATATGGTTTCATCATCTTGTACATTAACATCTGAGACACCCATGCCATTTCAGTTTTCTTAAAATGAGGAAGAAAGAGAATAAAAGGAAACAATGATGTTAGTCTGGTTCTTGCTATTTTTATCAGAATACCCAAGACAAGTAACTCATATAAATGTTTCTTTTGGTCATGATTCTAAAGTCTATAATTGGAAACGGGGAAACTCCATTTCTATTGCTTTGAGTTTCCAATAAAGGTTACCTATCATGGATGGAGCATATAGTCACATAAATTGTTTATATCAAGATCTAGGAGATAGTCAAGAAGACCAGGGTTTCATAATCCTTTTTAAGATGTCTCCAAAAGGCCTAACACCTCATGGTAGACCTCATTTCTCAAAGAGCCTACCATATCCCAGCAGTGCCACTAGTGTACTCAGTACTGTGTCCCAGTAGTAAAGAAGTAAACTTCAACATATGGGCCCTTGGAGGACATTTACACCCAAATTATAGCTTAATCTTTTGTGTGTATCCTTGGAAATGTTACACATCAACTATGCCCCCAGTCCATTGGCCAGAACTAATCACATAATTACAATTGAATTTCCAGGAAGTTTGTGAAATGCAGTGACTTATCTTTATGAAATAGCATTTGGTGAATAACACCAAATGTCTTCAAAAAAGTTCATAAAAAATTCCTAAGAGTATATCACGGTGAGATACCCCGGTTAGATTTATGCCACCTAGCTACAAGCTAGCATCGTTTGGCAAGATGAAACCTGGATTCAGAAACTAAAGCATAGGCTATAGTGGAGCACTGACTCTTGGCTTTCACCCCTGGCCTGCTCAGTTTGCACTTTAATAACATACAGGACCACCTGCACAGAGGTGATACTACCCTCAATCTTCTGGGCCTTCCCAAATCAGTCATAAATTTTAAAAATGCCCCCACAGGCAAGCTAATCTGATGGATGCATTTTCTCTATCGAGATTACCTTTTTCAAGAAGACTCTAGCTTGGATCTAGATCACACACACACACACACACACACACACACACACACACAGAGGGAGAGAGAGGGGGAGAGGGAGAGAGGGAGAGATGGAGGGAGAGGGAGGGAGGGAGGGAGGGAGGGAGGGAGAGAGAGAGAGAGAGAGAGAGAGAGAGAGAGAGAGAGAGAGAGAACCTTTTCCATCATACCATTTATCAGTTACTTAGACAAAACTTATTGCAGAGGACCGAGAAGATGTTTCAGTAGATAAAATGCTTGCCTCATAAGTGTGAAATAAGAGCAGATGCTCAGAACCCAAATAAAGGCTAAGAAGGCATGATGGGCCTGTCTGTAACTCCAGCCTTAGAAGACAGAGGTAGGAAACTCTGGAGCAAGCTGACTATCTAGATTAGCCTTATCAGTGAGCTCTGAGTTGAACTAAGAGGTCCTAATTTGATTAATAAGACGGAGAGTCATTGAGGCAGACTCCTTATGTCAACCTTGGGCTGCCACATCAACACATATGCACATGTACCTGAACATATATGGTATATGTACACACATACAAACACAGACACACCTGTACCACATACACACTTGTTTCAGAGTTTGTAAAATTACTTTCTTAGGATAATAGAAGATGGTAGACAGATACACAGACATATGATACAATATTAATAAAGTCTTGATGAAATTTTGAACTGTTTAAATTGAAGAACAGGGAAATCTACATTAGGGGAAAGATCTATTATTTTATAGCCTGTACATTGGGACCAATATAGAGCTCTGTAGGCTGATAATGATTTGTTACAAATAAGCTACTTAAATGAATTTTGTGGTGGTTATCAATTTTTAGCTTACATCATGATTTTCTGCAGGGTGAAATTTTTGTTCTTTTACTTTCTCCCTATGTTTTTGGATTTGGTAGGTTTAAGGTAGGTCCTAAGAGTTTGTATGACTGGCAAGTTACCTGGGAACCGCATTTCAAGAACTACTCGCTTATTGTCAATTTTGAAAGAAAAGTTTGCAGAGCAGCTTCTAACCATCACCTAGGGAATTCCACGAACGGCTACAGTTATCTTCATAAGACATTTCAGAGGGGCACAGAGTACTTGGCAGGTGGATGTTATACTATTTTTCTGTTTGAATTACAACAAAAAGGAAGGGCCATGATTTGCTCAATGAATAGAAAACAGGAAGAAAGGCAATGTGAATCAGTATGCCTGGATAGTCTGAAAATTTTCTAGTCTCGTTAGAGTACCAATTTCGAATACTTGTTAGGCCATGGAGATAGTATTAAAGAGAATTAACAGAAATGAAAGGCTGGGTGGCTGCTGTTGCCAGGTTACCACCCACCTTCTTCTTTGCCCCCACTTCTTTTCTACTTGAATGTGTAAGTTAAGTCATGCTCTACTTAGAGTAATTTTCTATCTTAAGGATGACAGGGACCAAGAAGAACATCACTTTAATAATGCTATTATTCTCAGACTTCCCAGGAAGGTGACTTAGGGAGAATTGCAATCTGATGATAGTCATTGTGTAGCTCAGAAATACCGCCATCCTCATCACTCATGCCAAAAGCACAATCTGGGAGGTCCCCTATCACTTGTCTCTGAGATGTCTGTAGAGTCTCAGCTTCAGCGGGACCTATTCCTGTTGCTGTTGTGACCATTTCTCGTTTCCCATGGTGGTTGTATACACACACACACACACACACACACACACACACACATATATATATATATATATATATATATATATATATATACATACACATATATATTCACACACATATACATTCTGGGTTAGCCAATGTACAACAGTCACAAAGAACATATAGAATAGAATAGCCTCCAGGATGTTATCATTCTGGCCTCATAAATGTTATAGAACCATTTATTGCCCTGTTTCATCTAGCTATCCTTACCTACAAGCTTCATCCCCTGCCCCTTTTCTGCTTCCTGCCCTCCTTAGTTTCTCACCCCTCTACTTTTCTGGGCAGCCCTTGAGGTTGAACTTACTTCCAGAACTTAGACAGTGGCTGCCTGATGGAGGCAGTGCAATCATCTTCTAGTCTCTAAACAGGGATTAGCACATCAGCTTTCCACTGGGAAAAGTATTAATTACTCCCCCCTTTCGTGAAACTGCTTTTTAATATGCGTATTCAGTTGTTATTTTATGCAATGATATTTTTATTAGTTTTTCAAGTTAGCATGAAAATGAGTGGGTTTCCTTATGGCATTTCATACATGTATCTTATTTTATATTCTTCTAATTCATCCCTACCTTTCACTGGCCTACCCATCTCACCATCTTTGTTTGTTTGTTTTGTTCTACTTGCCCCTCCCCTTTGTTTTTCGAGACCGGATCTCCTCTATGTATGTAGCTGTCCTAGAACTCTCTCTGTACACCAGTCTTTCCTTAAACGCACAGATATCTACCTTCCTTTGCCTCTTAAGTGTTGGGATTAAAGGCATGCACTAT
The DNA here is from genome assembly GCA_964023405.1 of Apodemus agrarius. Lineage (NCBI taxonomy): Eukaryota > Metazoa > Chordata > Mammalia > Rodentia > Muridae > Apodemus > Apodemus agrarius. The sequence goes on from OZ030010.1 coordinate 11,421,139, forward strand.
GACTGCCCAGCTCATTTTTATGCAATAAAAAACAACAACAACAGCAACAACAAAACCAACCTCAGAATCATTCATGATAGGAAAACTTACACTTTAAATTCAGAGAGCAGTGCATGTTCTGCCTATTATATAACCTGGAGACATTCCAATAGGAAGAAAATCCATGAGAGGAGATTGCGTGGCCTCATTGTTCCCTGGGCACAGCTGTCTGTTTACTTTCCTCTTGGCTTTCTCATTTAAATATGCTGGTATTGATAGAAAACATCTGCATAGATTAAATCCATATGTTGACGTATAGAAAAAACACCACACAGTTGAAACCATACCTGACTATTTTTAAAAATTATTTGTGGTACAAATTATACGCAAATAAGTAAAAGGGCCTGGGTGTAGACCTAACCCATACAGTTCTAATTACACTCCTGAAATAGTCACTGAATAGGTCATCACTATACATTTTTGAATGTTACTTTAATCAAATTTACCTTATTCAGGCTTCCTCCACCTTGGCTCTTTTGACATCTGGGGCTGAAATTGTTTGGCTACAAGGTTGCCCTCTACGTTGTAGGATAAATATATCAACATATCTAGTATCGATCATTTAGATGCCAGTAGTTCTAGCTCCTTCTGATGACAACTAAACGTGTGCCCTCTGAGTGGTGAACAGTCTTGCTGATGATCACTGTTATAGCCTCCTTGGAACCACTTTTGGTTTATAGTACCATAGCCAGTCTGAGATCTTCCAGACCATAATAATGTAAAGCAGAGTTCCTCAGCCTTTCTTTTGAATGCCAATTATCTGGAGATATTACAAATATTACATATTCTGATTGTTTTATGTAATGGAGTGAGACATGAGCAAGTGTTTTTCTGACCAAGTCCTCATGTGATACTATGGGTCCAAGGTCCACACGTTGAGTAGCTTGATTGAGGGCATAAAAATGATTCAATCCTTCATGGCATCAAGTATTTCTCTGCATAGTATTTTCAGAGGGCTATAGTTGGTCCCTTAATGTCTTGGGATTTTGGGTTGAACACAGACCAAGTCTTCTTTTTGTTTCTTCCAGGCTGTTACTTCGAATCCCACTCTACTCCTTCAGCATGGTTCTGGTGGATAAGCATGGCATGGATAAAGAACGTTACGTCTCCCTAGTGACACCCATGGCTCTCTTTAACCTCATTGACACTTTCCCCTTGAGAAAAGAAGAGATGATCCTGCAGGCTGAGATGGGCCAGACTTGCAACACCTGATGTGCTCTTACATTCTTGTCGGTGCCTCATCTCTTATTATATACTACAGCACCTGTGGGATGGCCTTAAAAATACCTTTGATGTACAGATTTTCATTTGTAATTTTTAAAGTCTATTTTATTATGTGCTTTCTCTGCTCTTACACATTGGCACAATACTTTTTTTTAAACTTTGAAACACTTTTTAAAAAACATACAAATATATCTATTCTAACTCTCCCTTTAGTCCACTGCCGCTGATGAAATTAGAAGCTACTACAGCCACGCCCATGCTCTCAGAATATTATTCAGTGTGAAGCATGTTTTCCTTTTCTTTTATTGTTTATATAAGTCTTTTGTTAATAAAATATTTTGAAGCAAACTTACTAAAACTCACCTTTCAAAAGTAATCGAGCACCAGGCTTATTTGCTTGGCATGAGCAGTACTTTTAAAACCACGATTCTTTGCTTATCTTAAGAAAAAAAAGCTATAATCCTGTCAAGGGATCAACTGAGATGAGCGAGAGAGCTCTGTTCGAAGTGGAAGAATAGTGAATTGAAAATAGTCAGACAAAGCTCCATGATGTCCACATTGAAATTGTGTAGACTTTCCCCCCAATGTAATACAAAAACTATTTGCAACTCACTTCCCTTGTATGAGGCACTATCAGTAATTCAGAGAGGTTTAAAGTATACAAGGGGATTCACAGAGATTGCAGGGAAGTACTGTTCTATTTTTTAATCACAAGTTGAATGATGTATGGAGCCCTGGAACCAATCATTCCCGAGTTTATTAATGAAAAAGCATGATGGGCCAGTAGGACTGAATTCTTGACTGCACCCCACACAGAGAGGCTGAGATTCACAGGTTGTACACCAGATCCCTTTTCAGAGAGGTCAGCTTTACTTATGGGGCCTGCATTTGTATTTTTAAATGGTCGAGCCTAGAACATCCTCGTTTATTGTAAAAACCACTCTTTACTGCTTCATTCATATGTATCAGATTAAAGGAAAAACACAGACGGAGGAGTAATGTCAAGTGATAATAACCTTTACAAACTACCCTGTGCCCATGGGATAATAGCACTAAAGGAATGTACCTGACTTATTCAAAGCACTCTTTCTTGTCACTTTGAGTTATTGGAGCACTTTGACCCCCACCCAAAATGCACAGATTATTTGAAGATAAATGGATGCATGAATGACCTGTGATGTTTCAAAATTAAATACTTTTTAAGAAAACATGGGGAGACACTTCAAAATTATCAATTGCTATCTCTAGAATACAGATGTCTCCATTAACCATTTTAGTTACTTTTAGTTATCACATGTTATCTCATGTACATATGGTGTATGTGTGTGTGTGTGTGTGTGTGTGTGTGTGTGTGTGTGAGAGAGAGAGAGAGAGAGAGAGAGAGAGAGAGAGAGAGAGAGAGAACCAAAGGACACATAGATACACTCTTGAGCATATGTGTTCAGGAAAAAAAAAACTAGAAAGTTGAATGAGCTGATCAAATAGAAAACAGCACCTGCTTAGTGGATGGCAGCCGAAATCCCAATTCAATTCCTTAAAGTTAGCAGCCTGCTCACAGACCACACCTGCCTGTCTCAGGAATCATTAGAAAGGCAAATAGTTTGTTTACAGAATCTGGGTCACCCTATTTGGCTCTTTTGGAGACTTACCTCATCACTTTTCAGTTGCTGTGATTTTTCTGACTTCATCTTTTAAAGTAAAAAGACTACACATTTTATATCTTCATTTAAGCCTCCTCTCACCTCTAACCCCACACAGGTATGATAATTTGCCCTTAAGTAAAGGCCCCAAATCTGATGTTGTTTTTTCTTGGACATCTTAAAAGTGATGGCTATCTTCTAGTTTGCCTATCTTTTGATAGTCCTTAATCATTTTTGAGAAGCTGTATTTTTTATCCAAATATAGTGGTTTTCTATAGGAGACTGGTTAAATAGGAAGTTTTTTAAACCTTTATCAGAAAGTTAGTGAACAGTGAACTTAGGATGTGGAGAAACTCAGTAATTGCCAGAGAACTACAGATTTGAACACTACAAGCCTCAGTTATTGGAATTGAACATAGACTGCTGGATGATGGAGAAGAAAGGCAGTAAAGTCATTCAAAGCTTGTTGGTCAAAGTCCAGGACGTAGCTATTGCAATTGGTCCTTTATTATTGCAATTACATTACTCCTAAGCTTAGTGGCCTAAAGCAATTATCACTTTATTATCTCACAATTTCTGTAGGCTAGAATTTTTATAGGAGAATTAGCTTGCCAAGTCTGTATTGAAATCTGTGATGAAGCTTCAGTCACTTTGTCTGCTGTGGAAGTCATCTTAAGACTTGGCTGGACTGGGGGATCTACTTCCATGGTCGCTATCACATGACTGATTTTTGGAAGGTACCTCTTATCTTGCCCACATGGTCTTCATTACAAAATGTGTGTTATTTTCAAAACATGACAGTTGGATTCTTCTAGTGGAAATTACCCATATGATCAAAATAGAGGCTTTCCATGAACAAGGAAAGAACCACACATTACAAAGGTGTACTGGCTGGTTTTGTGTGTTCACTTGACACAGGCTGGAGTTACCACAGAGAAAGAAGCTTCAGTTGAAATGCTTCCATGAGATCCGACTGTGGGGAATTTTCTCAATTAGTGATCAAGGGGAAAGAGTCCATTGTGGGTGGTGTCATCCCAGGCCTGGTTGTCTTGGGTTCTATAAGAAAGAAAGCTAGGCAAGCCAGGGGAAGCAATCCAGTAAGTAACATCCCTCCAGGGCCTCTGCATTACTTCCTGCTTCCTGACCTGCTTGAGTCTTGACTTCCTTTAGTGGTGAACAGCAATGTGGAAATGTAAGCTGAATAAACCCTTTCCTCCCCAACTTGCTTCTTGGTCATGAAGTTTGTGTAGGAATTGAAACCCTGACTAAGACAAATCGGTACCAGGAGTTTGACAGCCTGACCATGTTTTGGGGAGGACTGTGAAAGGACTTTGGAACTTGGGGCTAGAAGATCCATTCAGTGTTAAGAGCTCTGTGGGATGTTGTGTAGGAGCTTGGAAGATAATGTTGAGAACAGTGCAGAAGATGAACTGCCTGGATTGTGAAATTTCAGAGGGAAGATTAAAGACTCTTATTCTGTGGTTTTGGTTAGCAGGGGCTGAAGAAACAGCTGTGAATTAACAAGATACCATAACTACTAAAGCAAAACTTTGCATTACTGAGACTATTAATGCTGGTTAGCTGGAGCTAAGAAATTAGTGGTGATTAAGAAGAGACCAACATCATTGAGTAGACCAATCAGGAAAACAGAAACTAAACAGGGACACAGGGAAACTAATTGGAGCTTTGGACCAATTACATTTAACAGATATACATATAGAACACTTCTTCCTAAAGCCAAAGAATATACATTTTTCTCAGTACCTCATGGTACCTTCTCCAAAATCGACCATATAATTGGTCACAAGACAGGCCTCAACAAATATAAGAAGATCAAACTAAGCCCATGCCTCCTATTGGATCACTATGGAGTAAGAGTGGTCTTCAATAACAGCATAAACAACAGAAAGTCTACATACACGTGGAGGCTGAACAATATTCTACTCAATGATACCTTAGCCAAAGAACAAATCAAGAAAGAAATCAAAGAGTAATTAGACAACATAAGGAAGTCAAAGGGATACAAATTGGAAAGGAAGAAGTGAAACTATCACTTTTTGCAGATGACATGATAGTATACATAAGTGCCCCAAAAAACTCCACCAGAGAAATCCTAGACAGATAACAAATACCAAAATTAAATCAGGATCAAATAGATCATCTAAACAGTCCCATAACCCCCAAAGAAATAGAAGGGGTCATAAAAAGTCTTCCAACCAAAAAAAGCAGAGGACCAGATGGTTTTAGTGCAGAATTCTATCAGAACTTCAAAGAAGACCTATCACCAATACTCTTCAAACTACTCCACGAAATAGAAACAGAAGGAACTCTACCCAACTCGTTCTAGGAAGCCACAATTACGCTGATACCAAAATCACACAAAGATCCAACTAAGAAAGAGAACTTCAGACCAATTACCCTTATGAACATCTATGCAAAAATATTCAATAAAATTCTTGCCAACCGAATCCAAGAGCACATCAAATCGATCATTCACCATGATCAAGTAGGCTTCATCCCAGGGATGCAGGGATGGTTCAATATACAACAATCCATCAATGCAATCCACTACAGAAACAAACTCAAAGAAAAAAACCACATGGTCATTTCATTAGATGCTGAAAAAGCATTTGACAAAATTCAGCATCCTTTCATGCTAAAAGTCTTGGAAAGAACAAGAATTCAAGGCCCATATCTAAACATAGTAAAAGCAATTTACAGCAGACCGATAGTCAACATCAAAGTAAATGGAGAGAAACTGGAAGCAATTCCACTAAAATCAAGGACTAGACTAGGCTGCCCCCTCTCACCATATCTTTTCAATATAGTACTTGAGGTACTAGCTAGAGCAATTTGACAACATAAGGAAGTCAAAGGGATACAAATTGGAAAGGAAGAAGTCAAACTCTCACTATATGCAGATGATATAATAGTATACTTAAGTGACCCAAAAAACTCCACCAGAGAACTCCTACAGCTGATAAACAACTTCAGCAAAGTGGCTGGTTATAAAATCAACTCAAGCAAATCAGTAGCCTTCCTATACTCAAAGGATAAGCAGACTGAGAAAGAAACCAGGGAAATGGCACCTTTTACAATAGCCACAAACAATATAAAGTATCTTGGTGTGACTCTAACCAAGCAAGTGAAAGATTTGTATCACAAGAACTTTAGGTCTCTGAAGAAGGAAATGGAAGAAGAACTCAGAAAATGGAAAAATCTTCCATGCTCGTGGGTTGGCAGGATTAATATAGTTAAAATGGCCATCTTGCCAAAAGCATTATACAGATTCAATGCAATCCCCATCAAAATCCAACTTAGTTCTTCATAGAGTTAGAAAGAGCAATTCTCAAATTCATCTGGAATAACAACAACAACAAAAAAAACCAAACAAACAAACAACAACAACAACAACAACAACAACAAAAAACCAGGATAGCTAAAACTATTTTCAACAGTAAAAGAACTTCTGGGGAAATCAGTATCCTGGACCTCAAGCAATACTACAGAGCAGTAGTGTTAAAAACTGCATGGTGCCAGGCGGTGGGGGTGCAAGCCTTTAATCCCAGCACTTGGGAGGGAGAGGCAAGCAGATTTCTGAGTTCGAGGCCAGCCTGGTCTACAGAGTGAGTTCCAGGACAGCCAGGGCTACACAGAGAAACCCTGTCTCGAAAAAACAAAAAAAAAAAAAACCCTGCATGCTATTGGTACAGTGACAGGCAGGTGGGTCAATGTAATAGGATTGAAGACCCAGAATTGAACCCACACATCTATACCCAATTGATCTTCGACAAAGGAGCTGAAAACATCCAGTGGAAAACAGATAGCCTTTCCAACAAATGGTGCTGGCTCAACTGGAGGTCAGCATGCAGAAGAATGAGAATTGATCCACTCTTATCTCCTTGCACTAAGCTCAACTCCAAGTGGATCACGGACCTCCACATAAAAACAGATACACTGAAAGTAATAGAAAAGAAACTGGGGAAGACCCTTGAGGACTTTGGCTCAGGGGGAATGTTCCTGAACAGAACACCAATAGCTTATGCTCTAAGATCAAGAATTGATAAAGGGGACCTCATAAAATTACAAATTTTCTGTAAGGAAAAGACAGAGTCAAAGGGACAAATTGGCAACCAACAAATTGGGAAAAGATCTTTACAAACCCTACATCGAACAGAGAGCTAATTTCCAATATTTACAATGAACTCAAGAAGTTAGACCCCAGAACACCAAATGACCCTATCAAAAAATGGGGTACAGAGCTAAACAAAGACTTTTCACCTGAAGAACTTCAGATGGCTGAGAAGCACCTTAAGAAATGTTCAACATGTTTAGTCATTAGGGAAATGCAAATCAATACAACCCTGAGATTTCACCTCACACCAGTCAGAATGGTTAAGATTAAAACTCAGGATACAGCAGGTGTTGGCGAGGATGTGGAGAAAGCGGAACACTCTTCCTCTGCTGGTGGGATTGCAAGCTGGTACAACTACTCTGGAAATCAGACTGGCAGTTCCTCCAAAAACTGGGCACAACACTTCCGGAGGACCCTAATATACCACTCCTGGACATATACCCAGAGGATTCCCCAATATGTACTAATGATACATGCTCCACTATGTACATAACAGCCCTATTTATAATACCCAGAAGCTGGAAAGAAACCAGATGTCCCTCAACGGAGTAATGAATACAAAAAATGTGATATATGTATGTATGTATGTATGTGTGTATATATATATATATATATATACATACATACATACATACATACACAATGGGGTACTATTCAGTCATTAGAAACAATGAATTCATGAAATTCTTAGACAAATGGATGGAGCTGGAGAATATAATACTAAGTGAGGTAACCCAGTCTCAAAAGAATACCCATGGTATGCACTCACTGATAAGTTGAATACCCAAGACACAATCCACATACCAAATGATGTCAGAGAAGAAGGAAGGAGTGGCCCCTGGTACTGGAAAGGCTCAATGCAGTAGTGTAGGGGAATACCAGAACAGGGAAGTGGGAAGGGGTGGATGGGGGAACAGGGGGAGGGAAAAGGGCATATGGGACTTTTGGGGGGTGGGGAATCAGGAAAGGGAAAATCATCTGAAATGTAAATAAATAATATATTGAATAATAAAAAAGAGACCAACATCATTGAGGTGAAATCTTCTGGGAAGTGTTTTCTAAGAGTACAGATGCTGTGTTCCAGAGATAGCCAAGGTTGTACCTTGTGCTGGACTTGGTACTATCTAAGAGTTACCCAGTTGATACTGGTTTTGAAGGCATGAAGGGGTCATGAAGAGCAGCTGAGGCTTGGCACTGTGAAAGACTGCAGAAGGACATTGGTGAAGGTACAACCTCAGTTGCAATTGATGGCCCAGGACTGAAGGGGTCATGCAAAGGAGTTGAGGCTTGGCACCATGAATAGAGCCTATGAGAGGCTATTGGTGAAGCCTAGTTACAGCAGAAGACAGCAGTGTTTTAGAGATGCCAGTACCATGAGATGACCACAAAGGACAGCAGCAGCAGTGGAGTACAGGCAGCTGGAGCCTAGAAGACAAGGTGTGTGCTGCAAAGGGCAGAGCTGGAGAAGTGACCCAATCCCTCAGAGGAGCCCAGAAGATCGTGAGTGGATCCCAGACACTGGAAAGTTGCAGTTTGACTTTGCTTTTGATTATGACTATGCCCTGATATTTTTCTCTCTTGAAGGAAGAAAGTATTTTAGTGGAGGCCACAGTTAAGAGACTTTTAATTATAAAAAGACTTTGGATCTTAAAGAAATTGGATAATTTAAAGGCATTGAATTTTTCTGTTTTTTTTTAATTTTTTATGCTATATTCTTTGTTTACATTCCAAAGGCTTTCCCCTTTCCCAGTTCCACCCCCACCATATGTCCCATAAGTCCTCTCCCCCTAAACTATTCCCCAATCCCCCTCCCTCCCACCATTTCTCTGTTCTGGTACTCTCCTACAAAACTGGATCCAATCTTTTCAGGCCCAGGGTCCTCTCCTTTCTTCTTTTTGGGAATCATTTGACTTGCTAATTGTGCCTTGAGTATTTAGAGCTTCTGGGCTCATTAATATCCACTTATCAGTGATTGCATTTCACGTGTATTCTTTTGTGATTGGGTTAACTCGCTTAGGATGATATTTTCCAGATCTAACCATTTCCCTACAAATTGCATGAATTCATTATTTTTAATTGCTGAGTAGTATTCCATTGTATAAATATACCACATTTTCTGTATCCATTCCTCCTTTGAGGGATATCTGGGCTTCTTCCAACTTCTGGCTATTATAAACAAGGCTGCTATGAACATAGTGGAGCATGTGTCTTTATTGTATGCAGGGGAATCCTCTAAGTATATGCCCAGGAGTGGTATGACAGGGTCCTCTGGAAGTGTCATGCCCAATTTTCTGAGGAACTGCCAGACTGATTTCCAGAGCGGTTTTACCATCTTGCAATCCCACCAACAGTGGAGGAGTGTTCCTCTTTCTCCACATCCTCACCAGCACCTGTTGTCTCCTGAACTTTTAATCTTAGCCATTCTGACTGGTGTGAGGTGGAATCTCAGGGTTGTTTTGATTTGCATTATGTAAGAATTTGCAAAGACTGGGGGACTTTTAAAGTTATTTAGATCTTGGGGATGAATAAGAAAATAAGGGTTGAGGCTTAATACTGATGTGTTTGTGTGTCAAGATGACAAGGTGTCAATTGTACTGGCTGGTTTTGTGTGTCAATTTGACACAGGCTAGAGTTATCACAGAGAAAGGAGCTTCAGTTGAGGAAATGCCTCCATGAGTTCTGACTGTCCGGCATTTTCTCAATTAGTGATCAAGGGGACAGGACCTGTTGTGGGTGGTGCCATTCCTAGGCTGGTAGTCATGGTTTCTAAAAGAAAGAAAACTGAGCAAGCCAGGGGAAGTAAGCCAGTAAGTAGAAGCCAGTAAGTAGCATCCCTCCATGGCCTCTGCATCATCTCCTGCTTCCTGATCTGCTTGAGTTCCAGTCCTAACTTCCTTTAGTGATGAATAGCAATGTGGAAATGTAAGCTGAATAAACCCTTTCCTCCCCAACGTGCTTCTTAGTCATGATGTTTGTTCAGTAATAACCCTACATCCGACAGAGGGCTAATATCCAATATATACAAAGAACTCAAGAAGTTAGACTCCAGAGAGCCAAATAACCCTATTAAAAATGGGGTACAGAGCTAAACAAATAATTTTCACCTGAAGAACTTTGAAAGGCTGAGAAGCACCTAAAGAAATGTTCAGCACCATTAGTCATTAGGGAAATGGAAATCAAATCAACCCTGAGATTTCACCTCACACCAGCCAGAATGGCTAAGATTAAAAACTCAGGAAACAGCAGGTGATGGTGAGGATGTGGAGAAAGAGGAACACTTCTCCACTGCTGGTGGGAATGCAAGTTTGTGCAACCACTCTGGAAATCAGTCTGGTGGTTCCTCAGAAAACTGGTCATGACACTTCTGGAGGACCTTGTTATACCACTCCTGGGAATATATATACCAGAGGATTCCCCAACATGCAATAAGGACACATACTCCACTATGTTCATAGCAGCCTTATTTATAATAGCCAGAAGCAGGAAGAACCCAGATGACCTTCAATGGAGGAATGGATACAGAAAATGTGGTATATTTACACAATAAAATACTACTCAGCAATTAAAAACAATGAATTCATGCAATTTTTAGGCAAATGGTTGGATCTGGAAAACATCATCCTAAGTGAGGTAACCCAACCACAAAAGAATAGACATGGAATGCAGTCACTGATAAGTAGATATTAGCCCAGAAGCTCTGAATACCCAAGACTCAATTCACATATCAAATGATTCCCAAGAAGAAGGAAGAAGAGGACCCTGGTCCTGGAAAGGCTTGATGCAGCATTGTGTGGGATTACCAAGACAGAGAAGTAGGAGGGAGTTGATTGGAGAACGGGCAGAGGGAAGAGGGCTTATGGGACTTATGGGGAGGGGGTAACCGGGCAATGGAAAATCATTTGGAATGTAAACAAAGAATATAGAAAATAAAAAAAGGAAAAGAAAGCACATGTAACCCTTCCTTTCAACCAACCAGTTCACTAAGCATTCTTTAGCTCTGATTTGGACATTATACATTTTCTTAGGCAAGAAAAGGAAATTATTGGAATTTATCTTTTAAGAAAAAAAAAACCAGAAATCCTGACTAAGACAAAAGAAATGTGTAAAATTGGGATGGGCTTGCTATTAACTTTCAACTAAGAGACTTTAACGTTTTGAAGGAAGAACACCTGTGCTATTCAAATCCTCTTGTGGACAACAATTATAATCCCTGAAAACCACATTTAAAAAAAATAATTTGAGTGCACTGGAGCTCATTCAAAAGCAAGCAGAGAATAGAGGAACTCTTGCACTTAAAGAATGCAAGTGTAGAGATAAAAATGCTGCTTAGTAATAGATCATTTATTGAACATGTGCAGGGCCATGGGTTCAATCCTCAGCATCACTACCAAGAAAAAAAATAAAAGCACATTGTAGTAAGCTCACTTGGTGTTTCACCAGATGACCCTTCCATTTACTGTGTGTTCTCACTGGTACTCCAACAGTAGTTTGAAATCTTACTGGGTTGAGGAATTTGAAGATGGAGAGATGGGGTAGCCAATTTTGTTCAGAATTTAAATGAAGATAGAAAAATAGAATAGTACAGTAATAGGGAGGGATCAAGCCTAAATATAAATGCCACTCATATCCTGAAGTGACTCTTTTTTTTCTAAAGTGACTCTTAAGGTATGCAAGCAAATAGTAAGACACCAAATTGTTTGGGGCGGGGGGGGGGGAGTAATGGCTCACAGAAGTCAGTACAGACTCCAGCAGTTGGTCATTGTTGAAAGATACAGGGTTCAAAGTTTATTTCAAGTCAAGTAAGAGTGGTTTAGTGAACAGATTAGGCATGCACTGAACATCAAGGTCCATTCCACCAAAGTAAAGAATAAGCCTAGGATTGAAACACAATATATAAAAACAATGTATAAAAATAATGCCTGCAACCAAGCTTGCACAATGCCTGTAAGGATGAAATGAGAAAATCTTTGCTTTATAACACTTTTGAGAAAAGTGAAGTATGCTTTCAAAACAAGAATGTAAAATGAGAGACAGTTAACATTTTAACAAGACTCTTTGATATCTGGCATCAAGGACTCTAGCTACATACACACACGTAGTGGAGCTCATGTGTGGCTTCATGGGTGACACTATGGCAAGAGGGTTTAAATCATTATTTAACAATGCTTGAAATCCCTTTGAAGTATATTTTATCCAACTTTATACAGAGATTTGGGGAGAGATGGAGCTTAAGAATTCAATTGTAAAATCAGGTATGCCAGTGAAAGAAGGAAATCTCTGAAAGGCTCATGTATCATACCTGCTCATGGTCACCATTAACTGTCCTTGGAGGACTGGTATTCAAAAGTCAGTCTACTCAAATAAAATCTAGTTATGTTAGATGGGGGCATGTATCACTCCTGTACACTTATAGAAGTACTGTTTATCTCACAATGTAAATGAATATATAAGAGTAGGAAGAGGAGGAGGGGAAGAGAAGGAGGAGAGAGAAGAAAGGAGAAGAAAAACAGCCCTTATTTTGTTTGAAGTATCAGAAGAAAAATTGGCTTCTAATATTACACAACAGTGTGCACACTGTAGTGGTGAAGATACCTTGGGTAGAAATTTGGAACAAAACTTTGAATTTCCCCCATCAAAACTGGGAAGACTGGAAAAATCTATCCCTGGTAGCTAGATGCTCTGCAGAGATTCACAGTGAAAGAGAAAATTCCTCCAAATTTGGTGTGTCTGTTCCTGTTTTCTGTATTTCTTGACACCTATTACACCCTTCAGTAAATTGATCATAAATGCATAACAGGCATGTGTGAACTCTTTTAAACTGTAAAAACATCCAAATTCTAACAGTGCACTCATAGTGAAAATGCACCAGAAACCACGAACATTTCCTTTTCAAGTTTTCTTGCTTTTTTTTTTACCAGCATTAGAATTGTGATTTAAAGCAACAGAAATATAGCAGCACTCTGTTGCCACACAGACAGGTGGGCACAAGACCTACAGTGCCTTGACTTAGAAATCATCTCAATGCCTTCTTATGTTAACATTAGGTGCTCATTGGAATGACTCAAGATGCTTGGAAATCTACTGATGCCCAGGGATGACAATATCATATACTGAAGGCAACAGCAAATCGATATAAAAAACTTCCAATGGAATGTTCATGTGCAGCCTGTGGTGGCAACCACTTGTTTTGGGTGAAGTGAGATGGATACTGGATAGGACTGCCGCTTAGCACACATGGAGAATTTTTACTTTCTCTCTCTCTCTCTCTCTCTCTCTCTCTCTCTCTCTCTCTCTCTCTCTTAGAACACTGGAAAGGGAGCAACTGCTAGGTGACAGCAATGTAGACTTCTGAAAGCACTGAGTTCCAAGACTCTCTAGAAAACAGCTTCTTGCAATTGATAATCCTATTTCTTCTTGGTCCCTGAACCACTTGTTATAGGTCATCAAGATAAGATGGGTCTGTAAGCTGTCTGAGCAGGTAAAGGAGCATTTCACCAAGCCCAATAACTGGAGAGTTTAATCATGTGTTCTCACAGGTTGAAAGGTGAGAAATGATTCTTGTAAGTTATCTTTTGACCTACACAGCTATGCCTTGGCATATCAATGACCCCCCCCAGTAAATAAGTAAATATAATTTTTAAAAAACTGCAAAAATCCATGGAGCTAGCCTCAGGGCACATATTAGAAATATCAATAAATATTACATTGTTCAACTGGTAGTTTTTATAGAAAAGCTTTCTTTTTTATTAAATTATTTTATTTATTTACCTTCCAAATGTGGACCTGCCCTTCCCCGTCCCTCATCCCAGATTTCTTCACCCCATTGCTCCTCCTCTGAGAGGATGCTCCCCCATCCACTCACCTACCTCTACCTCTTGCCCATCCCTTAGTATCCCTCTTCCCTGTGGGTTCAAGTCTCTACAGGATTAGGTGCATTCTCTCCCACTGAGGTCAAACAAGGTAGTCCTCTCATACATATGTGCCAGGGACCACAAGCTAGTTCATGTATGCTCTTTGGTTGGTGGCTCAGTCTCTGGGAGCTCTGAGGGATCCTGGTTGTTTGATACTGTTGTTCTTCCTATGGGTTTGCCATGCCCTTCAGCTCCTTCAATCCTTCTCCTAACTCTTCCTTAGGGGTCCTCAACTTCAGTCCAATGGTTGTCCATATCTGCATCTGTCTCAGTCAGCTGCTGGTATAGTATCTCTAAGGACAGACATGCTGGTCTTCTGTCTGCAAGCACAACACAGCATCAGTAATAGTTTCAGGATTTGGTGCCTGCACATGTGATGGATCCCAAGTTTGGCTGGTCACTGGATGGAATTACTGGTCATCTGGGTTTCTCTCCTATTTCTCCCCATACCTGATCTTGCCCCCTTTTCCCTTCCCCCTCCCCGTCTCACATAGTCCCTCCTCTGCCTCCCATGATTATTTTGCTCCCCTTCTAAGTGGAATTAAAACATACTCACTAGGGCCTTCCTTCTTCCTCAGCTTCATGAATTGTGCAGGCAAATGGACAGAACTAGAAAATATCATCCTGAGTAAGGTAACCCAGACCCAAATGGACATACATGGTATGTACTTAACTGATAAGTGGATATTAGTCCAAAAGCTCAGAATACTAATGATACAACCCACAGACAATATGAAGTAGTACTCCCTTGTGTAAATGAACCACATTTTCTGTATCCATTCTTTGGTTGAGGGACATCTGTGTTGTTTCCAGTTTCTGGGTATTACAAATAAGGGTGCTATGAACATAGTGGAGCATGTGTCCTTGTGGTATGGTAGAGCATCTTTTGGGTATATGCACAGGAGTACATGACTAGGACTTGATCTGACCAGGGATGGCATTGGGAGAATGAATGAATGAAGACATGAGAGATAAACAGATACACACAGAAAAAGCTTGCACCAGGTGGAATGTGCTCACTCTGATGGAGGGCACCTACTACTCCACAATTCAGAAGCTCAGCATGTTTATTATGCATAGCACAGGAGAGGGAGTTAGCTAGTCTCCCTAGCAAAACAGTCTTAGGTTTTAGTCATTTGAGAGGAAGAAACTGCAGTTTCTAGTTTTTGCACAGACTGCTCAACCATTCAAAAATACCCATACTTGCACATAATGTGAGCATTCACACTCAGATCAGAGGAAAGTTTGTTATCCCTCTGAGTACTATCTGGGGAAGGCTTTGCCCACTACATTGGAGGCATTGTAGTCCTTGACATGATTGTGGCCATGCTAAACAATCCATGTTCACTCAGGATTTCATCTGCTTTTTACACATGTACTCAAGGCTTGTTCAGGTACCTACACAGTCCTGCTTACTATTAAAAAAAAAAAAAAGGAAAAGTACAGCCATGTTGGAAGCATTGGCTTTGGAATGAGTTCTTTGTTTGTTTGTTTTGTTTTTATAGTTTTGATTTATTCTCTGTCATTTAAGACATTGTTAAAATTATTACTTTCTACTTACATATCTGCATGTACTCGTGTGAATGTATACATGTGTCCTATGGTGAGCTGGTGGAGGTAAGAGTAAAACCCAAGGCTCTAGTTCTTAAGAAATGGTAATCATTAACTCAATCACCTTTTAAT
Organism: Apodemus agrarius; assembly: GCA_964023405.1. Taxonomy (NCBI): domain Eukaryota; kingdom Metazoa; phylum Chordata; class Mammalia; order Rodentia; family Muridae; genus Apodemus; species Apodemus agrarius. The sequence continues at coordinate 11,436,771 of OZ030010.1, forward strand.
GTTTTCTTCTGGTATAATAACTAGGAGTCCTGTGATTTTTTTTTGTTAGTTTCCAAAAACAAGGCAAAAAACAAACAAACAAACAAACAAACAAACAAGTTGGATCCTTAGTGGCCCATTTTAAACATCTTTGTATGGAAATTCTGATATAGACTTCTTGTTTACTGCTGCAGTCCTAACTGTGTAGAATGGAATTTCAGAGGCTGCCAGCTCTTTCCTTTGCCTTCCCTTTGTTCCTCTCCTATGCTGTTCTCTCAACTTCTTTCATTCACTGTCAGCAATGCAATCCTAAGAACCTCTGTGATTCCATCACCAATTTTTTTTCACTGTCTCTGGTGTTTGCAATTAGGGAAAAAAAATCTCACCAATGGTTGCTGTTAAAATGGACAATGTTCTGATTGGTACAAACAGAGTCATTTATTTTCATAGGAGATCTTTTGTTACAGTATAAAGGTAATGGCTTTGATTGGTTCAAACAGAAATCTTCATATGTATGAGAAGCTTGTACCTCATACAAAACTTTCACTTATCAAATTGGTCCAAACAGAAACCTTCATTTGCATAAGATAACTACATCAACAGTATAAATGGATAATGCTATGACTGTTGAAATATCATCCTTAATTTGCATAGAAATCTTTTTATGTCAGGAGCCATCATAGGACAAACTAATACCTAACAGGTTACTTTCCTGAGATGGTTCATTGGATTAAAAAAAAATCACTACAGATTTGCTCCAGTAGGCAAAACTCAGGAGAAAATCATTTTAGAAAAGATTCCTCCTATTAATATAATTTTCCTGTTATTATTAAATATGTAACAATCACTAGGTATTAGCCCACTCTTTTGAGCAGATCTCTGTAGACCTATGAAAATGTTTTGTCTTTTAATGATATTATATAGACAAATAGGTGACTTCTTAATTCTTCATGATGATCCTATAGGAATTCCTAAGATCATATTAGTATTTAATTAGCTCTTTTTATAGTGGGACTGCTATTAGGTCCTTTCTGATAGTCAAAACTGCAATGAGAACTCTGTCATTCTCTATGTGCCACCAGTTAATTGCTTCTAAGATAGTAAGCAGGCATTCTACTACTTAGAGCACATTCCAAAATGTTGTAAAACCATTAACCAACGGCCATAAACAGGGAACTGATGATTTATTATAAGTGCTATGACAGAACATAAAATATTGACTGGGTTTATCTATATAAAACTTCACTAAGAATGTTGTTATAGTTTTTAACTCTCCATGAACCTGTGGAGCTGTTATAGGTGATGAAAGTATAGCCAGATAGTTACTCCTAATACATATACATATAGACATTCTCTGTTGTAAATTTTTATTTCAATTTATGATTTGAATTTTGATGTAAACTTGTGAAGAACTTTTACCACACAATCATGTATCCTGAAAAATGTATAAGTGTTGAGGACAAAGAGACAGAATTGAGCTGAGAACTTGTTAGAACACTTTTTAGACAGATATGGACAGAAATTTTTAGAACAGAATGGAAGATAATCTTTTTAGATAGGAGACAAGAGAACTTTTTAGACAGAACTGAACTCAAGAATTTAGACTTAAAGGCATAGGCATAGCATTGGGAGAAAAGGCATTGTTGGGCAGTGGTGGAACACGCCTTTAATCCCAGCACTTGGGATGCAGAAGCAGGCAGAATTCTGAGTTCAAGGCCAGCCTGGTCTACATAGTGAGTTTCAGGACAGCCAAGGCTATACAGAGAAAACCAGTCTTGAAAAAAAAAACTAAAAAGGCATTGAGTGTAAGAGCGTTATTGTGACATCAGAACAGGAGGAGAGAGCAAGATTAGGAGAATGCAGAGTAGAATAACTTAGAAACTATAAGGTAACAAAAAACTAGGAGGGCAATATGCAGCATTCAGAACAAAAGAGGATAAATGAAACTGTTGTGATTGGTGAAAACACAGTACTTCATTTGCATAAGAATATTGGTTTAAACTGGTACAAAAACACTCTTTGTAGTGGTCCAAACAAAAACCTTCACTTGGACATGATGAATATGTCACCAGTAACAGTAAATATAGCTGTGACTGATGAAAACATGGTCCCACATATGCAAATTAAGGCTATTGTGAGCCATTGAAAAATGTGCTTTGATTGGTCCAAATACAATCCTTCATTTAAATAAAATGCTTATTTTTGTCTGTGATTAAAGGAGGAATACTATGATTGGTACATAAGCAGTCTGTCATTTTCATAGCAAAGTTAAATAGCCTTGATTTATTAACCATAAATAATGGGTTATTTATGGTTATCCTCTTTGGGTAGAGGATATGACCTCAATAATATAGGAAACAAAAGCCAAAACAGACATATAGGATCATATCTTATAACCTGGGGTCACAAAAATATCAACACTATGAACAGCAATGGAAACGAACAGCAAAGTAAGGAGACAGTAAGGTGATGGGAGAAAATATCTGCATCTAATAAGCAGTAAGTAACCAAGCCATATAAAGAACTCAACTCAATAGCAAAGCAGATAACCTTGTTAAGAATTGGCAATGTTTTCCAAAGAGAACATGCAGATGGTCAACAGGCTTATAAATAGTGTTAAATATTATCAATATTTAGGTAAGAACAAATTAAAATAACATGAAGTTAATGCTCAGAACTGTTGGAATAGCTCCTACTAGAAAGATACATGCACAACTGTCAAAGGACATGTACAGAAAAGGGAATAATTGGACATGGTTACTAGGTATATAAATTAATACAACTGTCATACATAGTACTATGGATGCTAATCAAAAATAGGACTATTATATGATTCAACAATGGTCTTATTGTTTACATGGCAAAAGGAAATAAAATCAGTTTGTCAAACTGACATTTGTACTCTCTCGTTCATTGTTAAGCTTTCCATAATAGCTAAAAAAATCTAACCAGGCCATGTGTATATCAATGGGTGAATGTGTAGCGGATATGTATTCTATATGTACAACAGGAAAAAACTTTGTGTGTAAACGGATTGAGAAAGCAGTGCGAACAAAATATGACAGGGAATGTGTAGAATGTGCTTAGCAAGGTATGACCATGACTCTATAGGGAAGTGATAAAAGGGAGTATGTAAATACAATATATTTTCTAGATTCCCTCAGAGGACTTTAAAACAGGAATTCATGCCAATGTCTTCACTAAGAATATGAAAGAAAAAATAAAACATTTAAAATGTGTAACAAGTTCAAAGTGGGTGGGACAAGTTGTGCTCAGTCCCAGAGTGATAATGGGTTGGAACTGTCGATTTGATACATTCTAGAATCACTTTCGAAGAGTTTCCAACAAGGCATTATCTAGATTGGCCTGTGGGCATGTTTGTGGGAAACTGTTTTGATTGGTGTCCTAGTTTGCTTTCTGTTGCTGTTTTACAGACACAAAAGCCAAAGGAAAGGCTTCATTTCACTCTGTAGCTCACAGTCCACCATGAAAGGAGGCTAGGGAAGGAGTTGCAGCGGACACCATGGAGGAACATTGCTTCTTCCTTGAAACCATGTCTTTCTCAGCTTGTTGTTGTATACAAGCCAGGACCACCTGCTCCATGCCCCAGAGTGGATGGGGCCTTTCTACACCAAGCATTAATCAGGAGTGTACCTCATAGATTTGTTTAGATGTCAAAGTGATTGAACTATTTTCTTTATTGAGATTCCTCTACCAAGATCCTACCTTGTATTACCTTGACAAAACAAAACAAACCAAACAAAAAAGTGCTAACAGAAAATATAATATAATATAATATAATATAATATAATATAATATAATATAACCAGCACACTTGCTGGTTTATGTAGAATGAGCTAATCTACCATGGCCAGCTGCATTAACTGAGCACTGGATCCTGAATCATGTAAGAATTGGGAAAACTAGATGAAGGCAAGCAGTCAAAGATCCAGAATGTATTCTTTCTCTTTTTGCTCTTCACTGTGAATGTGACATTCCTAAACTGGGTTGCCACCTTGACTCTCCTGGAATGATGGCTAGTAAGCTGGAATTGTAGGTCAAATAAATCTTGTTCTTGTTGCTTTTTTTGGGATAACTGCAACAGCAACATAAACTAAACCAGAACCTCGGGGTAGCACTGGGAATGTGTCAGATAAGGACAGCCCTAAGTACAAGACAGGGGGTGTTTGTGTTCTTTCACTCATCAATAACTGATTAAAGGATTTGCATCAGCCCTAGGAAACTTACCCTGCTATGGTATTATGTGGTTCTATGTTGACAGACAACGCTTTCTCCATTAGTATGAGGGTTCTCCATCTGTAAGACTGGAGGTCATGGAAGGTAGGTATGAAAACTATGAGGAGTCATATTTACTTGAAATAAAGTTATGGCATGCTGTGATACAACCAAACCTGAGGCATATCAAATAAGCACTCCAGTGCCAGGAAAAGAGGCAGCATTGATTAATCTATATCAAAAAGCAGTAGGAACTGATCAAAACCCCCAGAGTAGGTGTGGGAAATGTCTGAAAAGGCAGGTCCACACTTCATGCAGGAAAAAAAAATAAGAAAGAAAGAAAAACAGACTTCCCAGTGCATTTACAGGTGAGATATGGGGAAATACAAATTGACCCACAAAAGTGTCAATTCAGGCAAGTAAAGAGCAGCTTTTAGCTAGTTAATAACGCCCCAAACAAGTGTACATTTACTCTCTGCTTGAAGGAAAAATAAGAGAAAGTTTCCTTGGAAAACCATTTAAGCTTGCTCATGGATTTCAGAGGTCCTGTTTTTATAATAGCACCTCTTGGGAAGACTTGAATGGCAGTTTGATTCTGACAAACACTTCTTGTCTAACTATAGAACATGCTATCCAGAAGGATGGTGAGTTATAGGTAATAAAGTTTCCAATGTCATACAATATAACAGAAGTTATACTGTGAGACTACTTTACAGTACTCACGCTTGACATCTTGAATCCTTTTTTCTGTTGACATCAATCTCCTCCCTGGCTTCTGTTGTAATACTGAACCCAAACAAAGCTCTCAATACAGGGGATTTTAGGAATACAATCAATACTGATCTGTCATTTCCACTGCAAAAGGAAGTCAATATTTCTAAAATATTAAGGGTTATTAATTCTGATCCTTTATCTGTAGAAAAACCAGTCCTGATAGCTCACACTCCACCTGAGCTGGTAATAGATTAAAAACATCAAGTTTCCATGGTGCTCATAGTAAGTTATCAACAGTTGATTAGGAAGGAGACTGTTTCAAACAGTTTGTACTGGAATTTTTCTGAAGTTATGTTATCGCCTTTAATTCATTTGCAAGAAAAACAATACACATTCTATATTTATGGCATGGCACATCATGCAGTTTGTATGATGGTAGAGAAACTCTACAATATTTGTGACACAGGAAATACCTTATTGTATTGTTATTGGCACAACGTATCGTAGGTTTTATACAAGTTTAGTTGACCCTCACTATTTGTTAACATGACATAGGTAGACAAACTTACAAGTGGCCAGCATGTCATGTCATTCCTTATTACATTATTCTTAAGGTGGACATACATATTCTTTGTTAGATATTGTAAAAGATGGAGGTATGGATCATCATTTGGTGAAGTACCTTGGCTTCCTTCATGATTTCTCTAGTCTTTTTGTCAGTAGACATATAAGCATCAAAGAAAATGAATCTGTAACTATACTCAGGTCATCTTCTGCTAGAAGAACCATCATAGTCAAAAATATAATTGGCAGCTATTTCTCAGCTCCTTCTAAGGCACAATTTGAACAAAATCTGTTCAAAGCTGAGAGAGAGATGAAAGGTTTTCAAGTCTTCTAACTTAGTAGAAAGGTGGTGATGCCAACCTTACTTTTTTGTAATGAAACTTTGACTTGCCTCTGATGAAAATGACCACCTATAAGCTCATTGTTTCTGTCACACAGGTTCTTGAGCAGGCAGAACCGAAGGAAGTGGATGCCACGGCAGCTGCTCTGTCCATCCAGCTTGAGCCAACCACCCCAGCCTTGCAATGCTCAGATGGTTGTCATGCAGCCCAGTCAGTACTGGAATCTTTTTTTTTTAAAAAAAAAAAACAAACTCGAATTCAATAAGTCTGAAATCATTTTTAGCACATGGCATTGTACATGGGCCTCTGTGGAAACAGACTCATTATAACAAGTCCTAGTTTTAAAAAGTCATAGATACTGTGAGTTCTGTATAAACTGGTGAACAGCAAGTTAGTTCATTTTGATTTATAAACCTCAATGTCACTGCAAAATAAAGAATGTAGTCAAAGAAAGCATTATCAGTCACTCATATAGGACAGTGCTGTTTCTATAATTGGAAGCTTTTTGAATGGATGGATTCAGGCCTGATCCAACTGTAAAACTGGGAACTGGACAAAGTGTCTTTAACTTCCATTGTTAATAGCTTATCTAGCACTATATCAATACTATTGCTAGTTAAAATCATCTGCTTCTGAGTCCCCACAGAGGGAGCCTCTGCATGAATCCTCGATGCCCTGGTCACATCATGTCCAGGGTGTGACAATACAGTCCAACAGAAACTTCGGCTTTAGGAAGGAATCACAAACATTGAAAAGAATAGCTTTACTCATCATCAAGTGTACAGTAGGAGGGAGTGTGCTTCAGATAGTGTGGGCAGGGCAGGCAGCACATCACTCCTGCTGCAAACGACTGCAGATATTTCTTTGTACATGAAAAGACAATGAAGGAAAGCAGTCCCTTTCAAACACACTTGAAAAAATTTTTTGTGGTAGTTTTTATCAACAGAATACATTTATGACAATTACATGTACAAACTCATGTACCCTAGGGCTCTCTTTATATCCTAAAGAAAACAATCATTTACATTATTTATGATTTATACTAATTTTTTAAAAGATCAATTGTACACTTTTCCCTTGGGCAGGATAAGTTGCCAGGCTGAACAGCCTAATACCATCATCAGAGTTGTCCACAAAGGGAACAGAGGTAAAAAACAAAAACAAACAAACAAAACAAAACAAACATTTTCTTCTTTTTTTGTTTTTTGTTTTGTGTTTGTTTGTTTGTTTGTTTGAGACAGGGTTTCTCTGTGTAGCCCTGGCTGTCCTGGAAATCACTCTGTAGACCAGGCTGGCCTTGAACTCAGAAATCCACCTGCCTTTGCCTCCCAAGTGCTGGGATTAAAGGCGTGTACCACCACTGCTCAGCAGCAAACACTTTCTTGAGAATGCTATAACTCACAAGGACCAGTAGTAATCAAAATGGAGGAGGGCCTGACAGGACAAGTCTACTTGAGCAAGCTGACCAGCACATCACACTTTTAAAAGGAAGGTTATATACTTTATGTTACAAGTCCCAACCAGGCAGGGTCAAGTGACATCTATTTCTTTGCTTGCTTTGTGATCATACCCTGTGGTGGTGTGAGAGGTCTCGTGGGGTTGGGCTTCTTTTTCTCTGCAGGCTTTAAAATCTGGAAGGGACACATGAGAGTCTCATCCACACTCATGGCACCTGCATTGTCAAACTTGCCACAGTAGTAGGGTGCAGAAAACAGAGTGATTAACTGCCTCTTTGCAAAAAAACTCATATCCATCTTCTACCACCTGATGGGCTCTACATATAAGATCCAAATCATGCTTATGGAGAAATTTTGCAACCACTTCTGCACCAAAGGTGAAGGACACTCATCTGTCATTTTTCACCCCAGCCTAAGTCATCTTTATCGGGGTCAGACCACAAAAGATCATAAAGAAGACCTTGACCTGGTACATCAGTTGGTCTCATAATTTGACCAATCTACTCCATAGATTGAAGATGTGGTGATAACCCCCCATGACAGCAGAATATCTTCTTGTCCGTGATAGCTGCTATCGTTAAGCAGTTAAACCAGTCTGTAAATGTTTTCCACAGCTTAATGTTGTAACTTCTTTTATACTCATCATAAAATTCATAGATTCTATTGATGCTAGCACATTCATGGTTCCCTCTGAGAAGAAAAAAGATCTCTGGATACTTGATTTTGTGGGCCAACAAGAGGCAGATCATCTCTAGTGACTGTTTGCTTCTGTCCACATAGTCCCTGAGAAACAAATATTTGCTTTCTGGAGGGAAGCCACCAAATTAAAACAGAGCAAATTATAGTACTACCCATGGATACCACATATCTTGAGTGGTGCTTCAAGTTCAAAAAATGATAGGCTGACTGAGGAAGATCTTCAGAAACCTTAATTTGCATTAGATGTCTAAGTCAACAGTAAAAAGTGAATAATGCAATAGTTGGTGAAAACATGGTCCATCATTTACATAGATATTTCTTTGTGACTGATATAATAGTGAGTATTGTGATTGGACCAAACTCAAGATATCATCTGCATAAAATGCTCAGTCTCTCAGTGACCACATGGAAAATGTTGTGATTGCTATAATTACAGTCCTTCATTTGCATACTAGGACTATTGTGACTGCCAGAAAAGTGACTGCCTGAATTTGATCAAGCACAAGACTTCATTTGCATAAGAAGTTTGGCTGTACAAATCTTGTACTTCTCATCTTCTTCCCAATAGAAACCTCATTTGGATAAGATCCCATGTCAGTGCTAAACACAGTCCTTAATTTCATAATAGGGATCCTATTAGAGGCTAAAAAGTGAGAAATATAATTGGTCCCAATACAAGCCTTCATTTTCAGAAAATGTCTAATCATGACAGTGATTAAATGGAGAATACTGTGATTGTTTATGCACATTTATTCATTTTTATAGTAAGACTACTGTGACTTAACTAAAAATATGTGCTTTGTTTGGTTTTAACATGAGTCTTCAGTTGCATAAAAGGCTTGGATTTAACTGGTACAAAACACCATTTTTATTAGTCCAAATATAAACATTTATTTGAATAAGATGTTTATGTTATTTAAAGTAAAAAGTTTGTTGCAAACTTGGTATTTCATTTGTATAGTAATGAAATTGTGACTGTATTATAGTAGGTGTTGTGATTATTTCAAACAAAAGCCTTCATTAGCAAGAAAGCCCTGTAGTAGGGCTCAAAAACCTTCATTTACATAAGGGCTGTGATTGGTAGAAACATGATACTTCATTTGTGTAGGAGATCTTTTGTGATAGATTTTTTAAAATGTGGTATAATTTTTCCAAAAAAATCTTCCAAATATAAGCCTTTACTTGCATAAATTGTTCATTTCTGTCTGATCAAATAGGGATTACTGAGCTGGGCGTGGTGGCACACGTCTGTAGTCCCAGCACTTCGGAGGCAGAGGCAGGCGGATTTCTGAGTTTGAGGCCAGCCTGGTCTACAGAGTGAGTTCCAGGACAGCCAGGACTACACAGAGAAACCCTGTCTCAAAAAAACAAAAAAACAAACAAACAAAAAAAACAAATAGGGATTACTGTACTTCATGGAAATACTGTTCCATTTACATAGTAATGCTATTTTGACTGGGTTAAATCTGAGTGCTCTGATTGGTCTAAAAGCAAGCCTTCATTTGCATGAAATGCTTACTTCTGACTACATACAGAGTCCTTCATTTGCATATATTAACATAGTAATGTTGACTTGTCTAAAATAGGTGCTTTAATTAATTTAAATATAGTTCTTTATTTCCATAATAGGCTTTATTTCAACTGGGACAAAACATTCTTTGGATTGGTACAAACATAAACTTTCATATGAATAAGATGCCCATATAACCAGTAAAAGCAAAAGAATATTGTGATTGGTGAAAACATGGTCCTTCATTTGCATAGTCGGCATTTTGTGATTGGTAAAAACAGGAGTATTGTGAGTAGTCCAAACAAAATCCTTTATTTGCATAAAATGCATTTTTCAGACTGTGATAAAATAGAGAAAGCTCTGATAGTACACAGTCCCTCATTTGCATATTAGAGCAATTATGAGTTGTTTAAGAGTGAATGGTGTGACTGGTGGGAAACGTAACACTCAAATGAGAATTAAGGAAAGCTTCATGAAAGTAGTATTTTGTAATAATGTAGGCATGGGGGAAAAGAACTCAATACGAGATCTTGAGGCATTCAAATCTGACAGTGTTTATCTGTTATCAGCTGAGAAGGAAGGAAGATATTCCTGTATACTGTTTACACAGCAGGGTGATGACAGATAAACAATGATGAATTTTACATTTCAAAATGCTAGAAGAAAGTACATCAAAAGTTTGTGGCTTCTACCAGGTCCTTTTGTCCAAATAAAATCTTACTCCTCAGTACAGGGATTACAAAGTTTGCCATTTATGTGCTCTAAGAGTTAGCAGACTACAGTCCACAGGCTGGCCATCTGTTTTTGCTAGTATGTTTTAGTTGGGACACAGCCACACACATTCTTTTATATATTGTTTATGGCAGTTTTAATACTAGAACAGCAGAGATGAGTCACTGTGACCAAGACCATATGGCTCATAAAGTTCAAAGATAATGTTTGTCCCATAACTACTGTCAGGGTAGGGCAATATCAGTTTTGTCAGAATTCCATATGAAGTCTAAAACCTTAGCTACTACCCTTTCTTACTGTACAATATAGCCAGGAAAAAATGCAGCTGGAAGAAAAAGCTAATCAGTGTAATATTTTTGGGCCAAGTCCCACTTTTATCTAGTCTTGAGATCTGAGTTGATAATTTCACTCAGGTTCACTCTAATCTTTCTCAGCACATCGACTAGATTGGCTGCTTCATCCAGATGATTAATCCAAACTTCAACTTCTGGAAGGTGTGCTTCCTTAGTGGCCCTAATTGTTCACTTGTAGGTTTCCACTGGTTAGGATTCTTATGGTGCCAAGAAGAATTATACTTAGAAAATTCCCTGGCCTGAAGACCCCTGCTTCTCTTGCAACCCTGTGTGTGAGCAACCCAATTTTCTTAAAAAAAAACATCTCACCTCCTTCTCAACCCAAATATGTTGAGTGGTGTGAAGAATTAATAAGTCACTAAGAGGCCTTATCAATTTCAAAGGTGGTAATATACTGACTTGATTCCTATGCCAGCCTCCCTTCTTTCGGTACCAGAACACATGAAACCATTGAAGTAAACATTCTGGACAATTGGGTTTAAAAATAAGAGGAGATAGTCACAGCTCTAGATCATAGTTCCTTTACCTATACCTTTTGGCATTCTGAGACAATATCACACACACACACACACACACACACACACACACACACACACATGCTTTAAGTCACACACTATCATGAACCTATTTCTTCATCCTCACTAAATGTTGTTTATTAGCTGATTCTATAACAGAACTTTGAGTAAAACATCAAACCAACTATTTCAAGATGACTGATAAGATGTGGTAAAACTAATCAATTTCATTGCATGAACCCAGAGGTGCACATTATTCACTGTGAAATAAGTTCCCTAGGCAGAGGTATGTAAGGTGTTCTTTGAGTCTGAGTATGTGGTATATTCACATAATAAGGAAAATAACATGTCTCTACTTTACAACCTTAGGGCTACATCACCCATTTTCTTTTTGTTAAGACCCTGACTATTTTTATACGCAGGGTGAGCTTTCATTCATTAAGGGGAGGCCAAAGTGAATGTCAGTGCCAGAGTCCAGATGTGGGAGACAAGTGAGAGAAGAGCAAAGTGAGGGGTGGATGCAATAGCTAAGAGCAGAGAAGAATTGTCCTGCATCACTTTTACCTTTCAAATGGAAACTACATGTTTATCTAGTCTATGTAAGCTCAGCAAATGCTTGTGTCTTCAGAGACCAAGAAGTGTAAAAACAGGAAGACGAGATGACACATAATCAATCTTCAAGGACATACAATCCATCTTCTACAGTTCAGAAGAACAGGGAAGACAACATGGTAGAGATATTGGGAAAGTGAATTTAATGAGCAAGACATCACAATTTGCATCAGGTGCAGGATGGCATACAGCTTTAGTCTCCCATAAATATTCCATTCAGAAGCTTAGAAGCAAACATGTTAAACATTTAAATATTGTTACTAATTTTGTACTAAACACATTAGGGTAAGCAAATAGGAACTTTGTAGCCAACAACAAAATAGCCAAATAAATGAAGACTTCTTATCATATCTTGAGATTAAAACATTAATTTCTTGGTGTTCCATACTTTTATTGCCATATACTTAAAAATGAACATATATAATACACACACAAACACACACACACACACACACACACACACACACACATCACTGAAAATTTTGTGAAGAGGACTGATATATTAAGTGCACTTACTACAGGAAACACTGAAGTATCACATCACAAAAGACATGAAAGGATCTTAAATGCATATTGCTAAGCAAAAGCAACAAGTCTATAAAGAATCTTAAATATGTTTCTATATTTATCAAAACAAGCATTGTAAAATATCACCTTAAGTTAAAAATAATGTCCACACATTGTATCATCAGTTTTAAAGTAAATGTGCCCCACTGCTTCAATGGGTTAATTAGGAGGAACTGTAGCGATAAATAGTATATCAAAACTCTCTGTATCTTCTGTTCAGGTTTTCTATAAACCCAATTTTTCTCTAAGCAATAAAATCTATTCACTAGAAACAAGCAAAATAGACCAACTTCTTATAAGAAAAATAAATTAGGAGACTACGTTGGCAAGTGAATGAATGTGTGTATAGATGATTCAATAACAGAATTTTGGGAAAATTGCCCCTTTTATCTTTCCTGAGTAGGCCTCATTCTGTAACACAATGATTCATACATGTTTGTGGGACATTAAAAATGTGCCTTCTTTGTGTAATTCACTATACCCCTAGACTCATCTATAGGTCCCAGATAAAACCTTGGCTTGCTCAACAATACAATGCTTACCCAAGGAATTGGAGACCCAGTACAGTCACAGAGCTGGGCCAAAACCTGAGCTGATGATGTATTTCTCAGATCAAATTAATTTTAATGCTGAGATTGAACTTGGGGTCTCACACATGTGAGGCAAGTACTCTAACATTGAGCTCCAGCTCAAGTCTTTAAAAACCCCTTTTCTTTGGAGACAAGAGCTTCCTAACTTGCCCAGGCTAGCCCCAAACTTGTGATCCTCTTGAGTCTCAGCATCCTGAGTAGATAGGGTTACAGCTGTGCTCCACCATTTTATGGCTTTGATATACTCAAATATTTGTATGGCATTTATCTTGAGGCATACTTTATTGATAGAAGAGATACAAAGAAAGCCTCGGGGAAAGGCAACTTTTCATTTCCCCTTTGTTCTTAGCAATTTGTGTCTGGCCCAAACTGGTGTGCCACATTTAGCAAAAACAATGCCCTTGTCTCAGGACTGTCTGTTAGAAAGCTGTTTACCCACTTATTGCTCTTCAGGGACAGAATCTTGGACTAATCTATATACTCAAGCAGCATTTTCTCCCTTTTAATAACATATTCTTCCAGAGAGCAGTTCCCCACCTCATTTTATTTCCAAAGACTGCCTCTAGGACCTTGGGAAGGTGCCAAGATAACTTGCCTGTTCATTCAGATCCTTTGCAAATAAATAATGTTAGCATGGTTTCTGAGGTGGCAGGAAAGAGTTCAAATAAAATAATATTTCCAGAAACCTATGTGAAAAAAAATTAATGAAGGGGTCTCCTAAACCCCTTGTGTGTACTCTACCAATGCGAGGAATGCCAGAGAGTAAAAAAAAAGGTCTAGATGTCACTTTCTTCATGTCAACTAGCAATCAATAATCTCTATTATCAAATACCCATTTATGAAAAGAAAAGATATTCACAATTCTTAATCATACTTCCAACTCTGAGTGATTGACACAGTCTTTGTGATTAGGTCAGATTAATCATTCTAGCATTCCATCACTCTGTGATAGAGTGGTTCCCTTCCTTCCTTGTTTCTAAAAGAGATGAAAATGAAGTCTCTCTGTTGGGCTTCGCCAATTCCTATGCATTCTCACAAATAAGTTTGAAGTTTATAATGTCAAAATTAAAAATTGTTAAGTATTATGTGGCATGTATAATTAGATTCCCTTTTTTGGCGGAATGACAATATTGTAGCAGGAAATGTCTTGCTGATCTCTAGTAGCAGGGTTCAGATCAATGTGGTGTATTGCAGGGAAACAAAACAAAACAAAACCCAATTCTGATCACAACAACTACAGATTGTCTGTTTCAGAGGATTCCTGGACTTTCTATTTCTACCAGTTTTATTCCTATAAGTAGGGCTTACCATTATTCTTTCTATGTCTTTCTCTTTTCCAATTAAATATAAATCTGGAACTATCAGAAGATCATATGATTCCCATTACTGTGAATCAGATGAGGGCAATTCAGCCATTACTTACTTAAGTATTTAATTATCATTATTCACGTATTACTGACCTTTTGAAGAAAAGAGGTATAGGATGTTCCAAACTGGCATTGTTTTTCTGCCTTAGAAAAATCTATGTCCTAATGAGTAAGTCCAGAGATAACACGATGAGTATGAGAGCTGATTCTGTTCACTGTGAACAGTGCTATTTATGCACTTGAAGATAAAATCAGGCATTTTAGATTACCTGTCTCCTTACACATGACTTTTTAGTTTATTCATGGGAAAATCAGAATCTGTAATCTCCAAATAAGAAATTAAATATTCCAGGCAAAGTTGTCTTGTGTTCTACAGAAAAGCTGATATGCTGGGATCACCTGCTAGGGTTGTTCCTATGATATTTCAAAAGGTTGATTTTTTTTTAATTAACTGCACATTTAGAAGTCTATGATATATATATGTATATATATGATCAAATTAATTTAGTTGGCATATCTATGGTGATCCTTTTTCATGTTCATTAAATTATTCATTGAATGCATTGACTAACAATAAATAATAACAGAAAAATTTAATTTTTTTCTTTAGTATATACAGATTTCCTAATAAGCATTGATACAGTTTACCAACTTAGGTAATGTCTGTCATTTACTTTTAGATAGTTTGCCAACATTCTTTCCCTTCCATAACTTTCACTCAGCTATCCTAGTAATCATAAGCATTGTGCCTCTCGCAGTGATGAAGAATCGGTAGTCTTAATGCAGGGTATAGCTAGCCTGAAGAACACAGCTGTGCAAACTAAAGTAAAAGCCCTCCTTCCCTCCTTTTAGGCTTTTGAGTGACAGGCCAGTTATATTCTTCTATAACCTTCAGATTGTTATTTTGTTACTTGTAGGAGAAAATGGCCCTAGTGTTGCAAGTTGCTTTCTCTTCAAGTACTGGATATAGCAGTCAGAGGGGTGCTGTTAAAAAATGCTATTTTGTCTTTCTTCAGCTCAGAACTTTCAGTAGTCCCCATTTCATGCAGTCAATGACCCAAACCCCTAGTTAAGATATGCAGTCCCTATCCACCCTTACTCTATTTCCTCCTTCCCACACTCATTGTGAAATGCTGGTATTAAAAAAATGTGATCAGAATGTAAAGTAAGTGAATAAATTAATTTAAGTAAGTAAATAAATTAACAGAAAAGAAAAAAGTGCTTGCCAATGTACGATTCTGTGATGTTATTTTTGTTCTCTTTTGACTTATTTCACAATTAGTTTGGATCAGCTACTTTCAGCCAAGCACTGGGGGATAGAGCTGTGAACATGAGTTGCCGCAGCCCTTATGAATCTTACATACAGGGGGGATAGCAGACGTGGGCATCAGGTTCATTGCATGAATAATTTATTGTAATTGGGATAGGTGCAGTGGAGGGGAAATGAATGGCGGCTTCAGAACTGGATCAAGAAGGTTTTGCTGAGGAAGTATCATTTAAGACCAAGATTATTTATGGGGATTTGACAGATGAAGACAAGAAGAGTACACAAGGGGGCTACAGAGGAAGGGAGGAGAGGGAGGGAAGGCACAGCCCCAGGGTACGCTAGAGAAAAGGCAGTGACCTTCTTAGGCTGGGTCATATACAATACTTGGTGTTTTATTTTCATTTCAGTTGAAAGTCCATGGAAAGTTGTATAGAGCACTCAGGACTGTCAGGTATAATCTCTATAATGACAGGCAAGTACAGTCATGTGCTAGTGCTAGGTCATAAATGTAATAGTGTTTACTATAAAGTTCTTTCAATTTTTCTGTATATTTGGACATTTAAGATACTATTTTGAGATGAATCTTGTAAGGTGGATATTGGAATGATGCAGAACAAGAGTGCCTTTAATAGTCAGAGTGATGTCTCATTTGGTAACGTGCCTGCAGCACAACACCATTTCCCTAGGCTCAACCCCCAGTGTCCCTGTAAAGTGGAAAGAGAGAACTGACTCCACACAACTGTTCTCTGGCTCTACATGTGCACATAACACACACATCATTATACACACAATAAATAAAAACATAATTTTAAATGACCAATGTTAGGAGATTTGCTGAAATAGTCATGAAAAGTAGCAATGTTAGTTTGGACTTGGGTGGTATCATGGGGATAAGGAAACAAGTAGATGTATGATTCCCTGACTGACTTGGCCTCAGGGCAAAGGAAAAGCAGGAAATAAAAGCAGCAATCAGCCTGTGTGCTGTCTTATTAGAGGATGGATACTCTAATTACTGAGGTAGAATGGGCTAGAACAACAAGACTCCAGAACAAGAATGAAAACAGAATGCTTAGTTTGAATATAGTTTCAAAGAAATTACCCTGATGGAGATGTCATACTCGCAGTTAGATCTGGGTTGTCATCACTAGCTAAAATTATAGAAATAAATCCTTGAGAAAGGAAATCTTACCTGAGACAGAGTCAAAAGATAGAATGATACCAGACTAGGTATGTAATCAGATACGCCAGACTGGGCAGTATATGGTGTGTCTAGAGAACGAAGGAAAATATTACTGTTTTATTGAGGAAAGAGGTAGTAACACAGATAATTTGGGAAGCAAACTCATGTCAGATAGTGTCTTTTGGAAGTTTGCAAGTTTGAATTGGTGATCAGCATCAACTACTATTTAAATTTTGTCTTAAAGTCATAATGGGATATTTGTGACCTACATGTTAGTCCCTGTGATTGCTCAGCTTTATCCTGGGCTCTGACAGGAATAACTTAAATTGGATTGATAGATTTTCTCAGGGTCTAGGGCTGAGAAGTAAATCTTCATTGGATATGCACGTTTGAAGTTGTAAGTATATGTTATCATTAAAGAAGTATAGAAACAAGGATAAAGAGCTCCAAAGAATAGATCTTAACAGTTATGCTGAGAATTATCAGAGGCAGAAAAGAAGGAGCAAGTAATAACTAGAAACAGAAAAACAGAAAGTCTGGAGTGTGTGATTTTTATACTTCTTTTCATTGATTTTGCTTTGTTTCTGATCTTTCAGAAACACGGGCATCTATGTGCTTATTCCCCATATATATACTTCTATAGGGTAGATACATGTAAGTGGGTGGCTGGGTGAAATATATATATATTTCATATATATATTTCATATGTATATATATAGTTAATTAAAAAGAAAAGTCTGTTGAGAGATGCTACCAAGCATAGATAACTTAGTTATATTTCCTGTGATATCTGATAACACTGACTGAACATACTCAGTGGATTCCTATAGGCATAGAAAAGACTAACACTGACAGTAAAGTATACTTTCATGAGGAAGTGGTGGGCAAAGCCACTCCATAGTCTTTAAGCACTTGGATTCTATGCTCTTCATACACTATTTTACTTTTGACACTGAGTCTCATTATAGTCTAGGCTGATAATGAACTTGTAGTCCTCCTGAATTAGTCTCCTGAATGCTAGGTTTCCGGTTATACCAACATACCTTACTTGTATTTTGAGCAATTATTTTGCACACACATTTAGAAAAAGATAGTGAGCTGAAACTGACTTTTATTTACATGGAGAGCTAGAGTGAGTTTTTATATCTCTTTTGTATATGTGGGTTTTGTTTTATAGAAATACCCAGTTAGATTGATTTGTCTATTCCCTTACTATGAAAAACATTAAATCCATTCCTAAATCAGTTTTCAAATTCCAAAAATATATCTAAAAATATGTAACAACTATGTAGAATGAACCTGAACATGGATTTTATTCTCCTATGACTAACATTCATTTGTTGTATTTTAAAGGGTTTGTATGCATTCAAATGAAAAAATGAGCTAAGGGGAATTGAATCTGACTCTAGGACATATCTGGACCATGAATACATTTTTTGCTACATGTGGTGCTATTGAGATAGGGTCTGGCTATATAGCCCAAAATAACTTAAAATTCTCTATGTAGCAAAGCTCACCTTGAACTCCTGATCCTCCTGTCTCCACTTCCAAAGTGCCAGGATAGCAAGTGCAGCCCATGACATCTGGCATAAACCACATATGTTTAGTTTTAAATAATCAGATTCTGATCTATTTTCTTTGATATGTGATCTTCTATCAACCTTAATAAGCATAGAGTCATGTCAAAGTTATTTATGGGTTAAGTCCAGATTCAGTCACAGCCTCTACATGACCTTGGACAAGTCCCCTCAGCTCTTTGGACCACGAGGTTGGAATTCACAAAATGAGCAACCAGGCTTGGCATCCTTTCTGGATTTAACTGACTTTGCATTTAAATTTGGTAGTTCAGGTTTGGTGTCCAAATGCCAGGACTTAAACTGAGTTCAACTACTCGCCTCTGTTTCAGCATCCTTTCTACCACCCTTACTCATGTCATGGCATCACTGTTGGCAAGGCACATTTCCTTCTTAAACTTTGGACTTAGCAATATGGCTTCCTTTTGACCAATGAGGCATATCACATTTAGGTGCTTGAGCAGTGAGACCTATCTAATTATACTTCTGTCACCAGCACACTCAGGCTATTCTTCTGATCTAATAAATGATGATGAGAGAGAAGCATCTGATGTAGATTCCCAGGCTTGTAAGTGGGAAGCAGAGCTTTCCTAGGCAAATTTCATAGGCATGAGAAAATTAGTTTTCATTTTAAGTCATTGATTTTGGGGGGTGGTTTGTTACTTGCTGTTATAATAGCAGAAGAAAATAATAAGAACTTGGGGAAAGTGAAAGTGAAAGAGAGAACATGGAGTTCCTGACTCCATGTGAAAGAGAGAACATGGAGTTACAGCAGCACAGGAGGATAGCACAGTATCTCCCTTTTCACTTAACTAGCCTCACTAGTTAACAAAATGTAGAGATAGGAATTGACTGGCCCTTATTTATTATTTCCACTTACTGAATAGCTTAAAATAGTTGATGATATATATATATATATATATATATATATATATATATATCTTGTACTTTCTTGTAACAGAGTTCTCAAATTGCTAGATTATCATCAAGATAACATATGACCCTATCTTTCAAGCTTTCTACACACAAGCTAGTATCTGTAGGTTTTTTTTGTGTGTGTGTGTGTGTGTTTGTGTGTGTTAGAGAGAGAGAGGGACAGAGACAGAGAGCTGGCGAGAGATCACATGAAATCATTTAGCTATCTTTACTTTGAAAAGGAGGCTGAATTTCGCGATGAATTCTGTAATTACCATAGTCCCACTAGTTGCAACTATACCAGCATTCTACCCTATCCTCCAAACCATCCCCAGCACGCCTTCTTTACATCACAGGTCATTGTAGGATAAGAAAAAGGAGGCCAGTATCTTTCTTTGTTATCCTTCAAGCACTCTACCTTTGGAGTGTTCCCTTCTGTTCTCAAACTCAATAAACCTAAAGTAACTCAGTTGGAAAAAGTATGGGGAACCCCAATCTAAATAGTATTTTCCAATAAGCTTGTATCATTTCTACCAATATAAAGCCTATGAGCCTTTGCATGGTTTGATTGTTGGAAAGATGGTCCATATTGTCTAATAAGGGAGGCCTGTGTTGGTGAACATATAAAAGGCTATGGGTTTGGGTTTTGTTTTTTGTTTTGTTTTTGTTTTTTGACAATCAGCAAAATCCTAAATGTTCACAGTACTGACGGGTTTCCCATTGTGGCCTAATACTCTTCGGTGAATTCAAAGTCCCATTCCTTTCACTGAGAGGAAACAGCTGGCAACCAGAGATTAAGTTTTTGGAGAACTGGTTCCCTCAGAGCCTACATTTCGCCATGCTGGAACGTAGCATGAGAATTCCCTCTACAGATGACCCAGGGTTGTCAGTCATCTTTTGCCAAAGGCGTTGTTCTTCTCCATGAGAGTCCATCCAGTCCACAGTCTTCCCATGGCTCATACCTGAAGAAGGAAAAGGGAAGGACAACATTTCACATAAGGGAGTGGATCTTCTAGAAGGTAAGGAACAATCTCTGACTGGAAGTTTTAAGTAGAAATCTTGGCCTCTTCTCAGTTCCCAAATGTAGTGAGGTGCTAAAATGAATCAGTGTTTTGAAGCCCCCATGACTTAACTTCTGCTTAGGTTGTGCAGAGAAATCAGAATGACTCTTGATATCTCATTTCTACCCTACCTTGATATCTTGGCAGAAAACCAGTTCATCTAAACCAAGTTACTGTGAGTTCAGATATAAGGATCTCTATTTCTACCACAACTAGTTTTGTGACCCTGGAGATTTCGATTTTACTGACATATGTATCCTTGCATTCCTTAATGTATAAAAAAAATGCTTTCATGTAGATGGAGCCTTTCTCAGTCCAAGTGATATGCCATGGTATATGGCTGGCCTAAGATGGAATAAAGAAATTTGAGGTAAATGCATATGCACCCTTATTTGAGGTAAATGCATTTGGCCATTGCAATATGTCTCCCCACCCAGTTCATAGCCTGTTATATTTTATGAGTTACATGTTCTCATTGTGTGACAGACTTTTGTGTCATTGAAAAAAAGACACTGATCGGATTGGCCCCTGAGAAGTCTATAGGCAGTCTTGAGTTATATATGAAACAAGCTGAACAAGCAAGTGGGAAGTATCAACCTCCCTCTGAACCCCCATCCCATGGTTCTGCTTCTGTTTCTGCCTCTGGATTTCTGCCTTCAGTTCCTGCCCTGATTTCCCTTCACAGTGGTCTATAATTTGTGAGGTGAAATAAACCCTTTCCTCCCCAAGTTGTTTTTGATCATTGTCCTCGTTATAGCAACAGAAAGCAAGCTAAGACACATTGCTCATATGAACATTAAGTGTTGTTTGTAGAGAAACTTCAGTTTCCATTCAACTTGATCATAGTTCAGTTGAAGTACTAGACAGTGAACTCCTCCCCTATCAAAGTCTGTGCTGTCTTGGAGAGCATTACCTAAGAAAAACCTGAGGTGAGAACCAAAAAAGTACTTGAAATTCACTTACATGAATGTATCAAAGAGTTTCTTATGAAGGGACCAAATATAAATACAATACTTCTTCAACTTAAAGCCGAAGGATACAAGGTTACCATACAAACTCACCAGTGATTACTTTCAGGAGTTAGTTATAGCTCAAATTACATAGCAATCTACCACACATTCACAACAGTACTAACCACACCATTGCTCATCCCTAGACATACACCGGCTCCAGGTCACCAAGGTCCTTACCACTTCCGGAATTTAAACGGACACCTCCTAGAAAGATGTTGCTGGAAAAGGCTTCCTTGTCCCAGATGGTGAGTTCTAGGCAAGCATTCTTTATATCCTGAGGATACAGGCCACTAAATATGAACGTATGGTTCCACTGAGGATTGACACTCTTTTTGACAACTGCAGTTTTGTGCTTGGTAGCTTTGTTATCATCAGGAAGCAGGTAGCTGTAGAAGGAAACAGTGGGAAAGTAAGCAAATCAATTTGCCACCTTCTGAGCTGTCATTTGAATTTCTCACAAGTCTTTGGAACTGTTTGTGAAAGTAATAGACATACTTCATGTCCACTTCCTGGTTTTTATAAACTTACATAATATTTTATTACTCTTTCACAGTACATCCAATAAGCCTCTCACAAGTGTGGGCCTGTCACAATTACCATTGTCTGGTGTCATCTGAGATAAGCTAAAACAAAATTACCCCTTAACAAAGCTGTCAGAAGTGCCTCCTGATTTTACTGCTGTCAGATTCTTTGCTTCTTTGATGAACACTTCAAGTATTCCTCCAGAAATGGCAGGCGACTCTTTCTTCTTTCCCTTTTTAAAGATCTTCTTTCCTGCAGGAACCATGAGAGAGGAGGTGGAGGAGGTTAGAGATTCTACTTGACAATTTACAAAGGACATCTACAAATAATTGCTTTCTTTTCTGACCATCAAGGAGTGGTATGACAGGGTCCTCTGGAAGTGTCATGCCCAATTTTCTGAGGAACCACCAGACTGATTTCCAGAGCGGTTGTACCACCTTGCAATCCTACCAACAGTGGAGGAGTGTTCCTGTTTCTCCATATCCTTGCCAGCACCTGTTGTCTCTTGAGTTTTTAATCTTAGCCATTCTGACTGGTGTGAGGTGGAATCTCAGGGTTGTTTTGATTTCCATTTCCCTGATGACTAATGATGTTGAACATCTCTTAAGGTGCTTCTCAGCCATTCTAATTTCTTCTGGTGAACATTCTTTGTTTAGCTCTGTACCCCATTTTTAATAGGGTTATTTGGTTCTTTAGGGTCTAACTTCTTGAGTTCTTTGTATATATTGGATATTAGCCCTCTGTCAGATGTGGGCTTGGTGAAGATCTTTTCCCAATTTGTTGGTTGCTGTTTTGTCCTTCTGACAATGCCTTACAGAAACTTTGTAATTTTATGAGGTCCCATTTGTCAATTCTTGACCTTAGAGCATAAGCTATTGGTGTTCTGTTCAGGAAACCCCCCTCACCCCCCCACCTCCCCACCCCCCACCCCCCCACCCCCCACCCCGTGCCCATGTCCTCCAGTGTCTTCCCCAGTTTCTTTTCTATTAGTTTCAGTGTGTCTGGCTTTATGTGGAGGTTCTTGATCCACTTGGAGTTGATCTTAGTACAAGGTGATAAGAGTGGGTCAATTTGCATTCTTCTGCATGTTGACCTCCAGTTGAACCAGCACCATTTGTTGAAAAGGCTATCTTTTTTCTACTGGATGGTTGTAGCTCCTTTATCAAAGATCAAGTGACCATAACTCTGTGGTTTCATTTCTGGGTCTTCAATTCTATTCCATTGATCTACTTGCCTGT
The DNA here is from genome assembly GCA_964023405.1 of Apodemus agrarius. NCBI lineage: Eukaryota > Metazoa > Chordata > Mammalia > Rodentia > Muridae > Apodemus > Apodemus agrarius. Next base: position 11,459,777 of record OZ030010.1, read on the forward strand.
CGCTGTACCAATACCATGCAGTTTTTAACACAATTGCTCTGTAGTACTGCTTGAGGTCAGGGATATTGATTCCCCCAGAAGTCCTTTTATTGTTGAGAATAGTTTTAGCTATCCTGGGTTTTTTGTTACTCCAGATGAATTTAAGAATTGCTCTTTCAAAAAAAAATAAGAATTGCTCTTTCTAGATCTATGAAGAATTGGTTTGGGATTTTGATGGGGATTGCATTGAATCTGTAGATTGCTTTTGGCAAGATGACCATTTTTACTATATTGATCCTGCCAATACAAGAGCAAGAAATATTTTTCCATCTTCTGAGGTCTTCTTTGATTTCTTTCTTCAAAGACTTGAAACAACATTATCTTTAATACTTTTCTTTTATTTCTAAAATTATATCATTTCATCTTGCCCTTGACTCCATCCAAACTCTTCCATACATCCCTTCTTGCTCTCTTTCAAATTCATGGTCTCTCTTTTTTAATTGAGTGTTATTACATGCATATGTGTATATACACATACATATACTCCTTTCTATAACCTGATCAGTCTGAATAATGTTACTTGCCTGTTTTCAGGGCTGACCTCTTGGCATTGCCAAAATGTTTGGGGTAAAGCCCATAGGTCTGAACCCGACACAACAAACTACAGTCACCACTCTTTTGACATAAGAAAACTCAGACCACGAGATGAGTTACTTTTACAGGGAAGCATTGAAGAAAATGACCATGAATAGCAAGATAAAGGAAGCCTTCCTAAGATGTTAATGGAAGGAAGAAAAAGACAGAAAAAATTCAAATTGATTTCAATCTGGATTTTCCCTGTGTTTTTTGTGGTTTATGCCAGATATTTTTCTTTACTTTAGACTCTCTGAGTAGCTGTGAATAGTCAATAGAGCAGCTTCCTAGAAATCCCTTCCCTCACATAAGAGCTCATTCCTAAATTGGGAAAGATTGTATATTCTTTGAACTGATGAGTAATAAATCGCCCCATCAGGGTTGGTTTCTAAGTATGGATTTTCATCATGTATTCCTCTTCTCCACAAATATTATAATATGTACTCAACTCTCAAAAGACAGCTACTCCAACCCTATTTCATTGTTGTACTGGGGAAGTAACCCTAAACTCTACTTACACAGTTGTAGAAACAGAATGTTACTGATCAAGGCTACTGATTTTTACCCTACCTTGATGTTGTCCTACTGGTAATATAGGGTTCTCCTCTGGAGGAATATAACGCAAAACAACAGTTAGCTCTCCTTTGTATTGAAGGCTAATATCAGGAGCCAACTCCACCTTGCCAAGAAGAGATAAGTAAAAGAAAGTTAGAATACTCATATCATCTTGTTAAAAGAACAACTTAAGACTGCCTGTGTAGGGGTGGACCTGTTTGTCATGTGTTCCCCACCCATATAAATCCACCCAACAAAATTCCTTCTTTTAAGATGACCCTAGCTTGTTGACAAACATTAACCAGTGCATATTACAACATAATAATATATGAAAGATAATAAAAGTGCAGGGTCATTTTGAAGTCTGAACATTTATATTGGGGCATACCCATTACATAATTTTCATTATCCAGCCAATTTCTGCTCAGAAAAGCAAAGTATAATTTAACTCAGTTTTAACTAATCCTGCTATCATATCCAAAATGCTCACTCTTTTCCACAGGCCACTTTTATAAGATTTTGGGGATGCATTAGACACAGACACTGCTTAAATGGAGTTTGTAAGCTGTGTTAAAGTACCCACATTTCAAATTTACTAGATTAATGAGCAGATTCGCCTCTACAAAGAGGTGATTCTTATCTTCTGATATAGCCATGCTCACCAAAAGTTAGCTGTACAAATCTCTAAGGTTTTTAGTGGCAGGCACATTTGTAGTAGTACGTATATAAACCAACAAGTACATGACTCAATATTAAATACTTTGATTTGTGCACAAAGACAGCTGTCACAACAGAAATACTCTAGGGAGACAAACACTTTGAGGAAACAAATATTTGGATTCAAAGTTATTTCTGGTTTATGTGGCCATAATTGGCCCAAATACAACTCTTTATTTAAATACAATGCTTATGTCTGACAGTAGTTAAATGGAGAATACTATTACTGGTGCATACACAGTCCTTCATTTGCATTGTAAAGCTATTGTGACTTGGTTACATGTAATTGTGTTAATTGGTTTGAACATAAACCTTCATTTGCATAACACATTTGCTTTTAACTGGTACAAAACATTTTTTTGATTGGTCTAAGCACAGTCTTTCATTTGAATAAGCTACTTTGTCATTAGTAAAAATAAACAATTTTATTATTGGTGCATACACAGTCCTTCATTTGCATAGTAAGGCTATTATGACTGAATTAAATGTGAATAGTGTGAGATCATTCCATATACAAGTATTCATTTGCATAATAAGCTTATCTCTGACACTAAAAGGAGAATTCTCTGGTGAAAACACAGTCCTTCATTTGTGTAGAAATGTTATTGTCACTTGGCTAAAAATAAGTGCTTTGATTGGTTTAAACATATGTAATTATTTATATAAGAGGCTTGGTTTTAACAATAATAATCACTCTTTGGGTTGTTCCAAATACAAACTGACAGGAATAAGATGCCTTTGTTATCAATAAAAGTATACAATGTTGTGATTGGTGCAAACACAGTCCTTGATTTGCATACCAAGGCTTAAAATAAATGTTTTGATTGGTTTAAATATAAGCTTTCATTTGCATAACAGGTAAGGTTTTAAACACTTGTTGGATTGGACCCAAGACAAATCTTCATTTGAATAAGATGCCTAAGTTCATCTTTAAAAGTAAATGCCATTGCAATTGTTGAAATTATGGTTGTTCATTTGCACAGAGGCATTTTGTGATTGATCTAATCACAAGCCTTCCTTTGCATAAAATACAAACATCAGATAGTAATAAAAAAGAGAATAGCATTATTTGGGCAAGCACAATCTTTCTTTGACATAGTAGGGCTCTTATGTGTGGTTTAATAGTGGTTATGATTGTTTCAAATATAAGGCTTTATTTGTATAAAATACTTCAGATAGTGATTTAAAAGGAGAATACTGTGATTGGTACAAGTACATTCCTTCATTTGAATAGTACTACAATTATGAGTGATTTAAACATGATTGCTATGATTGGTTCAAATTTAAGCCTCATTTGCATAAAATAGTTACTTCTGACAATGATAGAATCAAAAATTCTGTGAATAGAGCAAACATAGTAAGACTACATTTTACTTGGCTAAAAATAAAGTACATTGATTGGTTTAAATGTAAACCTTCATTTGTATAAAAGGCTTGGTTTTAACTGGTACAAAACACTCTTTGAATTGGTCCAAGACAAACCTTCATGTAAATGCTGTGTAAAGAATACTGTGATTGGTGACAACATAGTCCTCTATTTGCATAGGAGGCATTTTGTAATTGCTAAAAACTTGGGTAGTACTACTGGTCCAAAGAGAATCCTTCATTTGCATATAATGCATATTCAGACAATGATAAAATGGAAAATACTGTGATGGTACAAAACTAGTCCTTGATTTTTCAGAGTAGGGCTCCTTTTTTATTAGATATATTTTTATTTACATTTCAAATGTGGTCCCCTTTCTTGGTCCTCTCCCCCCCCAAATCCCATAAGTCATCTCCTCTCCCCCTGTTCGCCACTCAGCCCTCTCCCACTTCCCTGTTCTGGTATTCCTCTATACTGCAGCATCTAGCCTTTCTAGGTCCAAGGGCCTCTCCTCTGTTTGGTGTCTAACAAGGCTATCCTCTGCTGCCTATATGTCAGGAGCCATGGGTAACTCCATGTGTACTCTTTGGTTAATGTTTTTGTACCTGGGAGCTCTGGGAGTACTAGGTGACTCATATTGTTGTTCCTCCTATGATGCTGCAAGCCCCTTCAGCTCCTTGGGTCCTTTTCCTGGCTCCTCCATTAGGGACCCTGTGCTCAGTCCAATGACTGGCTGAGGGTGTCCCCCTCTGTATTTGTCATGCACTAACAGAGCCTCCCAGGGGACAGCTATATCTGGCTCCAGTCAGCAAGCACTTGTGAGCATCAATAATAGTGTCTGTGTTTTGTAACTATATATGGATGGATCCCTAGGTGAGTTAGTCTCTGGATGGTCTTTCCCTCAGACTCTGCTCTAGCCTTTGTCTCTGTATATCCTACTGTGAGTATTTTGTTCCCCCTTCTCCACAGGACCAGAGTATCCATACTTTGTTCTTCCTCCTTCTTGGGCATCACTTGATATGTGAAATGTGTCTTGGGTATTCTAATCTTCTGGGCTAATATCCACTTATCAGTGAGTGCATGCCATGTGTGTTCTTTTGTGATTGGGATGCCTCACACAGGATGACATTCTCTAGTTCCACCCACTTGCCTAAGAATTTCATGAATCCATTGTTTAGCTATGTACCCCATTTTTTAATAGGATTATTTGGTTCTCTGGAGTCTAACTTCTCAAGTTCTTTGTATATATTGGATATTAGCCCTCTGTCAGATGTAGGGTTGGTAAAGATCTTTTCTCAATTTGTTGGTTGCTATTTTGTCCTTCTGACAGTGTCCTTTGCCTTACAGAAACGTAATTTTATGAGGTTCCATTTGTCAATGCTTGATCTTAGAGCATAGGCTATTAGTATTCTGTTCAGGAAAATTTCCCCTGTGCCCATATAGTCAAGGATCTTCCACAGTTTTTTTTCTATTAGTTTCAGTGTGTCTGGTTTTATGTGGAGGTCCTTGATCCACTTGGAATTGAGCTTAGTACAAGGAGATAAGAATGGATCGATTTGCATTCTTCTGTATGCTAGCTGACAGTTAAGCCAGCACCAATTGTTGAAAAGGCTATATTTTTTCCACCGGATGGTTTTAGCTCCTTTGTCAAAGATCAAGTAACCTTAGGTATGTGGGTTCATTTCTGGGTCTTCAATTCTATTCCATTGATCTACCTGCCTGTCACTGTACCAATACCACAAAGGTTTTAACACTATTGCTTTGTAGTATTGCTTGAGATCTGGGATACTGATTCCTCCAGAAGTTCTTTTAATGTTGAGAATAGTTTTCACTATCCTGGTTTTTTTGTTATTCCAGATGAATTTGAGAATTTCTCTTTCTAACTCTATGAAGAATTGAGTTGGAATTTTGATGGATATTGCATTGAATATGTAGATTGCTTTTGGCAAGATAGCCATTTTTACTATATTAATCCTTCCAATCCATGACCATGGGAGATCTTTCCATCTTCTGAGGTCTTCTTTGATTTCTTTCTTCAGAGACTTGACGTTCTTGTCATACAAATCATTCACTTCTTTGGGTAGAGTCACACGAACATACTTGATATTGTTTGTAACTATTGTGAAGGGTGTTGTTTCCCTAATTTCTTTCTCAGCCTGTTTATCCTTTGAGTATAAGAAGGCTGCTGATTTGTTTGAGTTAATTTTTTACATGACCACTTTGCTGAAGTTGTTTATTAGGTTTGATAGTTCTCTGGTGGAGTTTTTTGGGTCACTTAAGTATACTGTCATATCATCTGCAAATAGTGATAATTTGACTTCTTACTTTCTGATTTGTATCCCTTTGACCTTATGTTGCCTAATTGCTTTAGCTAGAACTTCAAGTTCTATATTGAATAGATAGGGAGAAAGCGGGCAGTCTTGTATGGTCCCTGATTTTAGTGGGATTGCTTCAAGTTTCTCTCCATTTAGTCTGATGTTTGGCTACTGGTTTGCTGTATATTGCTTTTACTACATTTAGGTATGGACCATGAATTCCTGATCTTTCCAAGACTTTTAACTTGAAGGGATGCTTTTTCAGCATCTAATGAAATGACCATGTGGTTTTTTGCTTTGAGTTTGTTTATGTAGTGGATTACATGGATGAATTTCCGTGTATTGAACCATCCCTGCATGCCTGGGATGAAGCCTACTTGATCGTGATGAATGATTGTTTTGATGTGCTCTTGGATTCAGTTGGCAAGAATTTTATTGAGTATTTTTGCATCAATATTCATAAGGGAAATTGGTCTGAAGTTCTCCTTCTTTGTTAAATCTTTGTGTGGTTTTGGCGTCAGCATAACTGTGGGTTCATAAAATGAGTTGGGTTGTGTTCCTTTCATTTCTATTTTGTAGAATAGTTTGTAGAGTATTGGTGTTAGGTCTTCTTTGAAGCTCTGATAGAATTCTGCACTAAAACCATCTGCTCCTGGGCTTTTTTTGGTTGGGAGACTTTCAATGACTGCTTCTATTTCTTTAGGGGTTATGGGACTCTTTAGATGGTCTATTTGATCCTGATTTAATTTTGGTATTTAGTATCTGACTAGGAAATTGTCCATTTCATCCAGATTTTCCAGTTGCAGTGGATCTGATTTTTTTTTATTTCCTCAGTTTGTTATTTTATTTCCCTTTTCGTTTCTGATATTGTTAATTTGGATACTGTCTCTGTGCCCTCTGGTTAGTCTGGCTAAGGGTTTATCTATCTTGTTGATTGTCTCAAAGAACCAGCTCCTCATTTTGTTGATTCTTTGTATGGTTCTTTTTGTTTCTATTTGGATGATTTCAGCCCTGAGTTTGATGATTTCCTGCTGTCTACTCCTCTTGGGTATATTAGCTTCTTTTTGTTCTAGAGCTTTCAGGTGTGCTATTAATCTGCTAGTGTATGCTCTCTCCAGCTACTTTTGGGAGGCACTCAGAGGTATGAGTTTTCCTCTTAGCACTGCTTTCATTGTGACCCATAAATTTGAGTACATTGTGCCTTCATTTTCATTAAATTCTAAAATGTCTTTGATTTCTTTCCTTATTTCTTCCTTGACCAAAGTATCATTGAATAGAGCATTGTTCAGCTTCCATGAGTAAGTGGGCTTTCTGTTGTTTGTGCTGCTATTGAAGACCACCTTTACTCCATAGTGATAAAATATGAGGCATGGTATTAGTTTGATCTTCTTATATCTGTAGAGGTCAGTTTTGTGACAAATTATATGGTCGATTTTGGAGAAGATATCATGAGGTGCTGAAAAGAAGATATATTCATTTGATTTAGAATGAAATGTTAATATATATATATATTCCATTTGGTCCAAAACTTCAATTAGTTTCACTGAGTCTCTGTTTAGTTTATGATTCCCTGATTGGTCCATTGAGGAGAGTGGGGTGTTGAAGTCACCCACAATTATTGTGTGAGGTGCAATGTGTGCTTTGAGCTTTAGTAAAGTTTCTTTTACGAATGAGGGTGCCCTTGCATTTGGAGCATAGATGTTCAGAATTGAGAGTTCTTCTTAGTAGATTTTTCTTTTGATGAGTATGAAGTGTTCTTCTGTTTCTTTTTTTGATATCTTTTGGTTGAAAGTCAATTTTATCTGATAATAGAATGGCCACTCCAGCTTGTTTCCTGAGACCATTTGCTTGGAAAATTGTTTTTCAGCCATTTACTCTGAGGTAGTGTATGTCTTTGACACCGAGGTGCATTTCCTGTATGCAGAAAAATGCTGGGTCCCATTTATGTATCCAGTCTATATGTATTAGTCTATGTCTTTTTATTGGGGAATTGAGTCCATTAATGTTAAGAGAGTTTAAAGAATAGTGATTGTTGCTTTCTGTTATTTTTTATGTTATTTTTTGTTTGTTTTTGGTACAGGGTTTCTCTGTATAGCCCTGGCTGTCCTGAAGCTCACTCTGTAGGCCAGGCTGGCCTCGAACTCAGAAATCCACCTGCTTCTGCCTCCCAAGTGCTGGGATTAAAGGCGTGCACCACCACCGCCCGGCTTTTTATGTTATTTTTATGTTTTATGTTATCTTCTTTTGGGTTTGTTGAGAGATTGCTATCTTGCTTTTTCTAGGGTGTAGTTTCCCTCCTTGTATTGCTGTTCAATCTATTATCCTTTGTAGGGCTGGATTTGTGGAAAGATATTGTATAACTTGGTTTTATCATGGAATATCTTGGTTTCTCCATCTATGGTGATTGAGAGTTTTGTTGGAAATAGTAGTCAGTGCTGGCATTTGTTTTCTCTTAGATTCTGTATGAGATCTACCCAGGATCTTATGGCTTTCATGGTCTGTGGTGAGAATTCTGGTGTAATTATGATATATCTTCCTTTATATGTAACTTGGCCTTTTTCTCTTACTGCTTTTAGTATTCTTTCTTTGTTTAGTACATTTGGTGTTTTAATTATTATGTGACGGGAGGTATTTCTGTTCTGGTCCAGTCTGATTTGAGTTCTATAGTCTTCTTGTATGTTCATGGGCATCTCTTTCTCTAGGTTAGGGAAGTTTTCTTCTATAATTTTGTTGAAGATATTTACTGGTCCTTTAAGTTGTAAATCTTCACTCTCTTCTATACCTATAATGTTTAGGTGTGGTTTTCTCATTGTGTCCTGGATTTCCTGGATGTTTCTGGTTACGAGCTTTTTGCATTTTGCATTTTCCTTGACTGTTGAGTCAATGCTTTCTATGGTATCTTCAGCACCTGAGATTCTTTCTTTTATCTTTTGTATTATGTTGTTGATATTTGCATCTATGACTCCTGATTTCTTTCCAATGTTTTCTATCTCCAGAGTTGTCTCACTTTGTGATTTCTTAGTTGCTTCTCCTTCCATTTTTAGATCCTGGATGGTTTTGTTCTGTTCCTCCACTTGTTTGTGTTTTCCTGTAATTCTTTAAAGGATTTTTGTGTTTCATCTTTAAGGGCTTCTACCTGTTGACCCATTTCTCCTGTATTTAAGGGATTTTCGTGTTTCCCTTTAAAGGGCTTCTACCTGTTGACTCATGTTCTCCTGTATTTCTTTCAGGGGGTTATTTATGCCCTTCTTGAAATCCTCTATCAGTATCATGAGATGTGATTTAAAATCCAGACCTTGCTTTTCTGGTGTGTTGGGCTATCCAGGACTTGCTGTTGTGGGAGAACTTGGTTCAGATGGTGCCATGTTCCTTGGTTTCCATGGTAATTATTTTGCATTTGCCTTTTGCCATCTGGTTTTCTCTAGTGTTAGCTGGTATTAGCTGGTGTTGCTGTCTCTGACTATGGCTTATCTGTCATGCAACCCTCTGTATCTGTGCTACTGCAAGACCCGTTCTCTTGTGGTTGTATTTTGGTATGTAGCATTGTGGCCCCAATCAACTCTTGGTGTAGGTGGAAATTGGAAGACTCCTATCCCAGGCTGCTCCTAGGCTCTTGTGTCCTCAGGGTTTCTGGCTGTTTCCTCTGAGTAGCAGGGGTGGTCCTATCTGTGCTGTCTGGCCTCTCTCCACTCCTGAGTGGTTAGTTACCTCCCTGTGTCATTTGGATATGGTGCAAGGTGGCAGAGGGTGGTCCCAAGCTGGAGACTGAAACTGGAGGGCTTCCTTCAACCAGAGGATTCCTGGTGTGATCTTCTGAGCAGCAGGGGTGATTCTACCTGTGTTGGCTGGTTTCTCCACACTCCTGGGTGTTTAAGCTGCCTCCCTGTGCCACTTGGGTATGGTGTGCTGTGCCAGAGGATGGACCCAAGCTGGAGACAGAAACCAGAGGACTTCTGCCAGATGGTTCGGGGTGGTTTTACCTGTGCAAGCAGGCCCCTCCACAGTGCTGGGTGGTTAAGCTGCCTCACTATTCCACTTGGGCATGGTGTGCTGTGCCAGAGGATGGACTCAAGCCCCAGAGTAGGGCTCTTATGAGTTGTTTAAAGGTGAGTGCTATGATTGGTCCTAATATAAGCCTTTGTTTGCATAGAATGCTTACTTCTGTAAGGGATAAATTGGACAATGCTGTGATTGGTGCATATACAGTCCTTTATTTACATAGGAAAAGGATGGGGAGAGGAATGGGGAGATTCAGGATCAGGTGTGAGGAGAGATATGAGAGAGGGTCAGAGGTCCAGGAGCCATTGGTGTTGTGGAATCAGGCACAAATAGAGGATGTGCCAGAGATCCTGGATGGTGGAGTCTCTGAATAGTCAGTGGGGATAACCTAAGCTGAGACTCATTTCAGTGGATATATCCAACCTAAAGGGGCCACCCCCTCTTACTAGGCAGGAACCCCAGTGGAGGCATAAGCACAGCAACATAACCATTAATTTTTTTGACCCAAAATTTATCTTGTCTACAAGAAAAGTAGTGAGAAAGATGCACCAGAAACTGAGGTAATGGTCAACCAACAGCCAGCCTAACTTGAAATTCATCCTATGAGTGAGCACCAATCTCTAACACTATTAATGATATTATTTTATGTTTGCAAACAGGAGATTAGCCTAACTGTCCCCTGAGAGGCTCCAATCAGCAGCTTACTGAAGCAGATGCATGGAGCCACAGTCAAATAATGGACAGAGCTAGAGGACTCTTATAGAAGAGTTGGGGAAAGAATCGAGAGCACTGAAAGGGATAAAAACTCCACAGGACAATTAACAGAGTCAACTAACCTGGGCACATGGGGTTACTAACTGACTGAACAGCCAAACAAAGAGGTTAACTGGGCTGGACTTAGGGCCCCACATATATGTAGCAGATGTACAGCTCAGTATCTATGTGGGTCTCCCAACAACCAGGGTAGGGGCTGTCCCTAAAGCTGTTGTCTGTCTGAGAAATATGTTCCCCTACTGGACTGCCTTGTCTGGAACATTGGGAAAGGATGTGTCTAGTTCTGCAGAGACTTGATGTGCAAGGGTAGGGCGATACTTAGGGGAGTGCCCTCTCAGAGAAGAAGAGGATGAGGGAATATGGGGATCAGGATGTAAAGTAAATTTAAAAATCCCTTTTAGTGATTCCAACTTATCATAAAATTTGAGAATCATAGGTAAATGTAAAATGTGATATCTTAAAAATAAGGGCCAATACTGGAAAAGGTAAAACACTGATAATCCATTATACTAATATTATGCTAGAATAAACTTTTAAAATACAAATCCCTCTATACTAGCTGTGAATAAAATTTATAATCATTGGAGTCTAAAAGCTGAAATTATGTAAGTATAATTTGAACTTGAAAATAAAAATGAACAATTTTTATACATAAAATGAATAGTCAAGTTATTAAACCATCAGAAAAATGTATCTGCTTATTTTAACTAAAATATTGCTAATCAGATAAAGCAGTCAATGAAATGATTCCTAATGATATTCTCCTATCCTATATCAGTGTCTAACACAATTGTCATCAGAGAGGCAGATGCAGAGACCCATAGCCAAACACTAGGTGGAGCCATGGGAACCCTGCAGAAGAGGAGGAGGAGAGCCAGAGAGTTCCAAGACACCATGGAAAACACATCCTGCAGAATCAAGTATGAAGGGCTCATAAGGCTTTACAGAGTTTGAAACCACAAACGTGGGGCCTGTATGGGACTGACCTAGGTTCCCTGCATATGTGTTTTGTTGTATAACTTCATGTTCATGTGGAATTTCTAATGGTGTGACTGTGAGATGATATCACTTTAACCCTTTTGCCTGATCTTAAGGCCATTTTCCACCTACTGAGTTGCTGTATCCAGTTTGGATACCAGAGTTTTTGCCTAGTCATATTATAAGTTGCTATGGAATTTTCAGTTGATATCCCTGAGAGGCCTTCTCTGTTTTATTGACAGGAAAGGGAGGAGAAATGGATGTTCGGGAGAAGATAGGTTGGGGAGAATCTGAGGGAAGTAGAGGGAGGGGAAACTGAGATCAGGATGTAATATATGAGAAGATGATAATAATAATGAAAAGAATATCCCATCATATATTTGAATGCTTAATCACCAGGGAATGACGCTATTTGTAAAGGATTAAGAGGTATGACATTGTTGAAGTAGGTGTGGCTTTGTATGAAGTGTCATTGGTTTTGAGGTTTCAAATGCCCACTCCAGGCCCAGCTTGTCTCCCCACCATGCCTATATCTGCAGATGAGAAGGTAGTGCTCAACTAATTCTCCATCACCATGTTTCCCGATTTTAAGCCATGTTCCCTGACATAATGATAAAGGACTAAACCTCTAAACTGTAAGCAACACATCAACTGTTATGTTTTGAGCTATAGTAGCTGCCTTTGTCATGGTATGTTCTGTATGTAATGAAATGGAGAATGGTGTGATTGGTGCATTAATAGACCTTCCCTTGCATATAAAGGACATTGTCACTGTTTTCATGTATTGAGTCCGGTGATTGGTCCAAATACAGGACTTCATTTGCATTGAATGACAGCTTCTGTATGTGATGAAATGGAGAATGGTGTGATTGGTGCATTCTTAGAACGTAGTTTGCAAAGAAAGGCCATTGTCAATGTTTTCATGTATGGAGTCCTGTGATTTGTCCAAATACAGGCCTTATTTGCATAAAACATTTGCTTCTCTGTAATAAATTGAACAATGGTGTGATTGGTGCATACATAGACCTTCGTTTGCATAGAAAGGCTATTGTCACTGTTTTCATGTATGGAGTACTGTGATTGTCCCTAATACAGTCCTCATTTGAATTGAATGTTTGATTTTGTGTGTGATGAAATGGAGAATGCTGTGATTGGTGCATTCTTACACCTTCGTTTACATAGAAAGGCCATTGTCACTGTTTTCATGTATGGAGTCCTGTGATTGGTCCAATAACAGGCCTCATTTGCATTGAATGTTTGCTCCTGCATGTGAAGAAATGGAAAATGATATGACTGGTGCATACATAGACCTTCGTTTGGATAGAAAGCCCATTGTCACTGTTTTCATGTATGGAGTCCTGTGATTGGTCCAAATACAGGCCTCATTTGCATAACATTTGCTTCTCTGTAATGAATTGGACAATGGTGTGATTGGTGCATACATAGACCTTTGTTTGCATAAAAAGGCTATTGTCACTGTTTTCATGTATGGAGTACTGTGATTGTTCCTAATACAGTCCTCATTTGAATTGAATGTTTGATTTTCTGTGTGATGAAATGGAGAATGCTGTGATTGGTGCATTCTTACACCTTCATTACATAGAAAGGCCATTGTCACTGTTTTCATGTATGGAGTCCTGTGATTGGTCCAAATACAGTCCTCATTTGCATAAAACATTTGCGTCTCTGTAATTAATTGGACAATGGTGTGATATGTGCATACCTACAACTTTGTTTGCATAAAAAGCCTATTGCCACTGTTTTCGTGTATGGAGAATGGATTCATAATACAGTCCTCATTTGCATTGAATGTTTGCTTCTGTGTGTAATGAAATGGAGAATGCTGTGATTGGTGCATTCTTACACCTTCGTTTGCATAGAAAGGCCATTGTCACTGTTTTCATGTATGGAGTCCTGTGATTGTTCCAAATACAGTCCTCATTTAGATAAAACGTTTTCTTCTCTGTAATGAATTGGACAATGGTATGATTGGTGCATACATACACCTTCGTTTGCAAAGAAAGGCTATTGTCACTGTTTTCGTGTATGGAGTCCTGTGATTGGTCCTAATAGAGTCCTCATTTGCATTGAATGTTTGCTTCTGTGTGCAATGAAATGGAGAATGCTGTGATTGGTGCATTCTTACACCTTCGTTTGCACAGACACGCCATTGTCACTGTTTTCATTTATGGTGTCCTGTGATTGGTCCAAACACAGGCCTCATTTGCATAGAATGTATGCTTCTGTGTGTGATTCAATGGAGAATGCTGTCATTGGTGCATTCTTACAACTTCATTTGCATAGAAAGGACATTGTCACTGTTTTCATGTATGGAGTCTTGTGATTGGTCCAAATACAGGCCTCATTTGCATAAAACATTTGCTTCTCTGTAATGAATTGGACCTTCGTTTGCATAGAAAGGCTATTGTCACTCTATTCCTGTATGGAGTCCTGTGATTTTTCATAATAGATTCCTCATTTGCATTGAATGTTTGCTTTTGTGTGTAATGAAATAGAGAATGCTGTCATTGGTGCATTCTTACACCTTCGCTTGCATAGAAAGGCCATTGTCACTGTTTTCATGTACGGTGTCCTATGATTACTCCAATAACAGGACTCATTTGCATACAATGTTTGTTCCTGTGTGTGAAGAAATGGAAAATTATATGATTGGTGCATACATAGACCTTTGTTTGCATAGAAAGGCCATTGTCACTGTTTTCATGTATGGTGTCCTGTGATTGGTCCAAATACAGTCCTCATTTGCATAAAATGTTTGCTTCTCTGTAATGAACTGGACAGTGGTGTGATTGGTGCATGCATAGACCTTCGTTTGCATAGAAAGGCTATTGTCACTGTTTTGATGAATGCAGTACTGTAATTGTTCCTAATACAGTCCTAATTTGAATTGAATGTTTGATTTTGTGTGTGATGAAATGGTGAATGCTGTGATTGGTGCGTTCTTACACCTTCATTTGCATAGAAAGGCCATTGTCACTCATTTCATGTTTTGAGTCCTGTGATTGGTCCAAATACAGTCTTCAGTTGCATAAAACGCTTTCTTCTTTGTAATGAATTGGACAATGGTGTGATTGGTCCATACATACACCTTCGTTTGCAAAGAAAGGCTATTGTCACTGTTTTCATGTATGGAGTACTGTGATAGTTCCTAATACAGTCCTCAGTTGAATTGAATGTTTGACTTTGTGTGTGATGAAATGGAGAATGCTGTGATTGGTGCATTCTTACACCTTCGTTTGCATAGAAAGGTCATTGTCACTGTTTTCATGTATGGAGTCCTGTGATTGGTCCAAATACAGTCTTCATTTGCATAAAACATTTTCTTCTCTGTAATGAATTGGACAATGGTGTGATTGGTGCATACATAAACCTTCGTTTGCAAAGAAAGGCTATTGTCACAGTTTTCATGTATGGAATCCTGTAATTGTTCCTAATTCAGTCCTCATTTGCATTGAATGTTTGCTTCCGTGTGTGATGAAATGGAGAATGCTCTGATTGGTGCATTCTTACACCTTCGTTTGCAAAGAAAGGTCATTGTCACTGTTTTCATGTATGGAGTCCTGTGATTGGTCCAAATACAGGCCTCATTTGCATAAAACGTTTTCTTCTCTGTAATAAATTGGACAATGGTGTGATTGGTGCATACATAGACCTTCATTTGCATAGAAAGCCCATTGTCACTTTTTTCAGGTATGGAGTCCTGGGATTGGTCCAAATACAGGCCTCATTTGCATAAAACATTTGCTTCTCTGTAATCAGTTGGACAATGGTGTGATTGGTGCATACATAGACCTTCGTTTGCATAGAAAGGCTATTGTCACTGTTTTCATGTATGGAGTGCTGTGATTGTTCCTAATACAGTCCTCATTTGAATTGAATGTTTGATTTTGTGTGTGATGAAATGGAGAATGCTGTGATTGGTGCATTCTTACACCTTCATTTGTATAGAAAGGCCATTGTCACTGTTTTCATGTATGGTGTCCTGTGATTGGTCCAAATACAGGCCTCATTTGTATAAAACGTTTTCTTCTGTAATGAATTGGACAATGGTGTGATTGGTGCATACATACACCTTTGTTTGCAAAGAAAGGCTATTGTCACTATTTTCATGTATGGAGTACTGTGATTGTTCCTAATACAGTCCTCAGTTGAATTGAATGTTTGATTTTGTGTGTGATGAAATGGAGAATGCTGTGATTGGTGCATTCTTACACCTTCGTTTGCATAGAAAGGCCATTGTCACTGTTATCATGTATGGAGTCCTGTGATTGGTCCAAATACAGTCCTCATTTGCATAAAAGGTTTTCTTCTCTATAATGAATTGGACAATGGTGTGATTGGTGCATACATAGACCTTCGTTTACATAGAAAGCCCATTGTCACTTTTTTCAGGTATGGAGTCCTGTGATTGGTCCAAATACAGGCCTCATATGCATAAAACATTTGCTTCTCTGTAATGAGTTGGACAATGGTGTGATTGGTGCATACATAGACCTTCGTTTGCATAGAAAGTCTATTATCACTGTTTTCATGTATGGAGTACTGTGATTATTCCTAATAAAGTCCTCATCTGAATTGAATGTTTGATTTTGTGTGTGATGAAATGGAGAATGCTGTGATTGGTGCATTCTTACACCTTCGTTTGCATAGAAAGGACATTGTCACTGTTTTCAAATATGGAGTACTGTGATTGGTCCAAATACAGTCCTCATTTGCATAAAACGTTTCTTCTCTGTAATGAACTGGACAATGATGTGATTGGTGCATACATACACCTTCGTTTGCATAGAAAGGCTATTGTCACTGTTTTCATGTATCGAGTCCTATGATTGTTCCTAATACACCCTCATTTGCATTGAATGTTTGCTTTTGTGTGTGATGAAATTGAGAATGCTGTCATTGGTGCATTCTTGCACCTTCGTTTGCATAGAAAGGCCATTGTCACTGTTTTCATGTATGGTGTCCTATGATTGGTCCAATAACAGGACTCTTTTGCATAGAATGTTTCCTCCTGTGTGTGAAGAAATGGAAAATGATATGATTGGTGCATACATAGACCTTCCTTTGCATAGAAAGCCCATTGTCACTGTTTTCATGTTGGAGTCCTGTGATTGGTCCAACTACAGGCCTCATTTGCATAAAACATATGCTTCTCTGTCATGAATTGGACAATGGTGTGATTGGTGCATACATAGACATTTGTATGCAAAGAAAGGCTATTGTCACTGTTTTCATGTATGGAGTACCTTGATTGTTCCTAATACAGTCTTAATTTGAATTGAATGTTTGATTTTGTGTGTGATGAAATGCAGAATGCTGTGATTGGTGCATTCTTACACCTTCATTTGCATAGAAAGGCCATTGTCAATGTTTTCATGTTTGGAGTCCTGTGATTGGTCCAAATACAGTCCTCATTTGCATAAAACTTTTTCTTCTCTGTCATGAATTGGACAATGTTGTGATTGGTGCATACATAGACCTTCGTTTGCAAAGAAAGTCTATTGTCACTGTTTTCATGTATGGAGTACTGTGATTGTTCCTAATACAGTCCTCATTTGCATTGAATGTTTGCTTCTCTGTGTGATGAAATGGAGAATGCTTTGATTGGTGCATTCTTACACCTTCATTTGCATAAAAAGCCCATTGTCACTGTTTTCATGTATGGAGTACTGTGATTGTTCCTAATATAGTCCTCATTTGCATTGAATGTTTGCTTCTGTGTTTGATGAAATGGAGAATGCTTTGATTGGTTCATTCTTACACCTTCGTTTGCATAGATAAGCCATTGTCACTGTTTTCATGTATAGTGTCCTGTGATTGGTCCAAACACATGCCTCATTTGCATAGAACGTATGCTTCTGTGTGTGATTCAATGGAGAATGCTGTGATTGGTGCATTCTTACAACTTAATTTGCAAAGAAAGGACATTGTCATTGTTTTCATGTATGGAGTCCTGTGATTGGTCCAAATACAGGCCTCATTTCCATAATACATTTGCTTTTCTGTAATGAATTGGACCTTCGTGTACATAAAAAGGCTATTGTCACTGTTTTCCTGTATGGAGTCCAGTGATTTTTCCTAATACAGTCCTCATTTGCATTGAATGTTTGCTTTTGTGTGTGATGAAATGGAGAATGCTCTCATTGGTGCATTCTTACACCTTCGTTTGCATAGAAAGGCCATTGTCACTCTTTTCATGTATGGTGTCGTATGATTGGTCCAATAACAGGACTCATTTGCATAGAATGTTTGTTCCTGTGTGTGAAGAAATGGAAAATGATCTGTTTGGTGCATACATAGACCTTCATTTGCATAGAAAGCCCATTGTGACTGTTTTCATGTATGGAGTCCTGTGATTGGTCCAAATACATTCCTCCTTTGCATAAAACATTTGCTTCTCTGTAATGAATTGGACAATGGTGTGATTGGTGCATACATACACCTTCGTTTGCCAAGAAAGGCTATTGTCACTGTTTTCATGTATGGAGTACTGTGATTGTTCCTAATACAATCCTGGTAAAATTGAATGTTTGACTTTGTGTGTGATGAAATGGAGAACGCTGTGATTGGTGCATTCTTACACCTTCGTTTGCATAGAAAGGTCATTGTCACTGTTTTCATGTATGGAGTCCTGTGTTTGGTCCAAACACAGTCCTCATTTACATAAAACATTTGCTTCTCTGTAAAGAATTGGACAATGGTGTGATTGGTGCATACACACACCTTCGTTTGCAAAGAAAGGCTATTGTCACCGTTTTCGTGTATGGAATCCTGTGATTGTTCCTAATTCAGTCCTCATTTGCATTGAATGTTTGCTTCCCTGTGTGATGAAATGGAGAAAGCTGTGATTGGAGCATTCTTACACCTTCGTTTGCATAGAAAGGCCATTCTCACTGTTTTCATGTATGGAGTATTGTTATTGTTCCTAAAAGAGTCATTATTTGAATTGAATGCTTGATTTTGTGTGTGATGAAATGCAGAATGCTGTGATTGGTGCATTCTTACACCTTCGTTAGCATAGAAAGGACATTGTCACTATTTTCATGTTTGGAGTCTTGTGATTGTTCCAAATGCATGCCTCATTTGCATAAAACGTTTTCTTCTCTGTAATGAATTGGACAATGGTGTGATTGGTGCATACAAACACCTTCCTTTGCAAAGAAAGGCTATTGTCATGGTTTTCATGTATGGAGTACTGTGATTGTTCCTAATACAGTCCTCAGTTGAATTGAATGTTTCACTTTGTGTGTGATGAAATGGAGAATGCTGTGATTGGTGCATTCTTACACCTTCGTTTGCATAGAAAGGTCATTGTCACTATTTTCATGTATGGAGACATGTGATTGGTCCAAATACAGGCCTCATTTGCATAAAACGTTTTCTTCTCTGTAATGAATTGGACAATGGTGTGATTGGTGCATACATAGACCTTCTTTTGCATAGTAAGCACATTGTCACTTTTTATGTATGGAATCCTGTGATTGGTCCAAATACAGGCCTCATTTGCATAAAACATTTGCTACTCAGTAATGAATTGGAAAATGGTGTGATTGGTGCATACATAGACCTTCGTTTGCATAGAAAGCACATTGTCACTTTTTTTATGTATGGAATCTTGTGATTGGTCCAAATACAGGACTCATTTGCATAAAACATTTGCTTCTGAGTAATGAATTGGACAATTGTGTGATTGGTGCATACATAGACCTTCGTTTGCAAAGAAAGGCTATTGTCACTGTTTTCATGTTTGGAGTCCTGTGATTGGTCCAAATGCAGTCCTCATTTGCATAAAACGTTTTCTTCTCTGTAATGAATTGGACAATGGTGTGAATTGTTCATACATATACTATCATTTGCGTAGAAAGGCCATTGTCACTGTTTTCATGTATGGAGTACTATGATTGTTCCTAAAACAATTGTCATTTGAATTGAATGTTTGATTTTGTGTGTGATGAAATAGAGAATGCTGTAATTGGTGCATTCTTACACCTTCATTTGCATAGAAAGTCTATTGTCACTGTTTTCATGTTTGGAGTCCTGTGATTGTTCCAAATACAGGCCTCATTTGCATAAAATATTTGCTACTCAGTAATGAATTGGACAATGGTGTGATTGGTGCATACATAGACCTTCGTTTGCATATAAAGCACATTGTCACTTTTTTATGTATGGAATCCTGTGATTGGTCCAAATACAGGCCTCATTTGCATAAAACATTTGCTACTCAGTAATGAATTGGACAATGGTGTGATTGGTGCATACATAGACCTTCGTTTGCAAAGAGAGGCTATTGTCACTGTTTTCATGTATGGAGTACTGTGATTGTTCCTAATACAGTCCTCAGTTGAATTGAATGTTTGACTTTGTGTGTGATGAAATGGAGAATGCTGTGATTGGTGCATTCTTACACATTCATTTGCCTAGAATGTCTATTGTCACTGTTTTCATGTTTGGATTCCTGTGATTGGTCCAATTACAGTCCTCATTTGCATAAAACGTTTTTTTCTCTGTAATGAATTGGACTATGGTGTGATTGGTGCATACATAGACCTTCGTTTGCATAGAAAGCACATTGTCACTTTTTTATTTATGGAATCCTGTGATTGGTCCAAGTACAGGCCTCATTTGCATAAAACATTTGCTACTCAGTAATGAATTGGACAATGGTGTGATTGGTGCATACATAGACCTTCGTTTGCATAGAAAGGTCATTGTCACTGTTTTTATGTATGGAGTCCTGTGATTGGTCCAAATACAGGCCTCATTTGCATAAAACGTTTTCTTCTCTGTAATGAATTGGACAATGGTGTGATTGGTGCATACAAACACCTTCCTTTGCAAAGAAAGGCTATTGTCATGGTTTTCATGTATGGAGTACTGTGATTGTTCCTAATACAGTCCTCAGTTGAATTGAATGTTTGACTTTGTGTGTGATGAAATGGAGAATGCTGTGATTGGTGCATTCTTACACCTTCGTTTGCATAGAAAGGTCATTGTCACTATTTTCATGTATGGAGACCTGTGATTGGTCCAAATACATGCCTCATTTGCATAAAATATTTTCTTCTCTGTAATGAATTGGACAATGGTGTGATTGGTGCATACATAGACCTTCGTTTGCAAGGAAAGACTATTGTCACAGTTTTCAGGTATGGACTACTGTGATTGTTCCTAATACAGTCCTCAGTTGAATTGAATGTTTGATTTTGTGTGTGATGAAATGGAGAATGCTGTGATTGGTGCATTCTTACACCTTCATTTTCATAGAAAGGCTATTGTCACTGTTTTCATGTATGGAGTCCTGTGATTGGTCCAAATACAGTCCTCATTTGCATAAAAGTTTTTCTTCTCTGTAATGAATTGGACAATGGTGTGATTGGTGCATACATAGACCTTCGTTTGCATAGAAAGGTCATTGTCACTGTTTTCATGTATGGAGTCCTGTGATTGGTCCAAATACAGGCCTCATTTGCATAAAACATTTTCTTCTCTGTAATGAATAGGACAATGGTATGAATTGTGCATACTTTTACTATCGTTTGCATAGAAAGGCCATTGTCACTGTTTTCATGTATGGAGTACTGTGATTGTTCCTAAAACAATTGTCATTTGAATTGAATGTTTGATTTTGTGTGTGATGAAATGGAGAATGCTGTAATTGGTGCATTCTTACACCTTTGTTTGCATAGAAAGGTCATTGTCACTGTTTTCATGTATGGAGTCCTGTGATTGGTCCAAATACAGGCCTCATTTGCATAAAACGTTTTCTTCTCTGTAATGAATTTCACAATGGTGTGATTGGTGCATACATAGACCTTCGTTTGCATAGAAAGGTCATTGTCACTGTTTTCATGTATGGAGTCCTGTGATTGGTCCAAATACAGGCCTCATTTGCATAAAACGTTTTCTTCTCTGTAATGAATTGGACAATGGTGTGATTGGTGCATACATACACCTTCGTTTGCAAAGAAAGGCTATTGTCACTGTTTTCATGTATGGAGTACTGTGATTGTTCCTAATACAGTCCTCATTTGAATTGAATGTTTGATTTTGTATGTGATGAAATGGAGAATGCTGTGATTGGTGCATTCTTACACCTTCATTTGCATAGAAAGGCTATTGTCACTGATTTCATGTTTGGCGTCCTGTGATTGGTCCAAATGCAGTCCTCATTTGCATAAAACGTTTTCTTCTCTGTAATGAATTGGACAATGGTGTGAATTGTGCATACATATACTATCGTTTGCATAGAAAGGCCATTGTCACTGTTTTCATGTATGGAGTACTGTGATTGTTCCTAAAACAATTGTCATTTGAATTGAATGTTTGATTTTTTGTGTGATGAAATGGAGAATGCTGTAATTGGTGCATTCTTACACCTTTGTTTGCATAGAAAGGTCATTGTCACTGTTTTCATGTATGGAGTCCTGTGATTGGTCCAAATACATGCCTCATTTGCATAAAATGTTTTCTTCTCTGTAATGAATTGGACAATGGTGTGATTGGTGCATACATAGACCTTCGTTTGCAAAGAAAGGCTATTGTCACTGTTTTCAGGTATGGACTACTGTGATTGTTCCTAATACAGTCCTCAGTTGAATTAAATGTTTGATTTTGTGTGTGATGAAATGGAGAAGGCTGTGATTGGTGCACTCTTACACCTTCATTTGCATAGACAGGCTATTGTCACTGTTTTCATGTTTGGAGTCCTGTGATTGGTCCAAATACAGTCCTCATCTGCATAAAACGTTTTCTTCTCTGTAATGAATTGGACAATGGTGTGATTGGTGCATACAAACACCTTCCTTTGCAAAGAAAGGCTATTGTCATGGTTTTCATGTATGGAGTACTGTGATTGTTCCTAATACAGTCCTCAGTTGAATTGAATGTTTGACTTTGTGTGTGATGAAATGGAGAATGCTGTGATTGGTGCATTCTTACACCTTCGTTTGCATAGAAAGGTCATTGTCACTATTTTCATGTATGGAGACCTGTGATTGGTCCAAATACATCCCTCATTTGCATAAAATATTTTCTTCTCTGTAATGAATTGGACAATGGTGTGATTGGTGCATACATAGACCTTCGTTTGCATAGAAAGGTCATTGTCACTGTTTTCATGTATGGAGTCCTGTGATTGGTCCAAATACAGGCCTCATTTGCATAAAACGTTTTCTTCTCTGTAATGAATTGGACAATGGTGTGATTGGTGCATACATAGACCTTCGTTTGCATAGAAAGGCTATTGTCACTGTTTTCATGTATGGAGTACTGTGATTGTTCCTAATACAGTCCTCAGTTGAATGGAATGTTTGACTTTGTGTGTGATGAAATGGAGAATGCTGTGATTGGTGCATTCTTACACCTTCGTTTGCATAGAAAGGTCATTGTCACTATTTTCATGTATGGAAACCTGTGATTGGTCCAAATACATGCCTCATTTGCATAAAATATTTTCTTCTCTGTAATGAATTGGACAATGGTGTGATTGGTGCATACATAGACCTTCGTTTGCATAAAAAGGTCATTGTCACTGTTTTCATGTATGGAGTCCTGTGATTGGTCCAAATACAGGCCTCATTTGCATAAAACGTTTTCTTCTCTGTAATGAATTGGACAATGGTGTGATTGGTGCATACATACACCTTTGTTTGCCAAGAAAGGCTATTGTCACTGTTTTCATGTATGGAGTACTGTGATTGTTCCTAATACAGTCCTCAGTTGAATTGAATGTTTGACTTTGTGTGTGATGAAATGGAGAATGCTGTGATTGGTGCATTCTTACACCTTCGTTTGCATAGAAAGGCTTTTGACACTGTTTTCATGTTTGGAGTCCTGTGATTGGTCCAAATACAGTCCTCATTTGCATAAAACGTTTTTTTCTCTGTAATGAATTGGACTATGGTGTGATTGGTGCATACATAGACCTTCGTTTGCATAGAAAGCACATTGTCACTTTTTTATGTATGGAATCCTGTGATTGGTCCAAGTACAGGCCTCATTTGCATAAAACATTTGCTACTCAGGAATGAATTGGACAATGGTGTGATTGGTGCATACATAGACCTTCGTTTGCATAGAAAGGTCATTGTCACTGTTTTCATGTATGGAGTCCTGTGATTGGTCCAAATACAGGCCTCATTTGCATAAAACGTTTTCTTCTCTGTAATGAATTGGACAATGGTGTGATTGGTGCATACAAACACCTTCCTTTGCAAAGAAAGGCTATTGTCATGGTTTTCATGTATGGAGTACTGTGATTGTTCCTAATACAGTCCTCAGTTGAATTGAATGTTTGACTTTGTGTGTGATGAAATGGAGAATGCTGTGATTGGTGCATTCTTACACCTTCGTTTGCATAGAAAGGTCATTGTCACTATTTTCATGTATGGAGACCTGTGATTGGTCCAAATACATGCCTCATTTGCATAAAATATTTTCTTCTCTGTAATGAATTGGACAATGGTGTGATTGGTGCATACATAGACCTTCGTTTGCATAGAAAGGTCATTGTCACTGTTTTCATGTATGGAGTCCTGTGATTGGTCCAAATACAGGCCTCATTTGCATAAAACGTTTTCTTCTCTGTAATGAATTGGACAATGGTGTGATTGGTGCATACATACACCTTCGTTTGCAAAGAAAGGCTATTGTCACTGTTTTCATGTATGGAGTACTGTGATTGTTCCTAATACAGTCCTCAGTTGAATTGAATGTTTGACTTTGTGTGTGATGAAATGGAGAATGCTGTGATTGGTGCATTCTTACACCTTCGTTGCATAGAAAGGCTTTTGACACTGTTTTCATGTTTGGAGTCCTGTGATTGGTCCAAATACAGTCCTCATTTGCATAAAACGTTTTTTTCTCTGTAATGAATTGGACTATGGTGTGATTGGTGCATACATAAACCTTCGTTTGCATAGAAAGCACATTGTCACTTTTTTATGTATGGAATCCTGTGATTGGTCCAAGTACAGGCCTCATTTGCATAAAACATTTGCTACTCACTAATGAATTGGACAATGGTGTGATTGGTGCATACGTAGACCTTCGTTTGCATAGAAAGGTCATTATCACTGTTTTCATGTATGGAGTCCTGTGATTGGTCCAAATACAGGCCTCATTTGCATAAAAGTTTTTCTTCTCTGTAATGAATAGGACAATGGTATGAATTGTGCATACGTATACTATCGTTTGCATAGAAAGGCCATTGTCACTGTTTTCATGTATGGAGTACTGTGATTGTTCCTAAAACAATTGTCATTTGAATTGAATGTTTGATTTTGTGTGTGATGAAATGGAGAATGCTGTAATTGGTGCATTCTTACACCTTTGTTTGCATAGAAAGGTCATTGTCACTGTTTTCATGTATGGAGTCCTGTGATTGGTCCAAATACAGGCCTCATTTGCATAAAACGTTTTCTTCTCTGTAATGAATTTCACAATGGTGTGATTGGTGCATACATAGACCTTCGTTTGCAAAGAAAGCCTATTGTCACTGTTTTCAGGTATGGACTACTGTGATTGTTACTAATACAGTCCTCAGTTGAATTGAATGTTTGATTTTGTGTGTGATGAAATGGAGAATGCTGTGATTGGTGCATTCTTACACCTTCATTTGCATAGACAGGCTATTGTCACTGTTTTCATGTTTGGAGTCCTGTGATTGGTCCAAATACAGTCCTCATTTGCATAAAACGTTTTCTTCTCTGTAATGAATTGGACAATGGTGTGATTGGTGCATACAAACACCTTCCTTTGCAAAGAAAGGCTATTGTCATGGTTTTCATGTATGGAGTACTGTGATTGTTCCTAATACAGTCCTCAGTTGAATTGAATGTTTGACTTTGTGTGTGATGAAATGGAGAATGCTGTGATTGGTGCATTCTTACACCTTCGTTTGCATAGAAAGGTCATTGTCACTATTTTCATGTATGGAGACCTGTGATTGGTCCAAATACATGCCTCATTTGCATAAAATATTTTCTTCTCTGTAATGAATTGGACAATGGTGTGATTGGTGCATACATAGACCTTCGTTTGCAAAGAAAGGTCATTGTCACTGTTTTCATGTATGGAGTCCTGTGATTGGTCCAAATACAGGCCTCATTTGCATAAAACGTTTTCTTCTCTGTAATGAATTGGACAATGGTGTGATTGGTGCATACATACACCTTCGTTTGCAAAGAAAGGCTATTGTCACTGTTTTCATGTATGGAGTACTGTGATTGTTCCTAATACAGTCCTCAGTTGAATTGAATGTTTGACTTTGTGTGTGATGAAATGGAGAATGCTGTGATTGGTGCATTCTTACACCTTCGTTTTCAAAGAAAGGCTTTTGACACTGTTTTCATGTTTGGAGTCCTGTGATTGGTCCAAATACAGTCCTCATTTGCATAAAACGTTTTTTTCTCTGTAATGAATTGGACTATGGTGTGATTGGTGCATACATAGACCTTCGTTTGCATAGAAAGCACATTGTCACTTTTTTATTTATGGAATCCTGTGATTGGTCCAAGTACAGGCCTCATTTGCATAAAACATTTGCTTCTCAGTAATGAATTGGACAATGGTGTGATTGGTGCATACATAGACCTTCGTTTGCATAGAAAGGTCATTGTCACTGTTTTCATGTATGGAGTCCTGTGATTGGTCCAAATACAGGCCTCATTTGCATAAAACGTGTTCTTCTCTGTAATGAATTGGACAATGGTGTGATTGGTGCATACAAACACCTTCCTTTGCAAAGAAAGGATATTGTCATGGTTTTCATGTATGTAGTACTGTGATTGTTCCTAATACAGTCCTCAGTTGAATTGAATGTTTGACTTTGTGTGTGATGAAATGGAGAATGCTGTGATTGGTGCATTCTTACATCTTCGTTTGCATAGAAAGGCTTTTGACACTGTTTTCATGTTTGGAGTCCTGTGATTGGTCCAAATACAGTCCTCATTTGCATAAAACGTTTTTTTCTCTGTAATGAATTGGACTATGGTGTGATTGGTGCATACATAGACCTTCGTTTGCATAGAAAGCACATTGTCACTTTTTTATGTATGGAATCCTGTGATTGGTCCAAGTACAGGCCTCATTTGCATAAAACATTTGCTACTCAGTAATGAATTGGACAATGGTGTGATTGGTGCATACATAGACCTTCGTTTGCATAGAAAGGTCATTGTCACTGTTTTCATGCATGGAGTCCTGTGATTGGTCCAAATACAGGCCTCATTTGCATAAAACGTTTTCTTCTCTGTAATGAATTGGACAATGGTGTGATTGGTGCATACAAACACCTTCCTTTGCAAAGAAAGGCTATTGTCATGGTTTTCATGTATGGAGTACTGTGATTGTTCCTAATACAGTCCTCAGTTGAATTGAATGTTTGACTTTGTGTGTGATGAAATGGAGAATGCTGTGATTGGTGCATTCTTACACCTTCGTTTGCATAGAAAGGTCATTGTCACTATTTTCATGTATGGAGACCTGTGATTGGTCCAAATACATGCCTCATTTGCATAAAATATTTTCTTCTCTGTAATGAATTGGACAATGGTGTGATTGGTGCATACATAGACCTTCGTTTGCAAAGAAAGGCTATTGTCACTGTTTTCATGTATGGAGTCCTGTGATTGTTCCTAATACAGTCCTCAGTTGAATTGAATGTTTGACTTTGTGTGTGATGAAATGGAGAATGCTGTGATTGGTGCATTCTTACACCTTCGTTGCATAGAAAGGCTTTTGACACTGTTTTCATGTTTGGAGTCCTGTGATTGGTCCAAATACAGTCCTCATTTGCATAAAACGTTTTTTTCTCTGTAATGAATTGGACTATGGTGTGATTGGTGCATACATAGACCTTCGTTTGCATAGAAAGCACATTGTCACTTTTTTATTTATGGAATCCTGTGATTGGTCCAAGTACAGGCCTCATTTGCATAAAACATTTGCTACTCAGTAATGAATTGGACAATGGTGTGATTGGTGCATACATAGACCTTCGTTTGCATAGAAAGGTCATTGTCACTGTTTTTATGTATGGAGTCCTGTGATTGGTCCAAATACAGGCCTCATTTGCATAAAACGTTTTCTTCTCTGTAATGAATTGGACAATGGTGTGATTGGTGCATACAAACACCTTCCTTTGCAAAGAAAGGCTATTGTCATGGTTTTCATGTATGGAGTACTGTGATTGTTCCTAATACAGTCCTCAGTTGAATTGAATGTTTGACTTTGTGTGTGATGAAATGGAGAATGCTGTGATTGGTGCATTCTTACACCTTCGTTTGCATAGAAAGGTCATTGTCACTATTTTCATGTATGGAGACCTGTGATTGGTCCAAATACATGCCTCATTTGCATAAAATATTTTCTTCTCTGTAATGAATTGGACAATGGTGTGATTGGTGCATACATAGACCTTCGTTTGCAAAGAAAGGTCATTGTCACTGTTTTCATGTATGGAGTCCTGTGATTGGTCCAAATACAGGCCTCATTTGCATAAAACGTTTTCTTCTCTGTAATGAATTGGACAATGGTGTGATTGGTGCATACATACACCTTCGTTTGCAAAGAAAGGCTATTGTCACTGTTTTCATGTATGGAGTACTGTGATTGTTCCTAATACAGTCCTCAGTTGAATTGAATGTTTGACTTTGTGTGTGATGAAATGGAGAATGCTGTGATTGGTGCATTCTTACACCTTCGTTTTCAAAGAAAGGCTTTTGACACTGTTTTCATGTTTGGAGTCCTGTGATTGGTCCAAATACAGTCCTCATTTGCATAAAACGTTTTTTTCTCTGTAATGAATTGGACTATGGTGTGA
Organism: Apodemus agrarius; assembly: GCA_964023405.1. NCBI lineage: Eukaryota > Metazoa > Chordata > Mammalia > Rodentia > Muridae > Apodemus > Apodemus agrarius. The sequence continues at coordinate 11,487,939 of OZ030010.1, forward strand.
TTGGTGCATACATAGACCTTCCTTGTTTGCATAGAAAGCACATTGTCACTTTTTTATTTATGGAATCCTGTGATTGGTCCAAGTACAGGCCTCATTTGCATAAAACATTTGCTTCTCAGTAATGAATTGGACAATGGTGTGATTGGTGCATACATAGACCTTCGTTTGCATAGAAAGGTCATTGTCACTGTTTTCATGTATGGAGTCCTGTGATTGGTCCAAATACAGGCCTCATTTGCATAAAACGTGTTCTTCTCTGTAATGAATTGGACAATGGTGTGATTGGTGCATACAAACACCTTCCTTTGCAAAGAAAGGCTATTGTCATGGTTTTCATGTATGTAGTACTGTGATTGTTCCTAATACAGTCCTCAGTTGAATTGAATGTTTGACTTTGTGTGTGATGAAATGGAGAATGCTGTGATTGGTGCATTCTTACATCTTCGTTTGCATAGAAAGGCTTTTGACACTGTTTTCATGTTTGGAGTCCTGTGATTGGTCCAAATACAGTCCTCATTTGCATAAAACGTTTTTTTCTCTGTAATGAATTGGACTATGGTGTGATTGGTGCATACATAGACCTTCGTTTGCATAGAAAGCACATTGTCACTTTTTTATGTATGGAATCCTGTGATTGGTCCAAGTACAGGCCTCATTTGCATAAAACATTTGCTACTCAGTAATGAATTGGACAATGGTGTGATTGGTGCATACATAGACCTTCATTTGCATAGAAAGGTCATTGTCACTGTTTTCATGCATGGAGTCCTGTGATTGGTCCAAATACAGGCCTCATTTGCATAAAACGTTTTCTTCTCTGTAATGAATTGGACAATGGTGTGATTGGTGCATACAAACACCTTCCTTTGCAAAGAAAGGCTATTGTCATGGTTTTCATGTATGGAGTACTGTGATTGTTCCTAATACAGTCCTCAGTTGAATTGAATGTTTGACTTTGTGTGTGATGAAATGGAGAATGCTGTGATTGGTGCATTCTTACACCTTCGTTTGCATAGAAAGGTCATTGTCACTATTTTCATGTATGGAGACCTGTGATTGGTCCAAATACATGCCTCATTTGCATAAAATATTTTCTTCTCTGTAATGAATTGGACAATGGTGTGATTGGTGCATACATAGACCTTCGTTTGCAAAGAAAGGCTATTGTCACTGTTTTCATGTATGGAGTCCTGTGATTGTTCCTAATACAGTCCTCAGTTGAATTGAATGTTTGACTTTGTGTGTGATGAAATGGAGAATGCTGTGATTGGTGCATTCTTACACCTTCGTTTGCATAGAAAGATCATTGTCACTATTTTCATGTATGGAGACCTGTGATTGGTCCAAATACATCCCTCATTTGCATAAAATATTTTCTTCTCTGTAATGAATTGGACAATGGTGTGATTGGTGCATACATAGACCTTCGTTTGCATAGAAAGGTCATTGTCACTGTTTTCATGTATGGAGTCCTTTGATTGGTCCAAATACAGGCCTCATTTGCATAAAACGTTTTCTTCTCTGTAATGAATTGGAGAATGGTGTGATTGGTGCATACATACACCTTCGTTTGCAAAAAAAGTCTATTGTCACTGTTTTCATGTATGGATTACTGTGATTGTTCCTAATACAGTCCTCAGTTGAATGGAATGTTTGACTTTCTGTGTGATGAAATGGAGAATGCTGTGATTGGTGCATATTTACACCTTCGTTTGCATAGAAAGGCTTTTGACACTGTTTTCATGATTGGAGTCCTGTGATTGGTCCAAATACAGTCCTCATTTGCATAAAACGTTTTTTTCTCTGTAATGAATTGGACTATGGTGTAATTTGTGCATACATAGACCTTCGTTTGCATAGAAAGCACATTGTCACTTTTTTTATGTATGGAATCCTGTGATTGGTCCAAGTACAGGCCTCATTTGCATAAAACATTTGCTACTCAGTAATGAATTGGACAATGGTGTGATTGGTGCATACATAGACCTTCGTTTGCATAGACAGTTCATTGTCACTGTTTTCATGTATGGAGTCCTGTGATTGGTCCAAATGCAGTCCTCATTTGCATAAAACGTTTTCTTCTCTGTAATGAATTGGAAAATGGTGTGAATTGTGCATACATATTCTATCGTTTGCATAGAAAGGCCATTGTCACTGTTTTCATGTATGGAGTACTGTGATTGTTCCTAAAACAATTGTCATTTAAATTGAATGTTTGATTTTGTGTGTGATGAAATGGAGAATGCTGTAATTGGTGCATTCTTACACCTTTGTTTGCATAGAAAGGTCATTTTCCCTGTTTTCATGTATGAAGTCTTGTGATTGGTCCAAATACATGCCTCATTTGCATAAAACGTTTTCTTCTCTGTAATGAATTGGACAATGGTGTGATTGGTGCATACATAGACCTTCGTTTGCATAGAAAGGTCATTGTCACTGTTTTCATGTATGGAGTCCTGTGATTGGTCCAAATACAGGCCTCATTTGCATAAAACATTTTCTTCTCTGTAATGAATTGGACAACGGTGTGATTGGTGCATACATACACCTTCGTTTGCAAAGAAAGGCTATTGTCACTGTTTTCATGTATGGAGTACTGTGATTGTTCCTAATACAGTCCTCAGTTGAATTGAATGTTTGACTTTGTGTGTGATGAAATGGAGAATGCTGTGATTGGTGCATTCTTACACCTTCGTTTGCATAGAAAGGCTTTTGACACTGTTTTCATGTTTGGAGTCCTGTGATTGGTCCAAATACAGTCCTCATTTGCATAAAACGTTTTTTTCCTCTGTAATGAATTGGACTATGGTGTGATTGGTGCATACATAGACCTTCGTTTGCATAGAAAGCACATTGTCACTATTTTCATGTATGGAGACCTGTGATTGGTCCAAGTACAGGCCTCATTTGCATAAAACATTTGCTACTCAGTAATGAATTGGACAATGGTGTGATTGGTGCATACATAGACCTTCGTTTGCATAGAAAGGTCATTGTCACTGTTTTCATGCATGGAGTCCTGTGATTGGTCCAAATACAGGCCTCATTTGCATAAAACGTTTTCTTCTCTGTAATGAATTGGACAATGGTGTGATTGGTGCATACATAGACCTTCGTTTGCATAGAAAGGTCATTGTCACTGTTTTCATGCATGGAGTCCTGTGATTGGTCCAAATACAGGCCTCATTTGCATAAAACGTTTTCTTCTCTGTAATGAATTGGACAATGGTGTGATTGGTGCATACATAGACCTTCGTTTGCAAAGAAAGGCTATTGTCATGGTTTTCATGTATGGAGTACTGTGATTGTTCCTAATACAGTCCTCAGTTGAATTGAATGTTTGACTTTGTGTGTGATGAAATGGAGAATGCTGTGATTGGTGCATTCTTACACCTTCGTTTGCATAGAAAGGTCATTGTCACTATTTTCATGTATGGAGACCTGTGATTGGTCCAAATACATGCCTCATTTGCATAAAATATTTTCTTCTCTGTAATGAATTGGACAATGGTGTGATTGGTGCATACATAGACCTTCGTTTGCATAGAAAGGTCATTGTCACTGTTTTCATGCATGGAGTCCTGTGATTGGTCCAAATACAGGCCTCATTTGCATAAAACGTTTTCTTCTCTGTAATGAATTGGACAATGGTGTGATTGGTGCATACAAACACCTTCCTTTGCAAAGAAAGGCTATTGTCATGGTTTTCATGTATGGAGTACTGTGATTGTTCCTAATACAGTCCTCAGTTGAATTGAATGTTTGACTTTGTGTGTGATGAAATGGAGAATGCTGTGATTGGTGCATTCTTACACCTTCGTTTGCATAGAAAGGTCATTGTCACTATTTTCATGTATGGAGACCTGTGATTGGTCCAAATACATGCCTCATTTGCATAAAATATTTTCTTCTCTGTAATGAATTGGACAATGGTGTGATTGGTGCATACATAGACCTTCGTTTGCAAGGAAAGGCTATTGTCACTGTTTTCATGAATGGAGTCCTGTGATTGTTCCTAATACAGTCCTCAGTTGAATTGAATGTTTGACTTTGTGTGTGATGAAATGGAGAATGCTGTGATTGGTGCATTCTTACACCTTCGTTGCATAGAAAGGCTTTTGACACTGTTTTCATGTTTGGAGTCCTGTGATTGGTCCAAATACAGTCCTCATTTGCATAAAACGTTTTTTTCTCTGTAATTAATTGGACTATGGTGTGATTGGTACATACATAGACCTTCGTTTGCATAGAAAGCACATTGTCACTTTTTTATGTATGGAATCCTGTGATTGGTCCAAGTACAGGCCTCATTTGCATAAAACATTTGCTACTCAGTAATGAATTGGACAATGGTGTTATTGGTGCATACATAGACCTTCGTTTGCATAGAAAGGTCATTGTCACTGTTTTCATGTATGGAGTCCTGTGATTGGTCCAAATACAGGCCTCATTTGCATAAAACGTTTTCTTCTCTGTAATGAATTGGACAATGGTGTGATTGGTGCATACAAACACCTTCCTTTGCAAAGAAAGGCTATTGTCATGGTTTTCATGTATGGAGTACTGTGATTGTTCCTAATACAGTCCTCAGTTGAATTGAATGTTTGACTTTGTGTGTGATGAAATGGAGAATGCTGTGATTGGTGCATTCTTACACCTTCGTTTGCATAGAAAGGTCATTGTCACTATTTTCATGTATGGAGACCTGTGATTGGTCCAAATACATGCCTCATTTGCATAAAATATTTTCTTCTCTGTAATGAATTGGACAATGGTGTGATTGGTGCATACATAGACCTTCGTTTGCAAGGAAAGACTATTGTCACAGTTTTCAGGTATGGACTACTGTGATTGTTCCTAATACAGTCCTCAGTTGAATTGAATGTTTGATTTTGTGTGTGATGAAATGGAGAATGCTGTGATTGGTGCATTCTTACACCTTCATTTTCATAGAAAGGCTATTGTCACTGTATTTATGTTTCGAGTCCTGTGATTGGTCCAAATACAGTCCTCATTTGCATAAAAGTTTTTCTTCTCTGTAATGAATTGGACAATGGTGTGATTGGTGCATACATAGACCTTCGTTTGCATAGAAAGGTCATTGTCACTGTTTTCATGTTTGGAGTCCTGTGATTGGTCCAAATACAGGCCTCATTTGCATAAAACATTTTCTTCTCTGTAATGAATAGGACAATGGTATGAATTGTGCATACTTTTACTATCGTTTGCATAGAAAGTCCATTGTCACTGTTTTCATGTATGGAGTACTGTGATTGTTCCTAAAACAATTGTCATTTGAATTGAATGTTTGATTTTGTGTGTGATGAAATGGAGAATGCTGTAATTGGTGCATTCTTACACCTTTGTTTGCATAGAAAGGTCATTGTCACTGTTTTCATGTATGGAGTCCTGTGATTGGTCCAAATACAGGCCTCATTTGCATAAAACGTTTTCTTCTCTGTAATGAATTTCACAATGGTGTGATTGGTGCATACATAGACCTTCGTTTGCAAAGAAAGCCTATTGTCACTGTTTTCAGGTATGGACTACTGTGATTGTTACTAATACAGTCCTCAGTTGAATTGAATGTTTGATTTTGTGTGTGATGAAATGGAGAATGCTGTGATTGGTGCATTCTTACACCTTCATTTGCATAGACAGGCTATTGTCACTGTTTTCATGTTTGGAGTCCTGTGATTGGTCCAAATACAGTCCTCATTTGCATAAAACGTTTTCTTCTCTGTAATGAATTGGACAATGGTGTGAATTGTGCATACAGAGACCTTCGTTTGCATAGAAAGGTCATTGTCACTGTTTTCATGTATGGAGTCCTGTGATTGGTCCAAATACAGGCCTCATTTGCATAAAACATTTTCTTCTCTGTAATGAATTGGACAACGGTGTGATTGGTGCATACATACACCTTCGTTTGCAAAGAAAGGCTATTGTCACTGTTTTCATGTATGGAGTACTGTGATTGTTCCTAATACAGTCCTCAGTTGAATTGAATGTTTGACTTTGTGTGTGATGAAATGGAGAATGCTGTGATTGGTGCATTCTTACACCTTCGTTTGCATAGAAAGGCTTTTGACACTGTTTTCATGTTTGGAGTCCTGTGATTGGTCCAAATACAGTCCTCATTTGCATAAAACGTTTTTTTCCTCTGTAATGAATTGGACTATGGTGTGATTGGTGCATACATAGACCTTCGTTTGCATAGAAAGCACATTGTCACTTTTTTATGTATGGAATCCTGTGATTGGTCCAAGTACAGGCCTCATTTGCATAAAACATTTGCTACTCAGTAATGAATTGGACAATGGTGTGATTGGTGCATACATAGACCTTCGTTTGCATAGAAAGGTCATTGTCACTGTTTTCATGCATGGAGTCCTGTGATTGGTCCAAATACAGGCCTCATTTGCATAAAACGTTTTCTTCTCTGTAATGAATTGGACAATGGTGTGATTGGTGCATACATAGACCTTCGTTTGCATAGAAAGGTCATTGTCACTGTTTTCATGCATGGAGTCCTGTGATTGGTCCAAATACAGGCCTCATTTGCATAAAACGTTTTCTTCTCTGTAATGAATTGGACAATGGTGTGATTGGTGCATACAAACACCTTCCTTTGCAAAGAAAGGCTATTGTCATGGTTTTCATGTATGGAGTACTGTGATTGTTCCTAATACAGTCCTCAGTTGAATTGAATGTTTGACTTTGTGTGTGATGAAATGGAGAATGCTGTGATTGGTGCATTCTTACACCTTCGTTTGCATAGAAAGGTCATTGTCACTATTTTCATGTATGGAGACCTGTGATTGGTCCAAATACATGCCTCATTTGCATAAAATATTTTCTTCTCTGTAATGAATTGGACAATGGTGTGATTGGTGCATACATAGACCTTCGTTTGCATAGAAAGGTCATTGTCACTGTTTTCATGCATGGAGTCCTGTGATTGGTCCAAATACAGGCCTCATTTGCATAAAACGTTTTCTTCTCTGTAATGAATTGGACAATGGTGTGATTGGTGCATACAAACACCTTCCTTTGCAAAGAAAGGCTATTGTCATGGTTTTCATGTATGGAGTACTGTGATTGTTCCTAATACAGTCCTCAGTTGAATTGAATGTTTGACTTTGTGTGTGATGAAATGGAGAATGCTGTGATTGGTGCATTCTTACACCTTCGTTTGCATAGAAAGGTCATTGTCACTATTTTCATGTATGGAGACCTGTGATTGGTCCAAATACATGCCTCATTTGCATAAAATATTTTCTTCTCTGTAATGAATTGGACAATGGTGTGATTGGTGCATACATAGACCTTCGTTTGCAAGGAAAGGCTATTGTCACTGTTTTCATGAATGGAGTCCTGTGATTGTTCCTAATACAGTCCTCAGTTGAATTGAATGTTTGACTTTGTGTGTGATGAAATGGAGAATGCTGTGATTGGTGCATTCTTACACCTTCGTTGCATAGAAAGGCTTTTGACACTGTTTTCATGTTTGGAGTCCTGTGATTGGTCCAAATACAGTCCTCATTTGCATAAAACGTTTTTTTCTCTGTAATTAATTGGACTATGGTGTGATTGGTACATACATAGACCTTCGTTTGCATAGAAAGCACATTGTCACTTTTTTATGTATGGAATCCTGTGATTGGTCCAAGTACAGGCCTCATTTGCATAAAACATTTGCTACTCAGTAATGAATTGGACAATGGTGTTATTGGTGCATACATAGACCTTCGTTTGCATAGAAAGGTCATTGTCACTGTTTTCATGTATGGAGTCCTGTGATTGGTCCAAATACAGGCCTCATTTGCATAAAACGTTTTCTTCTCTGTAATGAATTGGACAATGGTGTGATTGGTGCATACAAACACCTTCCTTTGCAAAGAAAGGCTATTGTCATGGTTTTCATGTATGGAGTACTGTGATTGTTCCTAATACAGTCCTCAGTTGAATTGAATGTTTGACTTTGTGTGTGATGAAATGGAGAATGCTGTGATTGGTGCATTATTACACCTTCGTTTGCATAGAAAGGTCATTGTCACTATTTTCATGTATGGAGACCTGTGATTGGTCCAAATACATGCCTCATTTGCATAAAATATTTTCTTCTCTGTAATGAATTGGACAATGGTGTGATTGGTGCATACATAGACCTTCGTTTGCAAGGAAAGACTATTGTCACAGTTTTCAGGTATGGACTACTGTGATTGTTCCTAATACAGTCCTCAGTTGAATTGAATGTTTGATTTTGTGTGTGATGAAATGGAGAATGCTGTGATTGGTGCATTCTTACACCTTCATTTTCATAGAAAGGCTATTGTCACTGTATTTATGTTTCGAGTCCTGTGATTGGTCCAAATACAGTCCTCATTTGCATAAAAGTTTTTCTTCTCTGTAATGAATTGGACAATGGTGTGATTGGTGCATACATAGACCTTCGTTTGCATAGAAAGGTCATTGTCACTGTTTTCATGTTTGGAGTCCTGTGATTGGTCCAAATACAGGCCTCATTTGCATAAAACATTTTCTTCTCTGTAATGAATAGGACAATGGTATGAATTGTGCATACTTTTACTATCGTTTGCATAGAAAGGCCATTGTCACTGTTTTCATGTATGGAGTACTGTGATTGTTCCTAAAACAATTGTCATTTGAATTGAATGTTTGATTTTGTGTGTGATGAAATGGAGAATGCTGTAATTGGTGCATTCTTACACCTTTGTTTGCATAGAAAGGTCATTGTCACTGTTTTCATGTATGGAGTCCTGTGATTGGTCCAAATACAGGCCTCATTTGCATAAAACGTTTTCTTCTCTGTAATGAATTTCACAATGGTGTGATTGGTGCATACATAGACCTTCGTTTGCAAAGAAAGCCTATTGTCACTGTTTTCAGGTATGGACTACTGTGATTGTTACTAATACAGTCCTCAGTTGAATTGAATGTTTGATTTTGTGTGTGATGAAATGGAGAATGCTGTGATTGGTGCATTCTTACACCTTCATTTGCATAGACAGGCTATTGTCACTGTTTTCATGTTTGGAGTCCTGTGATTGGTCCAAATACAGTCCTCATTTGCATAAAACGTTTTCTTCTCTGTAATGAATTGGACAATGGTGTGAATTGTGCATACAGAGACCTTCGTTTGCATAGAAAGGTCATTGTCACTGTTTTCATGTATGGAGTCCTGTGATTGGTCCAAATACAGGCCTCATTTGCATAAAAAGTTTTCTTCTCTGTAATGAATTGGACAATGGTGTGATTGGTGCATACATACACCTTTGTTTGCAAAGAAAGGCTATTGTCACTGTTTTCATGTATGGAGTACTGTGATTGTTCCTAATACAGTCCTCAGTTGAATTGAATGTTTGACTTTGTGTGTGAAGAAATGGAGAATGCTGTGATTGGTGCATTCTTACACCTTCGTTTGCATAGAAAGGCTTTTGACACTGTTTTCATGTTTGGAGTCCTGTGATTGGTCCAAATACAGTCCTCATTTGCATAAAACGTTTTTTCTCTGTAATGAATTGGACTATGGTGTGATTGGTGCATACATAGACCTTCGTTTGCATAGAAAGCACATTGTCACTTTTTTATGTATGGAATCCTGTGATTGGTCCAAGTACAGGCCTCATTTGCATAAAACATTTGCTACTCAGTAATGAATTGGACAATGGTGTGATTGGTGCATACATAGACCTTCGTTTGCATAGAAAGGTCATTGTCACTGTTTTCATGTATGGAGTCCTGTGATTGGTCCAAATACAGGCCTCATTTGCATAAAACGTTTTCTTCTCTGTAATGAATTGGACAATGGTGTGATTGGTGCATACATACACCTTCGTTTGCAAAGAAAGGCTATTGTCACTGTTTTGATGTATGGAGTACTGTGATTGTTCCTAATACAGTTCTCAGTTGAATTGAATGTTTGATTTTGTATGTGATGAAATGGAGAATGCTGTGATTGGTGCATTCTTACACCTTCATTTGCATAGAAAGGCTATTGTCACTGATTTCATGTTTGGAGTCCTGTGATTGGTCCAAATGCAGTCCTCATTTGCATAAAACGTTTTCTTCTCTGTAATGAATTGGACAATGGTGTGAATTGTGCATACATATACTATCGTTTGCATAGAAAGGCCATTGTCACTGTTTTCATGTATGGAGTACTGTGATTGTTCCTAAAACAATTGTCATTTGAATTGAATGTTTGATTTTTTGTGTGATGAAATGGAGAATGCTGTAATTGGTGCATTCTTACACCTTTGTTTGCATAGAAAGGTCATTGTCACTGTTTTCATGTATGGAGTCCTGTGATTGGTCCAAATACATGCCTCATTTGCATAAAATGTTTTCTTCTCTGTAATGAATTGGACAATGGTGTGATTGGTGCATACATAGACCTTCGTTTGCAAAGAAAGGCTATTGTCACTGTTTTCAGGTATGGACTACTGTGATTGTTCCTAATACAGTCCTCAGTTGAATTGAATGTTTGATTTTGTGTGTGATGAAATGGAGAAGGCTGTGATTGGTGCACTCTTACACCTTCATTTGCATAGACAGGCTATTGTCACTGTTTTCATGTTTGGAGTCCTGTGATTGGTCCAAATACAGTCCTCATCTGCATAAAACGTTTTCTTCTCTGTAATGAATTGGACAATGGTGTGATTGGTGCATACAAACACCTTCCTTTGCAAAGAAAGGCTATTGTCATGGTTTTCATGTATGGAGTACTGTGATTGTTCCTAATACAGTCCTCAGTTGAATTTAATGTTTGACTTTGTGTGTGATGAAATGGAGAATGCTGTGATTGGTGCATTCTTACACCTTCGTTTGCATAGAAAGATCATTGTCACTATTTTCATGTATGGAGACCTGTGATTGGTCCAAATACATCCCTCATTTGCATAAAATATTTTCTTCTCTGTAATGAATTGGACAATGGTGTGATTGGTGCATACAGAGACCTTCGTTTGCATAGAAAGGTCATTGTCACTGTTTTCATGTATGGAGTCCTGTGATTGGTCCAAATACAGGCCTCATTTGCATAAAACGTTTTCTTCTCTGTAATGAATTGGACAATGGTGTGATTGGTGCATACATAGACCTTCGTTTGCATAGAAAGGCTATTGTCACTGTTTTCATGTATGGAGTACTGTGATTGTTCCTAATACAGTCCTCAGTTGAATGGAATGTTTGACTTTGTGTGTGATGAAATGGAGAATGCTGTGATTGGTGCATTCTTACACCTTCGTTTGCATAGAAAGGTCATTGTCACTATTTTCATGTATGGAAACCTGTAATTGGTCCAAATACATGCCTCATTTGCATAAAATATTTTCTTCTCTGTAATGAATTGGACAATGGTGTGATTGGTGCATACATAGACCTTCGTTTGCATAAAAAGGTCATTGTCACTGTTTTCATGTATGGAGTCCTGTGATTGGTCCAAATACAGGCCTCATTTGCATAAAACGTTTTCTTCTCTGTAATGAATTGGACAACGGTGTGATTGGTGCATACATACACCTTCGTTTGCAAAGAAAGGCTATTGTCACTGTTTTCATGTATGGAGTACTGTGATTGTTCCTAATACAGTCCTCAGTTGAATTGAATGTTTGACTTTGTGTGTGATGAAATGGAGAATGCTGTGATTGGTGCATTCTTACACCTTCGTTTGCATAGAAAGGCTTTTGACACTGTTTTCATGTTTGGAGTCCTGTGATTGGTCCAAATACAGTCCTCATTTGCATAAAACGTTTTTTCTCTGTAATGAATTGGACTATGGTGTGATTGGTGCATACATAGACCTTCGTTTGCATAGAAAGCACATTGTCACTTTTTTATGTATGGAATCCTGTGATTGGTCCAAGTACAGGCCTCATTTGCATAAAACATTTGCTACTCAGTAATGAATTGGACAATGGTGTGATTGGTGCATACATATACCTTCGTTTGCATAGAAAGGTCATTGTCACTGTTTTCATGTATGGAGTCCTGTGATTGGTCCAAATACAGGCCTCATTTGCATAAAACGTTTTCTTCTCTGTAATGAATTGGACAATGGTGTGATTGGTGCATACATACACCTTCGTTTGCAAAGAAACTCTATTGTCACTGTTTTCATGTATGGAGTACTGTGATTGTTCCTAATACAGTTCTCAGTTGAATTGAATGTTTGATTTTGTATGTGATGAAATGGAGAATGCTGTGATTGGTGCATTCTTACACCTTCATTTGCATAGAAAGGCTATTGTCACTGATTTCATGTTTGGAGTCCTGTGATTGGTCCAAATGCAGTCCTCATTTGCATAAAACGTTTTCTTCTCTGTAATGAATTGGACAATGGTGTGAATTGTGCATACATATACTATCGTTTGCATAGAAAGGCCATTGTCACTGTTTTCATGTATGGAGTACTGTGATTGTTCCTAAAACAATTGTCATTTGAATTGAATGTTTGATTTTGTGTGTGATGAAATGGAGAATGCTGTAATTGGTGCATTCTTACACCTTTGTTTGCATAGAAAGGTCATTGTCACTGTTTTCATGTATGGAGTCCTGTGATTGGTCCAAATACATGCCTCATTTGCATAAAATGTTTTCTTCTCTGTAATGAATTGGACAATGGTGTGATTGGTGCATACATAGACCTTCGTTTGCAAAGAAAGGCTATTGTCACTGTTTTCAGGTATGGACTACTGTGATTGTTCCTAATACAGTCCTCAGTTGAATTGAATGTTTGATTTTGTGTGTGATGAAATGGAGAAGGCTGTGATTGGTGCACTCTTACACCTTCATTTGCATAGACAGGCTATTGTCACTGTTTTCATGTTTGGAGTCCTGTGATTGGTCCAAATACAGTCCTCATTTGCATAAAACGTTTTCTTCTCTGTAATGAATTGGACAATGGTGTGATTGGTGCATACAAACACCTTCCTTTGCAAAGAAAGGCTATTGTCATGGTTTTCATGTATGGAGTACTGTGATTGTTCCTAATACAGTCCTCAGTTGAATTGAATGGTTGACTTTGTGTGTGATGAAATGGAGAATGCTGTGATTGGTGCATTCTTACACCTTCGTTTGCATAGAAAGATCATTGTCACTATTTTCATGTATGGAGACCTGTGATTGGTCCAAATACATCCCTCATTTGCATAAAATATTTTCTTCTCTGTAATGAATTGGACAATGGTGTGATTGGTGCATACATAGACCTTCGTTTGCATAGAAAGGTCATTGTCACTGTTTTCATGTATGGAGTCCTTTGATTGGTCCAAATACAGGCCTCATTTGCATAAAACGTTTTCTTCTCTGTAATGAATTGGAGAATGGTGTGATTGGTGCATACATACACCTTCGTTTGCAAAAAAAAGTCTATTGTCACTGTTTTCATGTATGGATTACTGTGATTGTTCCTAATACAGTCCTCAGTTGAATGGAATGTTTGACTTTCTGTGTGATGAAATGGAGAATGCTGTGATTGGTGCATTTTTACACCTTCGTTTGCATAGAAAGGCTTTTGACACTGTTTTCATGATTGGAGTCCTGTGATTGGTCCAAATACAGTCCTCATTTGCATAAAACGTTTTTTTCTCTGTAATGAATTGGACTATGGTGTAATTTGTGCATACATAGACCTTCGTTTGCATAGAAAGCACATTGTCACTTTTTTTATGTATGGAATCCTGTGATTGGTCCAAGTACAGGCCTCATTTGCATAAAACATTTGCTACTCAGTAATGAATTGGACAATGGTGTGATTGGTGCATACATAGACCTTCGTTTGCATAGACAGTTCATTGTCACTGTTTTCATGTATGGAGTCCTGTGATTGGTCCAAATGCAGTCCTCATTTGCATAAAACGTTTTCTTCTCTGTAATGAATTGGAAAATGGTGTGAATTGTGCATACATATTCTATCGTTTGCATAGAAAGGCCATTGTCACTGTTTTCATGTATGGAGTACTGTGATTGTTCCTAAAAAAATTGTCATTTAAATTGAATGTTTGATTTTGTGTGTGATGAAATGGAGAATGCTGTAATTGGTGCATTCTTACACCTTTGTTTGCATAGAAAGGTCATTGTCACTGTTTTCATGTATGAAGTCCTGTGATTGGTCCAAATACATGCCTCATTTGCATAAAACGTTTTCTTCTCTGTAATGAATTGGACAATGGTGTGATTGGTGCATACATAGACCTTCGTTTGGAAAGAAAGGCTATTGTCACTGTTTTCAGGTATGGACTACTGTGATTGTTCCTAATACAGTCCTCAGTTGAATTGAATGTTTGATTTTGTGTGTGATGAAATGGAGAATGCTGTGATTGGTGCATTCTTACACCTTCATTTGCATAGACAGGCTATTGTCACTGTTTTCATGTTTGGAGTCCTGTGATTGGTCCAAATACAGTCCTCATTTGCATAAAACGTTTTCTTCTCTGTAATGAATTGGACAATGGTGTGATTGGTGCATACAAACACCTTCCTTTGCAAAGAAAGGCTATTGTCATGGTTTTCATGTATGGAGTACTGTGATTGTTCCTAATACAGTCCTCATTTGAATGTTTGATTTTGTGTGTGATGAAATGGAGAATGCTGTGATTGGTGCATTCTTACACCTTCATTTGCATAGAAAGGCTATTGTCACTGTTTTCATGTTTGGAATCCTGTGATTGGTCCAAATACAGTCCTCATTTGCATAAAATGTTTTCTTCTCTGTAATGAATTGGACAATGGTGTGATTGGTGCATACATAGACCTTTGTTTGCAAAGAAAGGCTATTGTCACTGTTTTTGTGTATGGAATCCTGTGATTGTCCTAATAGAGTCCTCATTTGCATTGAATGTTTGCTTCCCTGTGTGATGAAATGGAGAATGCTGTGATTGGTGCATTCTTACACCTTCCTTTGCATAGAAAGGCCATTGTCACTGTTTTCATGTATGGAGTCCTGTGATTGGTCCAAATACCGGCCTCATTTGCATAAAACGTTTTCTTCTCTGTAATGAATTGGACAATGGTATGATTGGTGTATACATACACCTTTGTTTGCATAGAAAGGCTATTGTCATTATTTTCAGGTATGGAGTCCTGTGATTGGTCCAAATACAGGCCTCATTTATATAAAACATTTGCTTCTCTGTAATGAGTTGGAAATGGTGTGATTGGTGCATACATATACCGTCGTTTGCATAGAAAGGTTATTGTTACTGTTTTCATGTATGGAGTGCTGTGATTGTTCCTAATACAGTCCTCAGATGAATTGAATGTTTGACTTTGTGTTTGATGAAATGGAGAATGCTGTGATTGGTGCATTCTTACACCTTCGTTTGCATAGAAAGGTCATTGTCACTGTTTTCATGTATGGAGTCCTGTGATTGGTCCAAATACAGGCCTCATTTGCATAAAACGTTTTCTTCTCTGTAATGAATTGGACAATGGTGTGATTGGTGCATACATAGACCTTCATTTGCATAGAAAGCACATTGTCACTTTTTTTATGTATGGAATCCTGTGATTGGTCCAAATACAGGCCTCATTTGCATAAAACATTTGCTACTCAGTAGTGAATTGGAAACACCTTAGTTTGCAAGGAAAGGCTATTGTCACTATTTTCGTGTATGGAGTCCTGTGATTGGTCCTAAGACAGTCCTCATTTGCATTGAATGTTTGCTTCCATGTTTGATAAAATGGAGAATGCTGTGATTGGTGCATTCTTACACCTTTGTTTTCATAGACAGGCCATTGTAACTGTTTTCATGTTTGGAGTCCTGTGATTGGTCCAAACACAGGCTCCATTTGCATAGAATATTTGCTTCTTTGTGTGATGAAATTGAGAATGATGTGATTGGTGCATTCTTTCACCTTAGTTTGCATAGAAAGGACATTGTCACTGTTTTCATGTATAGTGTCCTGTGATTGGTCCAAACACAGGCCTCATTTGCATTTGTTTTCTTCTGTGTGTGATGAAATGGACAATGGTGTGATTGGAGCATACATACACCTTCTTTTGCATAGAAAGTCTTTTGTCAAATTTTTCGTCTATGGATTCCTGTGATCGTTCCTAATATGGTCCTCATTTGCATTGAATGTTTGCTTCTGTGTGTGATGAAATATGGAATGCTGTGATTGGTGCATTCTTACACCTTTGTTTGCATAGATAGGCCATTGTCACTGTTTTCATATATGGTGTCCTGTGATTGGTCCAAACACAGGCCTCATTTGCATTGGTTAGCTTCTGTGTGTGATGAAATGGACAATGATGTGATTGGTGCATTTTCAGACCTTTGTTTGCATAGAAAGGCCATTGTAACCGTTTTCATATATGGTGTCCTGTGATTGTTCCAAATACAGGCATCCTTTGCATTGAATGGTTGCTTTCGTGTGTGATGAAATGGAAAATGATATGATTGGTGCATACATAGACCTTCATTTGCATAGAAAGCCCATTGTCACTCTTTTCATGTATGGTGTCGTGTGATTGGTCCAAATACAGGCCTCATTTGCATAAAACTTTTGCTTCTCTGTAATGAATTAGACAATGGCGGGATTGGTGCATACATAGACCTTCTTTTGCATAGAAAGGCTATTGTCACTGTTTTCGTGTATGGAGTCCTGTGATTGTTCCTAATACAGTTCTCATTTGCATTGAATGTTTGCTTCTGAGTGTGATGAAATGGAGAATGATGTGATTGGTGCATATATAGACCTTCGTTTGCATAGAAAGGCTATTGTCACTCCTTTCGTGGATGGAGTCCTGTGGTTGTTCCTAATACAGTCCTCATTTGCATTGAATGTTTGCTTCTGCGTGTGATGAAATGGAGAATGCTGTGATTGGTGCATTCTTACACCTTCGTTTGCATAGAAAGGCCATTGTCACTGTTTTGTACATAGCGTCCTGCCTTTGGTCCAAATACAGGCCTCATTTGCATAGAATGTTTGCTTCTGTATATGATGAAATGGAGAATGATATGATTGGTGCATATATAGACCTTCCTTTGCCTAGAAAAGCCATTGTCACTGTTTTTGTGTAAGGAGTCCTGTGATTGGTCCAAACACAGGCCTCATTTGCAAAGAATGTTTCCTTCTGAGTGTGATGAAATGGAGAATGATATGATTGGTGCATATATAGACCTTCATTTGCATAGAAAGTCCATTGTCACTGTTTTCGTGTATGGAGTCCTGTGATTGGTCCAAATACAGGCCTCATTTGCATACAACGTTTGCTTCTCTGTAATGAATTGGACAATGGTGTGATTGGTGCATACATAAACCTTTGTTTGCATAGGAAAGCTATTGTCACTGTTTTTGTGTATGGAGTCCTGTGATTGTTCTTAATACAGTCCTCATTTGCATTGAATGTTTGCTTCTGTGTGTGATGAAATGGAGAATGCTGTGATTGGTGCATTCTTACACCTTCATTTGCATAGAAAGTACATTGTCACTGTTTTCATGTATGGTGTCCTGTGATTGGTCCAAACACAGGCCTCATTTGCATAAGATGTTTGCTTCTGCGTGTGATGAAATGGACCATGGTTTGATTTGTGCATTTTCAGACCTTTGTTTGCATAGAAAGACCATTGTCACTGTTTTCGTGTATTGAGTCCTGTTATTGGTCCAAGCACAGGCCTCATTTGCATAGAATGTTTGCTTCTGAGTGTGAGGAAATGGAGAATGATATGATTGGTGCATATATAGACCTTCATTTGCATAGAAAGGCCATTGTTACTATTTTCATGTATGGATTTCTGTGATTGGTCTAAATACAGTCCTCATTTGCATAAAATGTTTGCTTCTGTGTATGCTGAAATGGACAATGGTGTGATTGGTGCATTTTTAGACCTTTTTGTGCATAGAAAGGCCATTGTCACAGTTTTCATGTATGGTTTCCTGTGATTGGTCCAAACACAGGCCTCATTTGCATTGAATGTTTGCTTCTTTGTGTAATGAAATGTAGAATGATGTGATTGGTGCATACATAGACCTTCGTTTGCATAGAAAGGACATTGTCACTGTTTTCGTGTATGGAGTCCTGTGATCGGTCCAAACACAGGCCTCATTTGCATAGAACATTTTCTTCTGAGTGTCATGAAATGGAGAATGATATGATTGGTGCATATATAGACCTTCGTTTGCATAGAAACGCCATTGTCACTGTTTTCTTGTATCGAGTCCTGTGATTGGTCCAAAAACAGTCCTCATTTGCATGTCCTCATTGCAGTCCAATGTTTCCTTCTGTGTGTGATGAAATGGGCAATGGTGTGATTGGTGCATTTTTAGACCTTTGTTTGCATAGAAATGCCATTGTCACCGTTTTCTTGTATGGTGTCCTATGATTGGTCCAAACACAATTCTCATTTGCATTGAATGTTTGCTTCTATGTGTGATGAAATGAAAAATGTTGTGATTGGTGCTTACATAGACCTTCGTTTGCATAGAAAGGACATTGTCACTGTTTTCATGTATGGAGTCCTGAGATTGTTCCAAAACAGGCCTCATTTGCATTGAATGTTTGCTTCTTTGTGTGATGAAATGGACAATGGTATGATTGGTGCATTTTAAACCTTTGTTTGCATAGAAAGGACATTATCACCGTTTTCATGTATGGTGTCCTATGTTTGGTCCAAATACAGGCCTCCTTTGCTTTGAATGTTTGCTTCTGTGTGATGAAATGGAGAATGGTGTGATTGGTGCATTCTTAGAGCCTAATTTGCATAAAAAGTATATTGTTACTGTTTTCATGTATGGAATCCTGTGATTGGTCCAAACACAGGCCTCCTTTGCATTGAATGTTTGCTTCTTTGTGTGATGAAATGGAGAATGGTGTAATTGGTGCATTCTTAGACATTAATTTGCATAAAAACGATATTGTCACTGTTTTCATGTATGGAGTCCTGTGATTGGTCAAAATACAGGCCTCATTTATATTGCATGTTTGCTTCTGTGGGATGAAATGGAGAATGGTGTGATTGGTACATTCTTAGAGCTAATTTGCATAAAAGGATATTGTTACTGTTTTCATGTATGGAATCCTGTGATTGGTCCAAACACAGGCCTCATATGCATAGAATGTTTGCTTCTGTGTGATGAAATGGAGATTGGTGTAATTGGTGCATTCTTAGACATTAATTTGCATAAAAAGGATATTGTCACTGTTTCCATGTTTGGAGTCCTGTGATTGGTCAAAATACAGCCTCATTTATATTGAATGTTTGCTTCTGTGTGATGACATGGAGAATGGTGTGATTGGTGCATTCTTAGACCTCCGTTTGCATAAAAAATGTATTGTCACTTTTTTCTTGTATAGAGTCCTGTGATTGATCCAAATACAGGCCTCATTTGCATAGAATATTTGCTTCTGTGTGATGAAATGGAGAATGGTGTGGTTGGTGCATTCTTAGACCTTAATTTGCATAAAAAGTATATTGTCACTATTTTCATGTATGAAGTACTGTAATTGGTCCAAATACACGCCTTCATTTGTATGGAATGCCTGCATCTGTATGTAATGAAATGGAGAATGGTGTGATTGGTGCACTCTTAGACCTTCATTTGCATAGAAAGGCCATTGTCTGTTTTCATGTATGGAGTCCTCTGATTGGTCCAAATACATGCCTCATTTGTATTGAATGCCTGCATCTGTATGTGATGAAATGGAGAATGGTGTGATTGGTACACTACTAGACCTTTGTTTGCATAGAAAGGCCATTGTCACTGTTTTCATGTATGGAGTCCTCTGATTGGTCCAAATACTGACCTCATTTGTATTGAATGCCTGCATCTGTATGTGATGAAATGGAGAATGTTGTGATTGGTGCATTCTGAGACCTTCATTTGCATAGAAAGGCTATTGTCACTCTTTTCATGGGTGTCCACAGGAATCTTCAGTTGTTAAATATGAATTCAATAGTAAAACTCACTCATGTATGATTACATATCTTATTTTATACAACATGTACCTATGAAGAGCTTCTACTATAATAGATTTATAACATCTATCAAATTTAATAATCTTTGCAGATTATTACTTGAAATTTAGAAGCCTTCAGCTTCTTCAGGCCTGGGATATTAGTTTGGCTCAAATTTGTCTAATTGTATAGCTGGAAGTATTTCCTACCTTGGGCTGAAGCACAAACCACTCATCACACGGATTTTCAAAGTTCCATGAGTCAAAAGCAATCTCCACCTCTCCAAGGAAACTGTTGCGTCCAAACCGATCATAGTGCCAGACTGAGAGCTGCAGAGTTCTTGTTTCCAGCTGGGTGTGGCTGATAGTATACTACAAATAAGATAGAAAATGTCACATTCTGCATGGAGGGGTCTAATTGTAGAGCAGAGCAGGCTGAAATTTGCTTCACTAATTTTCAGACCATAGGCATCAGCAATATGAATAAAAGCCTATTTTTCCTACAATTGAAGTTATGCTGCAAAAAAACTAGGTTATACCTAGTTAAGAAATATGTATGTATAAATATATTTATATATTATTATATATTGTTATTTCTATTTATTCATATGATTTATTATAGAGGAGTCAGCAAACTTCAGAGATAATATGAAAGTGTTAGGTGATAAAGAAGCCTTTTCCCAATTTTACCTGTTTGGTTTTGTTTTTCTCATGTCTACCTTGTAGCTCCAGATTTAATATAACAATACTATAACTTACTTATTCATAACAAAAATTCTTAAATCTGGAAAAAGTATTGACATGAGAAATTTGTAACCTACGCTTCATAAATCCAAGTTTAAGTGCAAAAGTTAAAAAAAACCTACACACAGGTTGAGCAGAAAGTAGGTGTTATGGGCTTGCTTTATTTCCCCCAGAAGAATATTAACCAGGGACTTGACCACAAACCCTCTCTTTTGTTGTTCTGAATATCCATCTGGGTCATATTTTAGACTGACTGATTTCTGTTCTTGACTTGGTGTGCATTTCTGTCCCATCTGTTACTAGCAGATTGACTTTGATGCTTTGCTCCCTGAATTTCTCTGTCACTGTGTTTATATATTCTGCTTGGGCTCATCTTTGCTATCCTGTTATGACCACTGGTTTCACATTCAGCCTGTGTTTGTTCATCTTTATTTGATCTGTTTTAATATTGGCCCCTGCTTCTGCACATATTTCTGCTGATACATGTAGACTACTGGCTTTCTTCTATAACTAACCCACACTGTAATAGACTCTTAACCCTTTATTCTGGCCATAAGTCCATGCATTTTCTCATGATTAGTAACACATTCTATCCTTCATCTGTCTCACCAGAGAAGATGGATTCAGAGTGAGAGAAGTGGTTGTTTGTGGGCTACCCATAAGAAATAAGAGTTTCTTTAGAATTTAGAACCTAAGGTTCTTTTTTTGTTTGTTTGTTTGTTTTCTTTTCTTTTTTTTTTATTTATTGGATATATTCTATATTTACAATTCATTTCCCTTTTTCTGGTTCCCCACCCCCAAAGGTCCCACTTGCCCTTTTCCCTCCCTCTGCTCCCTCATCCACCCCCTCCCACCTCACTGTTCTTGTACTCCGCCACAATGATGTTTTGGTCCATTCTAGCACCAGTGTCCACTCCTTTCTTCTTGTGAGACTTATGTGATTTATGTCTTTAGTGTTCCAAGCTTCTAGGCTAATATCCACTTATAAGTGACTGTATACCATGGGTATTCTTTTGAGACTGGGTCACCTCACTTAGTATGATGAGTTCTCCAGCTCCATCCATTTCTCTAAGAATTTCATGAATTCATTGTTTCTAATGGCTGAATAGTACTCCATTGTGTATATATACCACATTTTTTGTATCCATTCCTCTGTTGAGGGACATCTGGGTTCTTTCCAGCTTCTGGCTATTATATATAAGGCTGCTATGAACATAGTGGAGCATGTATCCTTATTGCATGCTGGGGAATCTTCTGGGTATATTCCCAGGAGTGGTATGGCTGGGTCCTCCGGAAGTATCATGTCCAGTTTTCTAAGGAACCGCCATACTGATTTCCAGAGTGGTTGTACCGGCTTGCATTCCCACCAGCAGTGGAGGAGTGTTCCTCTTTCTCCACATCCTCGCCAACACCTGATGTCTTCTGAGTTTTTAATCTTAGCCATTCTGACTAGTGTGAGGTGAAATCTCAGGGTTGTTTTAATTTGCATTTCCCTAATGACTAATGATGTTGAACATTTTTTAAGGTGTTTCTCAGCCATCTGAATTTCTTCAGGTGAAAAGTCTCTGTTTAGCTCTGTACCCCATTTTTGGATAGGGTTATTTGGTTTTCTGGGGTCTAACCTCTTGAGTTCTTTGTATACATTGGAAATTAGCCCTCTGTCGGATGTGGGGTTGGTGAAGATTTTTTCCCAATTTGTTGGTTGCCGATTTATTCTTTTGACAGTGTCTTTTGCCTTACAGAAACTTTGTAATTTTATGAGGTCCCATTTGTCTATTCTTGCTCTTAGAGCATAAGCAATTGGTGTTCTGTTCAGGAATTTTTCCCCTGAGCCAATGTCCTCAAGGGTCTTCCCCAGTTTCTTTTCTATTAGTTTTAGTGTGTCTGGTTTTATGTGGAGGTCCTTGATCCACTTGGAGTTGAGCTTAGTGCAAGGAGATAAGAGTGGATCAATTCTCATTCTTCTGCATGTTGACCTCCAGTTGAGCCAGCACCATCTGTTGAAAAGGCTATCTTTTTTCCATTGGATGTTTTCAGCTCCTTTGTCAAAGATCAATTGGCCATAGATGTGTGGGTTCAATTCTGGGTCTTCGATCCTATTCCATTGATCCGCCTCCCTGTCACTGAACCAATACAATGCAGTTTTTAATACTACTGTTCTGTAATATTGCTTGAGGTCCGCGATATTGATTCCCCCAGAAGTTCTTTTGCTGTTGATGATAGTTTTAGCTATCCTGGGTTTTTTGTTATTCCAGATGAATTTGAGAATTGCTCTTTCTAACTCTATGAAGAACTGAGTTGGGATTTTGATGGGGATTGCGTTGAATCTGTATATTGCTTTGGGCAAGATTGCCATTTTGACTATATTAGTCCTGCCAACCCACGAGCATGGAAGATTTTCCCATTTTCTGATGTCTTCTTCAATTTCCCTCTTCAGAGACCTGAAGTTTTTGTCATATAAATCTTTCACATGTTTGGTTAGCGTCACTCCAAGATACTTTATATCATTTGTGGCTATTGTGAAGGGTGTCATTTCCTTAATTTCTTTCTCGGCCTGCTTATCCTTCACGTATAGGAAGGCTACTGATTTGCTTGAGTTGATTTTATAGCCTGCCACTTTGCTGAAGTTGTTTATCAGTTGCAGGAGTTCTCTGGTGGAGGTTTTTGGGTCACTGAAGTATACTATCATATCATCTGCGAATAGTGATAGTTTGACTTCTTCCTTTCCGATTTGTATCCCTTTGACTTCCCTCTGTTGTCAAATTGCTCTAGCTAGTACCTCAAGTACTATATTGAAGAGATATGGTGAGAGGGGGCAGCCTTGTTCTTTAACCTAGGCATTTTCTAATCTGACTTTACATTGCTGGTATTGTTCATTTAACACACACCTATATTTATCCAAACTCAGAGATCCTAATGAGAAACAGTACATAACCCTTGTTAGCAGTGCAAAAAATACATGCAAATTGACAATGTCCCTTTAAGATACCAGGAAAGCAGAATCTCAAATGTGTAACTTATTTTGTTACAAGATATACTAGCTTAGATATAATTAGTAACTTTAATAGATCATTTCAACTTATGGTATAACCACAGCCACAGCAGAGGGTGAACAAAGCAGAATAGTTCACTTTGTTTTTCTTTTCCAAAACATTTAGGAAATCTAATACCATTCAAATTCTTGTTTTCTAAAACACACACACACACACACACACACACACACACACATTTTGAAATGGTACATCTAGTTAGTCTTTTCTTTTTGGATTGTTTGTATTTTGATATAAGGAATGGTCTCAGTCTTGACTGGTCTCATTTTGTAGGCCAGGCTTGCTTAGATATCACTATGCTATCTCAGGCTAGCCATGAACTCTTAACAATATTCCTGTCCCAACCTTCTTGTATGTAGTTAATTCTAAACCAATGAGGTTCTACTTAACATGTTCTTATGATAGTATTTATTTACCTTTAATGTTTCGTTGAATTCTGGATTGGTACCTGTCCTGATTTTGGTCTTACGCTTATTGTTCCGGGACTTGTCTGGAAGAAGGTATGACTTGACATAACTATAAATAACAAAGGATAAAAATCATCATTTACAAATATACTCTGTGAGAAACATTCCAGGATTTCAGTTAGAAAAGTGAATGGGTAAGTGGAAAAAAGAGATGGAAATGAAGAGACTTTAGTTTGTACAATAGGATATCATACATATAATGCTGGGCTTTCTATGAGAAAGTAACAGTGATGGATATTGGTAGAGAATAGGCTTTGGCATCAAGCAACATTATGTGGGACTACCTATGCATCACTCCTTTTGATAGTCTTGGGTTTTTTACACTGTTGTGTATTTGTTTTGTCAAGTGTAGAAAGTGGGATAGTAACAATCCCTAACCCACAAAACACATGAGGAACTTCAGTATTGTCTTATTGCATAAATGGAATCCGATAAAATCAATAGTCTCACAACCTTTTCTGGAGATATATGTCTCTTCATTACTATCTTCTGAGGTCAGAGCATAGACCACTGGAGTGAATGAATGAAAGGAAACAGTTAAAAGGAAGAAATGGAAAATGACAATTTTATAGTTCAACCCAATACCTTAGCTTGTGCTAGCTAGTTCTTTTAGAAGCCTCTTGGGACAGGGACATCAGAGTAGACAGAGACATGCACGAGATTCAAACATATTATACCATACATCTAAAGCACATATGATAGGATTTTAGATGGTTTCTTTCCATGCTAGCCAAAATAATTATATTTGTAGCCATTTAAAATCTAGACAATAGGAAGTGAACAAAGTAGTCACACCACTAACTGAGAAGCTATTCCTAACTGATAGATTCTGGGAGAGAGAAAATGGCTTTCTTTAATGCAGTAACACTGGGTATAACCAAATATACTCCAAGTAAGGCCTCATGCTCAGGAGTAGTTAACCAACTCCATGTTTGTTTGTTTTTTTTGCTTTTGTTTGTTTGTTTGTTTTTGTTGTTGTGTTGTGTGTGTGTGTGTGCATGCTTTCTTTTTTTCTGAGAGAGAAAAAGAACATGAAGTTAACAGGGGGATGTGGGAGGCTTAGGAGGAGAAAGAATGCAATTAAATATATTGTATGCAAATTTTGAAACAATCAGCTTGCTTCCACCTCGAGTGGCCTCTGTGCAAGCTAAATGCTTGTTACTCTGGAATCATATTATGGATGCTTGTTACTCTGGAATCATATCATGGATTCTTTCAAATCAAGTAAGCAAATATACAAACATCATCCTCATACTTCAGAAGAGTTCTTAATTGAAGGGAATCTTTAACCTCTTCTGAAAAGGAAATGCACATGCAGACAGAGAAGGCAGTACTAGAGACAGTAGAGGGACATCCTATGTGCTTACGCATCTGTCCTCTGTTTCTTTTCATCTCCTATGGCCAGGTTTCTGCAGCTCTTGACAAAAATGTATAGCCCGCCGGTTTTGTAGCAGTAGCTGATGTGGAGAAGAATCTCACCAGTGACTTTCACGTTGCCATAGTCTCCTGTTTCACTGTAAACACTCATCATGCTGTTAAGGCTAGTCTGGAAAAAAGATAATAGAAGTGGCCCAGTGTTATTCTAAGGCTCTAGTCACAAAATCCTCCCTCATTAATCAATTGCAATGGTTGTTCTATGTAACTAGCACTGGAGTCAAAAGCGAGAAAAGAAAGCAAGTCACTAGCTTTGCTTGTTTTGCTGATGGTACATAAAATTCTAACCTGAGAAGAATACCCATTAGCCAGCTCCATTAGTAAGGGGGGCAGGAAACTTGCTGAAAGAGGAGGCATCTCTTTTGGGTTAGCTGAAATCTTTCGTGTTTTGGAGTGAGTATGGAGTCATTTAGTGATTTCTAATATAATCTTGCTCCTTTCTCCCTGTCACTATATGCCTTTTGCTGCTAGACTTAAGTGTGATCTATTTAAATATCTAGAATGTAATGATCAGGAAAAAGAAGAGCTTGCTCAATATGAGTTAAATTTTAAATGGCTTTCTTTATATTCACATGGTGTATGCTGTCACTCCTGGAGGAACCACAGCTGCAGCCTTAACAAAGGTATGGCATAACATCCCATACTCGCAAGGCTGACATTCATAGCTGTGTGGTTACATAGATAATCCATGATCCATAGCTTTGATATTCCATGGAATAGTAATGAGCAAATTTATAGCATCAAAAAATTAAAGTACCTCAATTAATCAAAAACACAAAAACATTCTATAAGGATGAGTAAAGATTTTGTCAAGAAATTTGTAACATGAAATGCATAGTTCAAATTAGTATAGCATTATTATTATTTAGTTACAGAAACAAAGACACTATCTTAGTAACATGATGGACACAAAAGACCAGTAACATTTGTGAATGATGCTCACAACCTCTCTTTCATAACCTCTCTTTCACCATGGAGAAACAAGGACTATAGCAGTACAAATAGCTGAGAATTGGCATTTGTTTAAAAAGATAGGTTTATAGGCATGAAAGCTATATATGGAACATTTATCTGTTATATATCATATCTGGATATATGAATGTATAAATCATGTGTGGATATATGAATATATCTATGTATCTTTCTATGTACTGATCTTACTATGCATCTGTCTACTGGTCTATGAATGGATTTTATTGTTATTGTTTTATAAAGGCTTTTGTATTTCAAATATGATGTATTTCTTCAAGGAACAGGATGTATCTGACTTAGCTCATAATCTCTTTTAAGCTGAAGTCAAAGGTAAGAATAATCCAAGAATTCTAAAATTGCACATAAGCTATTTCTTAGAGAGCCAGTAAGTAACTGAATTCATTTTTGCTATTTTCAAAATAATGCAACATGGATTTTAAACTTTAACTACATAACAAATTACCTAAGGATAATTTTTAAATGAAGATTAAGTCTGGGATAGTCTGACATTTTAATTTTTGACAGACATCTAGGACTTAAGGACCCAAATTATGTGTGCTTATATCCCAGGGTACCATTGTAAATTCATGGACAAATCACTGAAGATTTTAAAGGGAAACACAGCATCCATCAGACACTATACAGAGGAGGCAAGGTACTAGCTAGCAGTTTTTAGTGTCATTAATATGATTTTTTATTTTCTAAAGAATTCCTATTTGTGATATGCTGAGCTTTTGACAATTTTTCAATCTAAAACAAAATTATATATATATATGTATATATATATATATATATATATATATATGTATGTATATATAATCTTATAGCTTAGGAGATAGATCCAGAGGTTGTTGAGTTTTCTGAAACACAATGAATTGTCTCAAATACAATGAATCAAGCTCAAGAGGCAGAAACAAAATATTGTTGAATGTCAAGTAAACATGGTAATAGCTATTGAGATTCTAAGACCTGACACACTATTCAGTACTCAGCAGGTACACTGATCCTATTAGTAATAACAGAAAAAACTTAAGAACAGAATAAAATGTTTACCTGAATTATTTTTCAAGTATTTTTTAAGTTCAAAAGAGAATATTAAGTTTTTGGAAAACAAGACTTTACTTTTAACCGAGGAGTTACATGAGAGAATATCAGAAACATTAGGAGCTCTATAAATTGAGAAAGTTTGGAGGTCCAAGCTTTTACAGTAGTGTTGATCCATGGACCATGCCATGTTTCAAGTCTTAATAGTGTCATGAATTACCTTCAGCCATATTAGTGAACTCTGGTTAATATGTTAGCAATAGCATGTCACGGAGGAAAGTTCTGGGTTTCTAGTGAAATGTCCTATAGATCACAGCTCATTGCCTCCTATTACAACTGACTTTCTCAACATTCTCCATCCCTCTGTAGCTACATAATCAAAGAGGGATGTAGGGTCCCTATGATTAGAAGAAAATTTAGGAAGTTACAAAATCTGAGACTTGGATTTAAAATAATTATGACAATTTTACTACTAACAACTCCATTTTCTTTATCAATACACGGCTGTGATTTAAAATGGGGATGCTTACTGCCTTTTAGGACTTGTCTTTCGCCTAGTACTCAGATCATTACATTTAACAAACTGGAATCCTACAGACATGTTAGCTCATGAATCCCTTCGAAGGGAGTATTTGGCTACATACGAGTCAGAAAACAGGTGAAACTTCTCATCCAACCACATTTCCCAAACTATGGAACTTGTGCAATACAGTTGGGAAGAGGGAAATGACAAAGGTGAAAACTCACAGTGTCTGAATCAGCATCAGGCACATTTAGGTAGCTCCTCTTCCTATCAGATCCTGCTTGGGAGTTCTTTAAGGATGCCATCCAATGACCAAAAGAAAAAGTGTATTAGAGCACAGAAAACAGAGAAGCAAAGAAATGCACAGTTAAAGAGGTGGATACAATGCCATGTATGTTGCTAAAGGCCTGCTCTCAAGGGAGATCTTTAATTTAAGGTAAGAGCAGAATTTTCCCTGCAGACAGTGGGATGCTCTGGAGAGGTTTTTGTTTGTTTGTTTGTTTGTTTGTTTGTTTTGTTTTTTTAAAGTGGGAAAGAAAGCTGAGTAGGGATTGTTGTAGTAATGTGGTTGATGATAGTGTAGAGAACAGTTGGAGTGTTGAGAGAATGGTAGGCGGGAAACTCACCAACAGAACAGGAATAATCTGTAGACTTGACATGACTGGACATGAAATTAGAAAATGAAGAAATTTAAGAATTTCTTTGGGTATTTATGAAACAATTGAGTATGTTTATAGGAGTTCCAAATGGCTCATGTCAATGGTCATATTATAGTAATTAGCTTTTCTATCTCCTTCACCATTTAATTCTTTGTGCTGGGAGTCTTCAAATCCCTCTTATTCAGTTCTTTATAAAATGGGAATGAAGCATTCCAAAGCTGTGTGAAGATCATGGAAAAAGAAGGAAGGATTCAGGAATCAAAATACAGTGTAAGTTGGTGTGAGGGCACAGGGTAAGCAGGAATCTAAAATAGAATGGTCATACGATGATCACATCTTACCATGTCTTTTGAAAAGGAACTGGGGATGAACAAGAGAAAGAAAGATTGTGTGAGAGTGCTTACAGTTGACAGGCCACTTGCCAGACTGTGGGTATTTGCAGAAAACCTGGAGGACACTAAGTCAACACCATCTTCAGTGTCTTCTAAGGAGTTCTAGGAAAGGATGGAAAAGACAATGCCTTAGTTTATTTCTATCATAGGAAGCTTTTATTCACATGAAAAAGAAAGAGATTTATTTCACAGATACTCAGACAATCAAGGAAAACCAGAGAAATCAAGTCTCAGGTTTAGGCTTTTGTTCATCTTAATTGCCAAATCAAAGAAGTAGACAGGGTCAGGGCCTTGTGGATAGTCTTTTTCCACATAATGCTTGCTTGATGGAAAGAACATAAAATTTGGAATGACACAGACATGGGTTTAATTCCTACCTCCCCGGTCCCTAAGGTGATCCAATTTGGACAATATGCTTAAGGTTTTTTTTTTTTTATAAAACTCGCCCTCCCCTACACACTTTCCTTCACACAAACTCTCCCTGTCTCTCTAAACTGTCTCTACCACCACCTTATTGTTATTCTTTCTTCCTTATGTGAATAATTGCTTAGTAGTATATTTTTATCATGAAAATTCATGAATTATTTTTAACTTACATTTTGATGCTTAATATAACTTCTATAAGACCAGTGATCTTCACTGGTATGCTTTTTTAAAAATAGAATTTAAAGACTCATTTAATGTGTATATGTATCTTTTTGCTTCTTTGATCTTAGCTCTATTAGTACAGCTTTACCAATTTATAGAATGGCATTTGTTTTTAAAATGTTTTACAACCATTCCAAGATTTCTTTCTTTTCCTAACTATATTTGACCTTAAACTGTTTTCAATGTGGGCTTTTGTTTGGTAAGTCTTAGAGGCCATGCTTTCTTTAAATAGGATTTTTTTTAAGTTCTTACTGTTTTCATCTTGAACTCAGTATTACCATAGAAAACTGCCATTAATTTGCTTTTTGCTTTTTATGTAAAATAAAATTTATTTCTATATGTTTTAAAGAATTTTCTCTTATATTTGATATTCTTTGACTTTAAT
The DNA here is from genome assembly GCA_964023405.1 of Apodemus agrarius. NCBI lineage: Eukaryota > Metazoa > Chordata > Mammalia > Rodentia > Muridae > Apodemus > Apodemus agrarius. The sequence continues at coordinate 11,518,181 of OZ030010.1, forward strand.
GTTTCTATGTGTAAATTATTTATTTCTCATCTTAGATACTTTTAAACTAGATATTTCTTTAAAATGTAGCAAAAACATCCCTACTGTTGTATCAGCTAGTGTTTTCTTATGCTTCCTATTTTGACAGTGATTGTGTAGCAGTTATAACACAACCTTCTAGTCTTCATGATTTTTTACTTTGCTGTGAAATTAGATTATGAAATTTTTCAAGCTTTCATATAACAAGGGGTGTGTTCAGAAATGTGTCCATGCATTCAGGAATATAGAAAGATTAATATAATGAACTCATAGTACTAATCATTCAGTCTTAGAGTCTTTTACACACGAGAGTATCTATTTTTGTTCTGGGCTCATGGCATGTTAATATGAATTTCAGAATTCTCATGCCCATTTTTACAAAATATCTTAGTTGAGTTTTGATTGGTATTGAATCCATCGATTATCCTGGAAGGAGTTTTTATTTTAAAAACATGAATTTTCCTAAACTATAAATAGAGTACCTCTCTATTTATTTAGGCCTCTAATTCAGCTCAACAGTTTTTTAAGTCACAAAGTACATACACATTATGTATTCAAAAATACACTAATTTCCTACCTTTTTTTGAAGAATTTTTCATGTCGTTATTAAGACTACATTTGCGACTTGATTTTCTAGCTGTTTACTAATAGTATGTACCATATAATTGGATTTTATAAATAATCCTATATCTTAAGACCTTGATTAATTGACTATAGTCATATCATATTGCTGATTCTACCTTAAACTCATTCGAATGACTAACATCAAAAACTCAAGTGACAGCATATGCTGGCAAGGATGTGAAACAAGGGAAACACTCCTCCATTGTGAGTAGGAGTGCAAACTTGTATAACCACTCTGGAAATCAATCTGGCAGTTTCTCAGAAAACTGGAAATAGTTCTACCTAAGACCCAGCTATACCGCTCCTGGACATATACCAAACAACACTATATCATACAACAAGGATACATGTTCCACTATGTTCACAAAAATTTTATATGCAATAGCCAGAAACAAGAAACAACCTAGATGTACCTCAATCAAATAGATATAGAAAATGTAGTACATCTATCTACACAATGGAATACTATTTAGCTATTAAAACAAGGATATTTTGAATTTTGCAGGCAAATTGATGGAATTAGAAAATATCATCCCCAGTGAGGTAACCCAGACTCCAAAGGACATGCATGGTCTGTACTTATTAATAAGCAGATATTAGCCATAAAGTACAGGATAGCCATGATATCCCACAGTCCCAAAGAAGCTAAATAAGAAGGGAGGCCCATATGAAAATGCTTGAATCTCACTTAGAAGGGGGAATAAAACAGTCATAGGAGGCAGGAGGAGGAAAGGACCTGAGTGGGAGAAGGGATCGGAAGGGGAATGGGGGGGGGTTCAGGATCAGGTGTGGGGAGAAATGGGAGAAGAGGCCAGAAGGCATGGAAAATAAATGAAAATCTGTAGCTGCCAGTGGTCAGGGGAGGGAGAATTTAGTGTCAGAGATCTGGGATCTGGGAGGCTCCCAGCAGTCAATGCTGGTAACCTTAGCCAAGATGTATAACAGTAGGGACATGAAACTTGAAGTAGCTACCTCCTGTAGTCAGGCAGGACTCCCAGTGGAGGGATAAGGGCACCAGCCCTCCCACAAAACTGTTGTGGATAGGCTTGGTGATATTTGTATTTTGAGGCTAATTCTGCTCTCTTGGGGACAAGGAGTAAGTCACATACTCAGGTGACTTCTTGTGAATTAATCCCCTAATGAATAAAGAAGCCAATCACTGGGCAAGTAGGAGGGACTTCTGGTTTGGATAGAGGAAGAGAGGAAGCAGGAGAGAGTTAGGTCCCTTTTTGGAGAGGGATAGCTTGAGGACAAGATGTAGCTATGAGTGTCTCCTGGTTTCAATGGTGGATCCATCAGGTTTCACCACAGAGGATTTAGATTTAATAAAGCTTACAAGATCAGGATTTTAGTTGCTGCTCCCAGTGATTGATTTACCATCATTTCTAAACTAAGTTTGTATTGTGTTTTCCTTGCCTGATGTGCACCACAAAGGCCATGGGGGTTTTGAAGCATGGGGCTGGCATGGAAGCGACCTGCCAGTAGGAATTTAGCCAGCTGGGTGGAGAGATTTTGGAGTTTTGAGTCATAGTCTCCATGAGATAAAAACAGGTTAGCCATTGCCTACCAATTCATGACTGGACAGGCCACCAGGGCAGAGAGTTGTGGAGAATGTGTCGGTTCATTTTTAATATTTCCCACAACACAAAACTTTTGGTCTAAAAGGTGTCCTGTCTAAAAGAAATGCAGAGACAAAAATAGAGCAGAGACTGAGGGAATGGCCAACCAATAATCAACTTGATTGGCCCAACTTGAGAGCCATCCCATGGATAAGCACCAATCCCTGGCACTATTAGTAACACTTGTGCTTGCAGATAGGAGCTTAGCATAACTGTCATCTGAGAGGATCCACCCAGCAGCTGATTGAAACAAATGCAGATACCCACAGCTAAACAGTGGAATGAGTTCAGGGACCCCTATGGAAGAATAGGAGGAAGGATTGAAGGCCCTGAAGGGGATAGGATCTCCACAGGAAGACCAGCAAAGTCAACTAACCTGGACCCTTGGGTGCTCTCAGAGACTGAGCCACCAACCAAAGAGCACACACTGGCTGGACTGAGGCCCCTGGCACATATGGAACAGATGTACAGCTCAGTCTCATGTGGGTCCCCCAACAACTGGCATTACAGGGTTGCTTTGTCTGGCCTCAGTGGGAGAGTATGGCCCTAATCCTCCAGACTTAATGCTCCAGGATGGGGGATACCCAGGGAGATGCCACACTCTCAGAGGAGGAGGGGTGCCCCAGGGGGAGGGACTCTGTGAAGGGGGTACTAGAGGGCAGGGTAGCATTTACAATGTAAAAATGTAATAAATTAATTAATTACTTAAGAAATCACAATCTAGAAAGACAAGCTGAAATTTCCTTTTCAGTGTTATTTCCTTTGTAATGCCCATTGTTCTGGTTATTTCTCTGGCAACTTGACATACACTAGGATTATCTGGGTAAAGAGAATCAGAAGAGAGAATGTCCCTATTAGATTGGCCTGTGAGGCATTTCCTTGATTAATATTAATGTGGAAGGGTAGAATTCACCGTGGGCAGTACTACTCTTGGGCCTGATGTATATAAGAGAGCAGGCTGAGAAAGCCATTGGGGAACAATCCAATAAATAGATTCTATTGTCAATTCTAGTAGATTTTATTACTAAATTATCCAGGGGTTTCTGAGTATACAAGTATTATTTCATATTTTGTGCAAAATTTAATATGTATAAAAACATTTTGATTTTATTGTACATACCTCAAACTTACAGAGATCTGCCTGCCTCTGCCTCCTAAGTGCTGAGATGAAAGGCATGCACCACCACCATCAACCTGGCTAGCTAAGGTTACCAGCATATGTATATGTATTATACAATTATTAAATTTGTGTATTATATATTATATGTTTAGATTATAGATTATGGATTATGAATTATAGATTATGGGTAATTGATTATAGTTTATATATCACATAGAAATCATATATCATATACAACATACCATATATATCATATGATACATATTATATATATTATTCTAATTTTTATTTATTTTATTTAATTCATTCATTTAATGCATTTTAACATTTTCAAGTCACTTTATATTATTTTAGGTTATATGTATATATTCATAAAGTAATTTTACTTGCAGTATTTTTTTGTACGTATACTATTTTAGTTTTTCTTTTTTTTTCAAAAAAAATTTTTATTGGATATATTCTATATTTACATTTCATTTCCCTTTTTTTGTTTCCCCACCCCCCTAAGGTCCCACATGCCCTTTTTCCCTCCCCCTGCTCCCTCATCCACCCCTTCCCACTTCCCTGTTCTGGTATTCCCCTACACTTATAGTTGATGGTGAAAACTACCAAGAAGATATACTGTATGCCTTTATTTTACTCTAAACTTATCACCTAAAAGTATAAGAAGTGCTTGAAGCAAGATCATGCTCTCCTTTCCATGTGTTATTGAACTTTCTTCTACATCCAACTTACCAAGTCTTTGTCTAAAGCTCCAGGGACAGATCTGCTTCTTATGCTTGAAGTGTCCTCTAAGTCTTCTGCAAATGACTCACTCAAATCTAACTCAGATCGACTCCGCTCTGGAAGGAGAAATATGAAATGCAGCTATGAATCAGTTTATTTCACTGTCCTCCTGCATTTCTGTTTCAAATATTTCAATATTTCAATTTTACATGCAGACACAGATACACATACACACAAACACGCAGAGAATACAATGTCATGGAAACTACATCCAGGCTCAAAAACTTCATGCTGTTTTGTATTAACATGCTTAAACCTTTATTGTGGTTTGAAAATTGCCTTGGTATGAAGATGAACAGGTCTGTGTTCATTTGGCCTTTGATCATAGGAGGTTAAGTGCTCTGTTATAAAATCCAAGGGTAGCTTTAAGCTGTTTAAAGATTCTGATTTACTCCTTCTTAAATAATAAAATTATGCACAGATTGGGTCTATAGCCTTCATGAGAAAAATAACTTTTGAAGATAATGTGTTTGCACATTTGGAATAAAATAAAGTCAACCAATCATAAATTTCCATTTTTAAATGATATGACTTCCTTTCATGCAGAAGGGAATGACTATAGAAAGAGGTTCTGATTCCATTAGTTACTTGGACATTCCCTTGCCGATAGAACATCTTGATATTAGTCTTTAAAGTATCAATTATTAAATGATGTGCTTCTCAACAATTCTGTAGACAGCTTACCAAGTTAGGGCAGTTTATTTGCATAGATTATTTCTGTTCTAGAGTCCTGCTGAGACAAATATTGTTGCTTATAAAGGAGAGAGACTGGAAAGAGCAATCCAATACTTGAATTTGAAATGGCAAATGTAGTGATGAAGTGCTTGGCGTGGTGCCTGACAGAGTACACACTGAATGATCAGTTCTGGAAGATCTGCAGTAGAAGTTGACTTTATGATGTTAGTTTCTAGGTTACACTAATATATTTTTCACTGAACAAGTGAATTTCTTTACAGTCTTTTTCTTTTAAAACTGTATCTATTTATTTAGTGTAGGTTTGCAATCATGTTTGAGCCATGACACAAGAGTGGAAATGACAGTACAACTTTTGGGAGTTGGTTCTTTCCTTTTGTTATGTGAGCCCCTCCCAGGGAACTGAACACACACAGGTTATCAGGTTTGGCAGCAAGTGCTTTTACTCACTAGATCATCTTGCTGGGCTACTTTCTCGTTTTTTAAGGACATGCATTTTCATAGCTTGATACCCAAGACACAATTCACATATCAAATCATTCCCAAGAAGAAGGAAGGGGAGGGCCCTGGTCCTGGAAAGGCTTGATGCAGCATTGTAGGGGAATACCAGGACAGAGAAGTGGGAGGGGGTGACTGGGGAATTGGCAGAGGGAAGAGGACTTATGGGACTTATGGGGAGGGTGGAACTGGGAAAGGGGAAATCATTTGGAATGTAAACAAAGAATATAGAGGAAACAAAAAAGAACATGCATTTTAGAGGGCGCTGGTCCCCAGTGCCACACAAGTACATAGGTGCACCAACAAACATGCAAAATCATGCACACACACACAAACCATTTGGGAGCCTGCTGCCTAGGAGAAGCTTCCTTGAAATTCAAGTTATTAGCTAGAATCTAGCCTTGGGCTACATGAAGATATTATCATTGAGCAACACATAATGGTTTAAAACTGTAGGTTTAATTATGAATTTAACTCAATATATGGCACATAAACATTACAGTAATTATGTATTTCTCTGAAGAATTTTCTTATAAGAAACTATAATATAAATAATATTCACATGAATAAAATTATTCTCACTAATATCTTTAATATGTGTACTGCTAGTTTTTTCTTTAAGGTATCAGAATTCCTTTTATTGAGATGATATTATACTTAGTTATTTCTGTAATAATGTATTTAATAATACATATATTGAAATTAGAGTATAATTACATAATTTTCCCCTTCCCTCTCCTCCCTCCAAACCCTCCCATGTACATATACCCCACCCATTCCATTTCTGCTGTTACTGTCAATTGAGAAAATGCTGTCACCAGATCAGCCTGTCAGTAAGCCTGTGAGACATTTTCTCGACTGATATTAATATGGAAGAAAGCAGATTACTGTGCTTTCCTTGAGCAAGTGGTACTGGGGTATATTAAAGCAAATTGAGCACACCATGAAGAGCAAGTCAGTAAGCCACACTGCTCCATGCTCTGTGCTTTAGTTCCAGCTTTCCCTTCATGATATATAAGGAAATAAACCCTTCCTTCTCCAAACCACTTTTGGTCATGGGGTTTATTCCAGCAATAAAAAGCACACTAGGCCAAGCTACTTACAAGTAGTTCTAGTTTAAAGGATGAAAAAAAATGTGTCTAGTGATATGTAATATACAACCATTCTATAGACTGAATTATCATTCCCTTGATCCGTGAGAGTTAGTACCTGTCAAATGTACCCTAAAACTGTTTGTATTTTCTGTATGTCTATACTGATAATCTGGTATAGCTTTGAACCTTTACAATGACTTAAGACAAAACTATATACTCAATAAGCAAACTTTTCATAAATGGAGTGGCCCAAGGCATTACTTGGGACCACCTTTAGAAAATGCCTTTGAATTGGCCTATTCCTGTGATGGATGATTGTTTTCTGAAGTCTAAAACATCCACTCAACACCATATAAAACAGGAAATTCAACCTGATTTAGTCTTTTTTATAGTACATTCAGTCCAATGCATATATTATAACTACCCACCTGAGGAGAGCGAGGTACCAGACACTGCTATGGAAGGTGTACCAGATGTGTTTCTGCGGTGACTCTTTGTAAGCTCCTCACGGGTGCTTTCAATGGTAGCCAAAGCTATGGAATTTTCAAAACCATGTTCCTTCCCACAAAGAAAAAAAAATAAAGGACCATTAGACCGACTGATTTCTCTTAAAAACATTTCCATATAATATGTTTTAGTATAAAGTTATGTGTATTATTTTGGGGGAAGAAATAAAATTACATTTGAAGGACCTTTACCAGAAGCCTATATATCAAAGTTTACCATATAAAATTGAATCCAAGAAGGTCTCAATTTAACTTGAAACATATACGATTCTTCTGATTCATAGAACTAGTGACCTTAGATTAGCAAAAATGATATAGGAACTTCCAATCTTACATGGAGTAGCAATGAGCCCTAGGGTCTAGTATACAAGACCCAGTGAGCAATGTTTGGTCTTGCCTTTGTCTTCTGTCAGCATCCCCTCTACTTAACTACCCTGTTGTGGCTTTTATAAAGAATATTTCCTCAAGGTCCAAACAATGAATTCTTTGATCTTTAGGTTGGTCACATTGGATGATGATAGAACCCTTTTAGGGGTGTACCAAGTTTTAAGTAATTGGCAACCATGAGGTGAGCAGCTTTCTCTGCAATGCATTGCCTGCCACATTCTGTTTTATTATATGCCACAAAGGAAGGTATTTTTTCTTTCCCTTTTTTCATTTTTGTTTCTTTTCTTCTTTCCATCCTGTTTTTTTTTTCTGACATGAAGCCTCAAGAACTGTAGGCTAAAGCAAAATTCTATTTTTAATTTGTTGTATCTCAGGCACTGTTGGAATAATAGAAAACCAAACATGTAGGGTCTTTTAATTAGTTTTGTGTCTAGCTAGAGCAGTGGTTCTCAACCTTTCTAATGCTTTGATGCTTTACTACAGTCCCTCATGTTGTATTGACCTCTAACCATAATATTACTTTCATTGCTACTTCATAACTGTACTTTTGCTATGGTTGCGAATTGTAATGTAAACCTCTGTGTTTTCTGATGGCCTTAGGAGAACCCCAGAAAAGTGTTGTTTGATCCCCAAAGAGGTCCATGGCCCACAGTTTGAGACCCTCTGAGCTAGACCCTAGAAAGCCAACTCACATATGTATTACTTTCTCTGTCAACATTTAACTAAGACCTTGTCAACTTTTCCATTTAGAAGGTTGGGTGATTGAAATATAGTCAGTTACATGTATGTTGAAATAAATAAAAATGCCATGCATAATGCCTAGCAACGCTTGTAAGAATGGCAACTTGTAAGGGGTAGGTAGAAGTGCTGAGTGAATGCATTGTTTGATATGAGAATGGCCATGTCAAGAACATGCCTCACTCCTCTGTGTGTGTTTGTATGTGTGTTTGTGAGTGTGTATGTGTGTGTATACCTTACTGAGTCCATTTAGCATTGCTCATGTCTGGTGCTGACCACTGGGATTCAAAAGGCTATACAGGAACATAGCCTTAGGGGAAACTGATTCTCTTCCTTAGCAGCCATGTTGTTGAGATTATGTAGGTACATTTTCTCTGTCATGGCCACTATCTAGCTAAGCTTTATTTAACATTAAAAAAGAAACCTGTGGGCCTCTTGGGAACTAGGCTAAGGTTAAATGCCCATGAAAATGGCATCATGATGTGATAATTGTTAAAACTAAGAGAGATTTTTACCATTTTTCTTCACTCCTCGTTGCCTGACATCTTAAGACGTTCAAGGCTACTTCAATAAAGCCTCCACACATAGGTTTGCCTCTTACTTGCTTAGCATGTTAATCAATTCAGCCTCAGTAGACTCTATTCATTATTTTATCATTTTCAACATGTAAGACCTATAGCAAAAGTATATTTCTTCTAATTTCTCTAATTAGCATAGGCGAGCAAAGTTTATCCAAAGTGTGACAGAGGTCAAATAGATGAATTAGTTTAGGTCCATTTTTAACAGCTCATCAGAAAATTCTTAACACATGGAAGACCTCTAATGAAGCAAGACTAAGCTCCTTACTAGCAATTATGATGATTGAAAATTTTTCCCCAGGTGATCTGGTGGTCCCATTAATATTGAATATTAATAGGTCACTTAACATTGTATAGTCATTAACATATAACACATGCTCTAGAGCAGTGGTTCTTAGCCTGTGGGTTGCGACCCTTTGGGGAGCTGAACAACTCTTTCACAGGGTTTGCTTATGACTATCAGAAAACACAGGTATTTAAAATTCATAACAGTAGCAAAATTACAGTTATGAGGTAGCAACAAAAACAATTTTATGGTTGGGGGTCACCACAGCATGAAGAAATGTAGTAAAGGGTCGCAATATTAGGAAGGTTGAGAACCACTGTTCTAGATGTTCAGGTGAAGCATACAATTAGCAGTTTATGATAGAGCACAGAGATATTCATTTTCTAAGTTTCCCATTTATAGGATAAATTGACATCTTTGTCACAGACACACACACATACACACACTCATACCCATATGCACACACACTTGCACCCAAATGCACATGCACAAACACATACATTTGCACCCACATGCACATGTACACACATTTGTACCCACATGCACAAACACACACACTTGCACCCACATGCACATGTACACACACATTTGCACCCATATGTACATGCATGAACACATACTTGCACTAACATACACATGCACACACACTCTTGCACACACATGCACATTCATAGATACACACACTTGCACCCACATGCACATGTACATACACACTTGTACCCACATGCACATGTACACATACACACATTTGCACCCATATGCACATGTACAAACACACACTTGCACCCACATGCACATGCACATGCACACACACACTTGAACACACATGTACACACACACACACACACACACACACACACTTGCATCCACATATATATGCCTTTCATCAGGAAAACAATGTGATTTATGAGTTGCTTTTCTGTCTTATTAATAAGAAAATATTTTCTTTTTTCTGCTTTGAAAGCACCTGCTTTGACCAGCTAGAATACAAGAGCAAGCCAGCTCCCCACCATCACTGTCTAGTCAGAGTAAATCTTCCCAATTTCATTGTAGGAGATTCATTTGGACAAAATTGTTCTTTTTCCCCCAAATAATATGTGGGAAGATAGAACATCCTTATTTTGAGATGGATCAAACTGGATTAACTCATGGCAACTGGACTGGCAAGTCAGCTGCTACGACTCACTTCACAGGTGCAGCAGTTGATAACTTTTGAACACTTTAATTTCTTAATAGTCGGAAAACATTATTATTTCCAGCCTCCCTTCTTCATACTTTCTCTCAGCCACAGGTTTCTTTATAAGGCATACAAGGTCCCTGGGACTTGAACAAGTATCTTCTCAGTGTCTCCTTGCTACTAGCTCACAAATATGGTAAATATCATTCCTTGTTAGGTTACCAAAGAAAGAAATATAGTCGTCAACAATCTGTGCACTTTTCTGACTGCTAAACAAAATCCACTTGCTGAGCTTGGTATAAATATGTATGAAATTCAAAATCTGCCTTTTATCTAGGAAAGTAGAATTTAGGCTTTATTGAAACAGATCAATCACTGATATTCAATCTGTCCAAATGTCTTTTGAGTCTTCCGCCAAAATACTGAAACAGTCTGATTGCTCCCTAAACTCGCCACTGCTGCCTCCCTGTTCCCAAGCCCCTTCTAATGGCTGCGGTATGGCAAAGGCTTTCCAAATAGTTTCTGGTTTTCTCTTACTTCCCTCAGCTGTTCCTCAGCAGCCCCGTCTCAAGACCCTGCCTAAACAGATGGTAAATCATGCTGCTCTGTTACTTGAACCCAACAGTCTTCTCTATCTTAATCAGACTAAATACAGAAACACCTTTCAAGGGCCTTGCGGACTCATGACTCCTCTGAACCCACGTGTGAGTACTCGTCCCTCCATTCCCTAACTGAAGTATACTGGCCTTTTCAGTTTTCCTTTAGCAAATCAGGCATGCTTTCACCTCAGGTTCATTCTTCTGGCAGTAGCAGCCGGCTACCAGTCCAGTTGTCATAATTTAATCCAGTTTGATCAATCTCAAAACAAGGATCTTCCCACGTATTATTTAAGGGGGAAGAATTTTATCTAAATGAATCTCCTACAATGAAATTGGGAAGATTTACTCTGACTACACAGTGATGGTGTAGAGCTTGATTGCTCTTCTATTCTATTCTAGCTGATCTAAGCTGGTACTTTCAAAGAGGGTAAAAGGAAATATTCTCTTGTTACTAAGACAGAAAACTAATTTGTAAATCACATTATGTTCCTGATGAAGAGCATATATGTGTCCAGATATTTTACAAACTATTTAAGCCAGGGCACTGATGTATGAAGATGGAGCAGCAAGCCTTCGTGTTTGTATGTCCCATTGCCCTTGTCTATCTGGAGGACACTGCCTAGACAATGGCAAAGTCCTTTCACTTATTTTCAATCTTTCCTTGTCCAGGGCCTTTCAGGAGGTTTCACTTCACTAAATTATGGCTAAAATCAAAGTACTGAAGTTCATATATTAAGATTTCTTAATATAGATGCCACCAATATTGAATTTCTGGCTTAATAAAAAAGTCTAATGGATGGTAGCTTAATTCCAAGAATGACTTCCATAGAATAGTTGATAAAAGAAAGTGTTATTCCCAAATGCTTGGTAATTTTTCTTTCTTAAAAGAAAAAAAAATATGGTACAAAAGACCATTTTTCATATATGTGGATATATATATATATATATATATAATAGTAATTTAAGTCTTAATTATGTGTCTGATCTCTCATTTTAACATTTGTAAAGAAAGGAAAATTATAAAATGACTTTAAGGTTCTACTTTTTCTGTAGACAATCAATCAGCTTAGAAAAAAATTAGTATAGCTAATTTATAAATATGTCCTCTGAGAAGTAACATGAAGGATGGAAGTCAGAACTCCCAATAAACTTTTTATGTTTGTTCAAATCACACAGACATTTTTTTTTTCGTTTTTTTGGATTTGGTTTTTTCGAGACAGGGTTTCCCTGGCTATCGTGGAACTCACTCTGTAGACCAGGCTGGCCTCGAACTTGAACTCAGAAATCTGCCTGCCTCTGCCTCCCAGAGTGCTGGGATTACAGGCGTGCACCAACACCACCCAGCTCACACAGACATTTAAAGGCCTGTCATATGACACCACCTTTAAAACCTGGCTTGCCTTTTCTTTTTGATTTTGGAGTTCTGGGCCAATGCTAAGGATACATTCCATTTAACAGCATAAGCAACATGCTCTGACAAACAGAGAATTTAAACCCAGTCATGGGTGGTAGTAAAGTCAAGTCCCAGAGACGGGTCTCTCTTTATAGTTGTTTACTTACTCTACTGCTGATGGAGGTCACACTCCGAGTACTTGGGGCTGGTGACCTCTGAGAACCTGGGATTCCACCGTTGCTGTAGCTGCCTTTTGATGTTCCTCGTCCAGTCTCCTGGTCAATGAGATCTGTTGAAGTGATGCTTCCCCTAAATGAGAGGACAAAGCACATTCCAACATTGACATCAGCCAAAGACACTGGCTAGGAAATGTTTAGGAGGAAAATGATGAAGGATGGAACTTCCACACCAGTTCACTGGGACCATACTGGAGCTGCTTGGCAGTTTTCAGGGTACCTTCTCAAAGGCTTGCAGGACTTCACCAGGTCCCGTGCCCCACATCCTGACTTATCATATCAAGTCATCCTAACCAGAAGTCTTCTAGGTCAAATCCTTTTGTTAGCATGTAGCATCTCTGGCCTCCTCTTTCTAAATTACAGTGCTATAGACATACCTCAGAGCAGCTTATGGCCGTGTTTGTTGGGTTGGACAAAAACCGTATTGTCTGATTTAATCACTTGATGTAATTTAAAAGTCTAAGTTTTAGGGTTAAGTTTTCCTAGACCTTTGTCCAGCAGGCACTGCATTTTGACAGCAGTTAGCCACACTCATACTTTTCCACTTCTGCTCATCTCAAGAGATCCTACTTAGTTTAGGAGATTAGCCGCCTACCTAGTAAAGTGTCATGACCACAAGTTGTTGAATCTCAGAACAATATTATTCTAGAAACACCTCTTCCTATGATTTTAGAAAGAAAAATATCCTCCTTTAAATTATGTCTAAAGGTTAATCTTGTAAAAAAGAGGTTAAGAAATTACAACCAAAGGGATTCGTGTGAGTATTTCTGCTTCTATCTGTGTTGAAGGTCTTCCCAGATACAAGCAGTTTGGACAAAATTTCCATCATAGTTTCAATAAGTCTGACAGCGAAAGTCCTATCACTGCAGAGGCTTGGGTAGCAGTTGGTTAATCAGAGCGATGACATTTAACAGGCTACCCTGTAATAAGGAAACAATTCCTGTGATCCTAAGTCAGAAACTGGAAATTATTGTTGCCAACAGCATTAGCTCAGAAATGACATACATTTTCACATTTGTCCTTGACATTTACTGTGACTGTCTCAACATATTTCCTTTTGGTTGATTAGACTAAGGAAAGGTTTAGTCTAAAGAGGCACATGAATTTTAAATAAGTAGGTGTCAAGTGTTTTCATTATTATTTAAATATGACATAAATACAGGAACCTTTGCCACTTAAGTAGGAAGAGGATGATAGTATCTGCGTCAAATTTAGAGAAACTTGAAAGCCAACTATGAAAGCTCCATTTTTGATTCAGATATGTTGCCATGATTTAATACATTTTAGAAAGTAGTGGTAACAAATGTTCAGACTAACAGAATTAAGGTGAAATGGCAAGAAAGATACATTTGCTTACTGAGAAACACATTTTTTTTCTAGAGTAGACCAGTCTTCTCTATTTTAGTTCATGAAATATACTTTGAAAAGTCTACACACTCATTAATTCCATGATGTTCCCAGATATTGATGATGCCCCTAAGATGCATACATTTGTTTAGAGGATCCAAGGATAAGAAAGACAGATACTATAATTTAATGCATTGTCTTTCTGGTTTGTATAATGCTCTTCCAGGAGTGGTATCTCAGAAATCATTTTCTGGTACCCTCCCTTTGTAGAATGGTTGACAATTTTGAGCCTGCACTACCTGGTTAAATGAATGTGTCTAGAGGACACTTGAGAACTACTAATATTGAGATCAAGGCATACTACATGGTATCACACAGAGAATGCAGGACATTCCTTCTGAGGCTTATAAGCTTTTCTAACTTCTTTTAGTTATTTCAACTATGAAATGAATATATGGGAAGGATGGCGGAAAGAAATTATAGTTGAAAAATGAGATAAGTCTGATAAATGAGACAGAACTATAAAAAAAAATCTAAAAAGAAAAGAGGGGAGAAGTTAAATGCAGTTCTCTCTCCCAGAACTTGGGTGACCCAAAACACGACATCATTAATCTTTTTTATGTGAGGTAACCCTTGACCTCTTGTGGCACATCTGAAACCTCACAGTGGACACTTAGAGAATGCATTCTAGAAAACAGCATATTTTAAAACTGCCTAGCTGGTTCTAATACACAGCAAAAGCTGGAAAACACTGCACCAAACTGCTCAGTAAGTCCATTTATCACAGACATGTGTTCACTTGCATTCATCCCTTTCCATGGAGCAGCATGCTTCCTGTTTATCATAGTGCGCACAGGAAAAGTGTTGAGCTGTCCTCATGGCAACTATGAGAAATGAAGATATTGTTTCTGGCTTAGTGAATGACTATGAGATACTAAGATTCAGCAAAATGGTAGATAATATTTTTTTCTGGTAAACAAGATAAGAATAATTTCTCATTTTTTAGATTGATGATGAAAAAGCAAAAGAAAAGTATCTTAAGGTACATAAATATATGAACTTCACTCTTCAATATAAATAAATGAAATGGTGTTAGAAAGCTTGCATACCCTTTCATTTATGTATTTGTCTGTGCTGCTTTCTTTCTTCAACTAGAGAATTGAGAAGTTGAGATGGAGAATTTATGGGCCACAAAGCCAAACATATTAACTTGAATATATAAGCCATTCACAGAGATATTTAAACACAAGATATGCATGTCTGCACTTTAAAAAAATCAAACTACTTGGAGAGGCTAACACATTCTGAAAGAATAAGTTATAAATGGGTTACAAATACTAGTTTCTTGGTAAGGAATATTTGTGGAACTCTAGACCTCATTTGTCTCCTGCTGATAAATATATGGATAAATCCATATTTCTCTCTGTGCTCTATCATATTATCCTCACTTCAGTGTACTAAGATGGTATCTTCTTAAGCCCTCAATTGTCTGATAATGTGTTTTAGGATGTTTATGACAGTTTGTGGCTTTGATTGCCTATCCCTTGCTTCCACTAAAGGGAGATCTACTTACTCAAAAAAGTTAAAATAGAAAAATAAGAATTAGTAGATCTCAATGCTAGAGTAATAGTAGCAGAAAGTAATGTTCCAATAATAACTGACTTGATAGAAAGCCCAAACCACAAGATGGAAATAGTCCCTGGTACTGCTTGGGTGACTAAGAACCAGAGACTAGACAGCCCAGGAACCTAGGGTAAAGCCAAATACTAGCATTCTTTAAAAAAATAAAAACAGCAATAAAATAACTCCTAACAATATTCTGGTATGCTAATCAGTCAGTGCCTTATTCATCCATCATCAGAGATAATTTCTCCTGCAGACCCACAGCTAGAGAGAGAGAGAGAGAGAGACAGAGACAGAGACAGAGACAGAGACAGAGACAGACAGAGACAGATACAGAGTTTTGAATGTGCATGTGCATTGTAGGTAGAGTCTGTGTGTATGGAGGTCAGTAGGTAATCTTGAATATCATTTTCAGGTGCCATTTACCTGTCTTTTGACACAGCCTCTCAGTGGCACTGAACTCACCCAAGTAGGCTAGCCTGGATGGCTATGGGGCTCCAGGCATAAACCTAGCTCCTCTCCATGTGCTGGTATATTACAAGCATGTACCACAGTTGCCTGACATATTAAAAGTGGAATATCAATATGGAACTCAGTTGCTCTTTCCTCAACACTCACAGGTAAGTTTATAGAATAACATTTACATGATTTTAGAGATACAATATACATGAAAACAATCTTAAACTCTCTTTTTAAAGAGTTCGCTAAGTAAATGAAAGTGAATTATCTAAAGAAAACTGTTGGGGGAGGGCAAAGAAACCAGTATTGACTGTGTGTGTGATCCTTACTTCAAGCTAGAACATTCCCACCTTGCTAGAGAATATTATCATGGAGGGGATGATGCCTTCCAGAAATCTCAGTTGCAAAGAGGGTAATAAAAATACTACTTAGGACAGGAAAATAATATTATTTATAATGAAAGAACAGTCAGGGCTGGAGAGATGGCTCAGTGGTTAAGAGCACTGACTGCTCTTCCAGAGGTCCTGACTTCAATTCCCAGCAATCACATGGTGGCTCACAACCATCTGTAATGGGATCTTATGGCCCCTTCTAGTGTGTCTAAAGACAGCTACAGTGTACTTATATAAAATAAATAAATGAATAAATAAATAAATAAATCTTTTTTTCAAATTTATAATTTTTCATTGTTTACTTTTTCTCATTAAGTAATCTGAAATATGATTTAGAAAATTTTGCGGATCATGGACCTCCACATAAGTAAATAAATCTTAAAGAATTATATATAAAAAAGAAAGTACAGTCAGTATTATATTATATGATGGATTTAAGAAACTTACTTTCCCCCAAAATAATATACATATGGAAATGTAGATTTTTTTTCTAAAATCATGGAGATAAAAAAAATATACCCTATATCTAGGAGAGCATGAAATACAGAAAAGTGAGGCTTGGGATAAGTATGAGGTTAGCGAAGGACTGGATTTAATGATGCCATCTCTGTTTTTGGTTTGAAGCCAAGCAAAGCAGCTTGTAAAACTTTACAGACAGTGTGACAATCAGTAAGAGCAATTAAAAGTAAAAGGATAATTTGAGAGAAAGAGAGAGTGTGAAGGGGACCAAAGAGGAAGGAGAAGCAACAAAGTGGATGCTTAACCATAACTTCCAGCAACATGAACAAAAGGCTGCCTTGAAATACAGCTTCCCCTCCATCCACTTCTACAACACAACAGGTTTCAAGTGTTCAGTGTTTTCCATACAATGATAAGGAGACACTTCCCTTATATCCTATTATTAATACTCTCCATATTTTCTTTTTTTATTTATTGAAAAGGGAAGTAAAAAAACTTTATGATAAAATTAAAGATTTACATGGAAAATACTTCAGATAAACATGTTAAAATTGACAATTTTCATTGAAAATTAAGGAGAAAAGTAGTAGACATGTAAAACATTGCTAAATTAATTGAAATATGGGATAGAAACATTTTATGATAGAATTGAAGATTTAGGTGGAAAATATTTCTGATAAAATTGTAGAAAAATGTAGAAAAACATGTTAGAATTGAAGATTATCATGGAAAATTTTATATAGATATAATAATGGTAGGAATATTAGGTATTCCTAAGTTGATTAAAAGTGGAATTATAAACATTTTCTGATAAACTTGAAGATTTACATGGAAAATATTTCAGATAAAATTGTAGAAATATATAGAAAAACATGTTAAATTAAATATTATCATGGAAATTATATGGATGAAATGACAGGCATAAAGATAATTCTAAGTTGATTGAAGGTGGAATTATGAACATTTTCAGATAACATTGAAGATTTTTTTTTTTTTTGGTTTTTCAAGACAGGGTTTCTCTGTGTAGTCCTGGCTGTCCTGGAACTCACTCTATAAACCAGGCTGGCCTCGAACTCAGAAATCTGCCTGCCTCTGCCTCCCAAGTGCTGGGATTACAGGCGTGTGTCACCACGCCCGGCAACATTGAAGATTTACATGGAAAATATTTCTGGTAAAATTCAGGAAATAAATAGACAAACATGTTAAAATTGACTATTTCATGGTAAATTTTACATAAAAAATGGTTGATGTAAAAACTCTTTCTAAATTAATTGAAGGTTGAATTAGAAACATTTGTGATAAAATCAAAGATCTACATTGGAAACATTTCTGATAATATGGAGGAAGTATATAGAAAGATATTAAAATTGAAGATTATCATGAAAATTAATGCAGATAAAATGGTAGACATAAAAGAAATTACTAATTTAATTAAAAGGGGAATTACACACATTTTCTGATAAAATTGAAGATTTATGTGAGAAATATTTCATTAGTCTATGTCTTTTTATTGGGAGTTGAGTCCATTGTTGTTAAGAGATATTAAGGAATAGTTGATTGTTGCTTCCTGTTATTTTTATGTTTGTGTGGGTATCTTCTTTTGGGTTTGTTGGAAGAAGATTACTTTCTTGCTTTTTTTAGGGTATAGTTTCCCTCCTTATGTTGGCATTTTCCATCAATTATCCTTTGTAGGGCTGGATTTGTGGACAGATATTGTGCAAATTTGGTTTTATCATGGAATATCTTGGTTTCTCCATCTATGATGATTGAGAGTTTTGCTGGGTACTGTAGCCTGGGCTGGCATTTGTGTTCTCATAGGGTCTGTATGAGGTCTGCCCAGGATCTTCTAGCTTTCATCATCTCTGGTGAGAAGTCTGGTGTGATTCTGATAGGTCTGCATTTATAAGTTACTTGCCCTTTTTCCCTTACTGTTTTTAACATTCTTTCTTTGTTTAGTGAATTTGATGTTTTGATTATTATGTGCCAGGAGGGGTTTCTGTTCTGGTTCAGTATGTTTAGAGTTCTGAAGACTTCTTGTATGTTCATGGGCATCTCTTTCTCTAGGTTAGGGAAGTTTTCTTCTATAATTTTGTTGAAGATATTCACTGGCCCTTTAAGTTGGAAATCTTCGCTCTTGTCTATACCTATAATCCTTAGGTTTGGTCTTCTCATTGTGTCCTGGAGTTCTTGGATGTTTTGGGTTACCAGCTTTATGCATTTTGCATTTTCTTTGACTGTAGAGTCAATGTTTTCTATGGTATCTTCAGCACCTGAAGTTCTTTCTTCTATCTCTTGTATTCTGTTGTTGATGCTTGAATCTATGACTCCTGAATTCTTTCCAAGGTTTTCTATCTCCAGAGATGACTCACTTTGTGATTTCTTTATTGTTTCTACTTCCACTTTTAGATCCTGGATGGATTTGTTCAGTTCCTTCATTCGATTATTTGTGTTTCCCTGTAATTCTTTAAGGGATTTTTGTGTTTCTTCTTTAAGGGCTTCTGCCTGTTGACCCATGATCTCCTGTATTTCTTTAAGGGATTTTTGTGTTTTCTCTGTAAGGGCTTTTACCTGTTGACCGATGTTCTTCTGTATTTCTTTAAGGGAGTTATTTAAGTCTTTCTTGAAGCCCTCTATCAGCATCATGAGATACGATTTTAAATCTAACTCTTGTTTTTCCAGTGTGTTTGGGTATCCAGGATTTGCTGTGGTGGGGGAAGTGGGTACTGATGTTGCCATGTGGCCTTGGTTTCTGTTGGTAGGGTTCTTGTGCTTGCCTTTTGTCATCTGGTGCTAGTTGGTATTCTTGTCTCTGGCTGGAGTTTGTTTCTCCTGTGGGCCTGTAAGCCTGTGTCCTTACTCCTCTGAGCTCAAAAGTGAAAGCACTGTTGGGAGATATCTCTCTCTCTCTCTCTCTCTCTCTCTCTCTCTCTCTCTCTCTCTCTCTCTCTCTCTCTCTCTCTCTCTCCTGGTGGGCTATGCACAGAAGACTGTGGAGTTTCCCAGCTCCCTGGTGCAAATGGCGGCAGGCAGGAAGACTTAAGTCCCAGCTGCTCCACTGATCTTAGGCCCTGTGTGATCCTAGCTGGGTCCCCTCCAGAGAGAAGGTGGAGATCTCACCTCTGTGCTCAAAAGTGAAAGCCTGCTGGGAGATCACTCCCTCCTGGTAGGCTATGCACAGAAGGCTGTGGAGTCTCCAGGTTCCCTGGTACAAATGGCAGCAGGAAGACTTCAGTCCCAGCTGCTCTTGGGGAAACACTTTCTAAACAGATTTAACCAGAGCCTCTTGCTCTGCCCTGTGAAGGCATATATATACACGTGCACATATTTGCAAGACTGGTCCAGCCTATAAGTCTCCGGATCTGAGCTGATGACAGGAGAGATAAAAACCTGCTGAAGGAAGGCATCGATCCTTTCCCAGAAGGCCTCTCTAAGGGCCTTTCTGATGCTGCTTTGAACTTCATGCCTTTAAGATGCGACCATCGAGACTGGAACTGCAGGCCCAGAAATGCCTTGGAATTTGTCTCCTTCTCACCCTCATGATAGAAAACTTAAATAAAATACAAAACTCCTAAATTTGAATTTCATATAGACAAACTTTATTAAGAATTAAGTCTTCTAATATTTCACTGTATATACTTATACTACAAAATGTTACCTCAAGCTCTTATTTATCTGAATACCCTTTATCTTTGTAAGCAAGGAAATGCTGCATGGAGGATTCTGTAGTCAGTGACTTAGGTCAAAGTAAAATGGCCTGGCTCCTCCAAGTGCAAAGTTTATATTCCTAAGGCTGTGGCTGCTGTCTCAGATTAAGTCTTAACCTGATCTGCATCATTACCTAGGCTTTACATACCCTCTTCTGCCTCTTCTAATGCTTTCTCCATTTTTCTCAAAATCAGATGGGCAAGAGGCTGGAGAGTTGGGAGACGGTTGAGGGTTAAGAGCACTTCTGGCTCTTCCAGAGGACCTATGTTCATTTCCCAGCACCCACATGGCAGCAGCTCACAACACTTTGTAACTCCCATTTCAGAGGATTTGATGCTCTCTTCTGGTGTCTATGGGCACCAGGTTCACTTGTGGTGCAGAGAAATACAATCAGGTCAAACACCCATACACATAAAATAAATTTTGCTGTATATTGCATTTATTGTGTTTATATATGTGCCCTTTGACCCTGGTCTTCACAGCAGTTTTGTCATGAAGGGGTGCTGGATTTTATCAAAGGATTTTTCTGCATCCGATGAGATAGATGACCATGTGTCCTTTTTCTCTCAGTTTGTTTATATGGTGGATTATACTGCTGTATTTTCCTAAGTTGAACCATCCCTGCATCCCTGGAATTAAGACTACTGGATCATGATAGATGATGCTTTTGATGTACTGCTGAATTTGGATTCCCAGTGTTTAATTTAGTATTTTATATCAATATTCATATGGAAAATTGGTCTGAAATTCTATCGCAAAAAATTAATTCAATTGGCTGATTAATCCATCGATCCTTGTCTGGAGGTCTTTTATTGACAAAGTGTAGCAAACACTCACTAGAATTTAGAAAAGAATTTAGAATAGCTGTTGTGAGTAGCATCCCATTTATTAATAGCAGTGGACAAGCTTTTAAAAAGTATCTTTTGTTTTGTATGTCCGGTTGCTAGCAACAAGTGAATAGCCATTTGTGATGCTCTCCTGAAAGGCTATGCCTTTCCCATCCTGTTTATATTTCTCCAGCTTTGAAACTACTGAAAAGAAATAAATCAATTAGGCCTCTGATAGAACAGCATTTCCA
Organism: Apodemus agrarius; assembly: GCA_964023405.1. Taxonomy (NCBI): domain Eukaryota; kingdom Metazoa; phylum Chordata; class Mammalia; order Rodentia; family Muridae; genus Apodemus; species Apodemus agrarius. Next base: position 11,539,596 of record OZ030010.1, read on the forward strand.
CTCGTATATGATGTGAGTTTTTAAAAGAAATGTCTTAGCCCAGCTGCTCCAGGAAAAGACCAATGAAGCATGAAGAAATAATATTGCTTTATCAAGAGAATGATTGCTAAGCTGGGTCAAGTCAAAGATGAAAGAGATGAGCATCTCACAATTTCTTTAGATGATAGTTAAGAAAAGATAGCTCTCCTGCCTCAACATTTCAAGGAACCACTTGGAACAAGGGAATGAAGCTCATTATGGCAATCCATTGGTGAGTCATTACCAAGGTCAATACATGTCCAGGGAAAGGACAGTTTGCTCTTTGGATCTTTTGAGCATCTTCATTTTTCTTAATAGGAAAACATTGTTTTTTGGCACGTAAGAGCCAAACAACTCTGATGACAGTATTTCAATTGTCTACAAACTATTTTAGATATCTGCAACTTGAAAGAAAACTGTGATAGGATGCAGAGATATCACCCTCCACAATAGATGGCTCCCAGCAAGGACTTAGTTCTATTTAGGAGGCAGGCCACTAAGATTTTGACCATGTATATAGATAACACAAATAGGACTATTTTCACTAGAGGGGAGGTCACAAGAGTGGGGGCTATAAAGAGAAGGACTGATAAGTGAATGTGATAGGGGTTTATGAATCAATAAAATTATATTGGAATAAAAAGATAAAGTCTTCTTTGGGGGCATGAAAAGGATATCTGGGAAATAGAGGTAGAAGTGGAGAATTAATATGATACAAATAGATTGTTTGTATATGTGAAATCTCCAAAGAATAAATACAAAGATTTTAAAAGTCTATTTACAGTTTGTCTTCAGTTTATAATTACAAGGAAATCTTGTGTCAACACACCAGTATTTGATAAAACATGCCCATATGATATCACTGCTTTGTGATATTACATGCTAGGCACTAGGTATTACTCATGCCTAGCAACAGAGAAGACAAAAGACACAAACCCAGGCAAAGTGATTGTGGAATAACAGCATCAACACCTTGATCATTTGGAGAGAACTGCTTGTCTTTGACGAGTTAATATAAAGCAAATAATTCAAAATCACATTATCTAGCTTTGCTTGATAGGCCTGGGATCCTCTGTTTTCTTTAAACACGGAACTCATTCTTCCCTCTTTTTATATCTGTCCCTCTTAAAATGTTAGCCTGAAGTGTAAAACAGTATGACAGTTGCTGGAGAGATGGAGAGATGGTTCAGGGGTTATGAACTCTGGCTGCTTTTCTAGGGGACCCACATTTGATTTCCTGTACCCACATGGCAGGTCTGAGCCACATGTGATGCCAGCTCTAGGGAATCCAGTGCCCCATTCCCGCCTCAATAGGCACTAGGCATGTATTCAGTGCAGATTCACATGTGCAACACAACACTAAGTACAAAATAATAAAAAGCTAAGTCTATCAATAGAAAACAAGATGGCTCAACCACAGGGTCCCAAAGAGGCTGAGAAGAAGAGAAAGATACCTTTGAATACCTTGCATTTCTGCTCAGAGCCAGGGAAGCAAAAATGAAAAACAAAAACTGATATTCTCTCTCTCTCTCTCTCTCTCTCTCTCTCTCTCTCTCTCTCTCCTCATTTTGAATTTTTGAGATATGTTCTCATGAAGAAGCCACATTTACCCTTTTACCCATTATGTAGCCCAGGCTATTCTGAAACTCTCAGTCATAGTTCTGCTTTCTCATTCTGGGAGCTGATTTGACTGGTATGCAAAAGCATGCCTGATTTGAAGAAAGAAAATTGACAAAGGCAGCATAGACGGGAAGGCAAGTGAGACTATTTCAAGAACAATAATGCTTTTCTTATGTTTTAACCACACAGGGGATATATCTGCATTTTTAAATGTTTAGAATATTCTGTACATGATACTGATCCTCTGATAGTGGATAATAAGTGATTTTCTTCTTACATATTTTTTTTCTCTACAGTCTTATATAAAGTGGCATGTAGAGGAATTCTGGAGAAAAATAAAAATAATATAAACAGTCTCCATAACACTAATAAAAATGTCAATAGTCAAAAGAATGCCTCTTCTCTGGAAAAATTCCAGCCTATATAACATGACAACATATGAGGTGTTTGGCTGCATGCTCAGCACCACAATGAGATAATGGGGCAGTGTTATAAGCAAAATAAAATTCTGTTTGTAGAACCTAAAGAGAAAAGAATGGCAAGACTGGAAGGTAGCCTGAGCACCCAAAACCCAAGAACATGTGCACAAATCAATGTACTATGAGAGCAGATAGATTTTTCTTACCTTTAGCTTTGCTAGTAATGAAAATAAGGCCTGACTTATGCTAAAACAAGACAGCCAATCAGAAATGATTAGAAGTGACTATGCTCTGGGCTATCCTTACTTTTTCTCTTTGCTTCTCCTGACAAGTGATGACATTATGTACAAGACAGTCTCATTTGACCCATGTGGAAGTCAGAGGCAGTGGAACAAGAAAGAAATGGAATTAGAAAAAAATTCCCTGGGGCAGCACACATGATGAAATTATTAATGTTCTTTGAAAGCTGCAAGGAGTGGATATGACACTTAAAGGATTTTGTTTTAGAAGTTGAAGCAGAAAAAGATTAAGAAATGGATGAAAGAATTACCTGCCATGTACAATCTCTATTTGAACTATAGCCCCAACTTCCCAAATGTGAGGTTGTATTATTTCAGATGACACAAATCTTTCTAACAGCTGTAAATTGAGAGGGAAGGTTTTCTATAACAACTGAAAATTTTCTTCTTGTCTTTGTGTAGCATATGTTAGGTATTCTCTGTGTGCCAAGCCTTTACAGATACTTAGATGCCCTACATGGGTAGAAAGTCATCAACTTAATTTCCAGGTTGTGTCATTGCTCAGTTTGCATGTCTCTTACCTGTCTGAACCAGACTTGAAACTCTGAAGATTTTGACTGTCTAAGTCCAAGCTATAGCTCCTTCCGCTGTCAGGTTTTGGAGTTCTGATTTCTCCTCTGGTTGCTGATCTGAACTTGCTAAGAAGAAAACTGGAAATAAAAAATATGAATTTAAGAGTAATGCAAGAAAATTCTTATAATTATATCTCTAGACTAATGCACCTATCATCCCCCATTAGAGAACCTTCTGTTTGCACTAGATGATTAATACAGACATACAACTAGGAAAGGCACAGAAATATGAGACCGCAGACTGCATAGCTCTAAAAGTGATATAAACACTGCACAACCCCTCCGGAGTCAGGAGTCATTGCAGAAGAGGGGACAGAAAGAGTGAAGGGATAGAAGTGCTAGACAACTGCAAGGAAACAATATCTTCTGGACAGGTATGAACATAATGGCTGGGACAGGATGCAAAAGCGTACAAACAAAACAAAACAAGTCAAAGTCAGACAAATTCCCAATGTGGAGATAGGAAATAGGCACTAAATCCTACCCCTGCCAGTAGAACATTTGCCAGGAGAGAGAGAGAGAGAGAGAGAGAGAGAGAGAGAGAGAGAGAGAGAGAGAGAGAGAGAGAGAGAAGGGAGGGGGAGGGGAGGGGGGAGAGGGAGACGGAGAGGGAGAGGGAGGGAGGGAAGGGGAGAGGGAGGGAAAGGGAGAGGGAGGGGGAGGGGGAGAGGGAGAGGGAGATGTTCTGGGCTGGGATTCTTTGTGAGATTTCTGAAGTAGGGAATTACATGTAACTTGCACAGAAAGGAAATGCTTTTCTGGGATGAACAAAGGTGGCAAGTTAGAGCACAGCCCTGTTAGAGCAGTGACTATCTCTCTCATTAATGGAACCCAAAACAGCTCTGGGGAATTAAAGAATATGCTATGTACATTTTCTGTTCTTATTGAGCATGCTCTATATCACTGAGCTAAACTGTAAATAACATATCTTTTACCTTTATTACTTCTTGGACAGTTTTATACAATGTAGTTTGATTATATTCACTTCCCCAACTTGTCACCAATTCACCCTCCCTTCCCCTTTGACCCAAATTTGTGTCCTTTCTCTCTAGTGTGCTTTCTCTCTCCTTCTTTCATGTGTGCATATGCATGCCTGTGTGAATAAGTATGCACATGCGTGTGTGTGTGTGTGTGTGTGTGTGTGTGTGTGTTTGTGTAAATTCTTCATATATTCTTTGATGGAATCACCTTTATGCTTTCCTTGGCATCTCCCTTGTGGTAATGAGGTGTACACAATGAAAGCTCTTGTGCTGAGTAAAATCTGATTACATTACTACTTTATGGAGTTAATTGGAAATTAAACAAAAATAGGTTTTGAGGAAATGGAATTCAAGCCCTTGTCCAGGATATTGAGCACACTAAACATGGCTGTTTCTAAATATGTTTAAATATGATTGGCACTAATTGGACTCAGGGGTTTATTAAAAATAACAATAATTTTACAAAGAGCACATCAAGTACAAGAGGAGATGGGTTGACAAGCCCTACAGGGAGTTGGTGGGAGGTGATATAGGTAAAGAAGATCAAAGTGCATTGTATACAGATTTGAAATTTTCAGAGAATAAATAAAATATTAAAAATAACAACAAAATCTCAGCTATATTCTTTAGCAGGATGATGCTGAATGCAACCATTTTATTTTTTATATTCAACAGTGTTCTATATGAATAAATGGATTCCAAAGGTACTGGCATAATCTTAATAGAATCTACTAAAAGTTGTCTCTGCTCCAAAGGACCCTGACAAAATGTCACTGTTAAACTGTCAGAACCTTCATTCTACTGGAAAATTATATTTGGGGTGAGAGTGATGCTTAATATAATGTCAGTCTTTGCTGCTTGGAGAAGCACGTTGTACATGCCTTTGCCTCTACAGTTTTAAGGTGTCTCTTCTGCTCAGAATCACCTTTTCTTCCTCTTGATAGCCTGAACCTGACTCATTCATCAAGCCCCTTGTCAAGCTGCTTGTAATCTGATGTGTGTGTCCTGATGTCTCTTGTAGCACCCTAAAAGCAGCTATTATCTATTTAGTATGTGACATTCATTGCCTATGACATCTCTATGACTTGTTAACACATCAATGTTTTTAGAGAGAGCTCAATAGATCGCACTGTCATGTTATATTTTCATATAAGCCTTTAAAACAGTAACTTTTTAGGAGTTAAACTTTTCTCTCTAACTGGACATTGCAGTCTTTGAAGACAGAAGCACAGCTGCCAATTGTGAGTCCCAGCAGGGCTCAGCCCAGTGCTATGGTGTTTTGGATGAGTCAGAAGCAATGCAACTCATTTTTGCCAGTTATTGTTTTCCAGCTACAAAAAAAAATCCTTATTTGTGTGACCTCATTCTGTGACAGCTGAACCAAGTTCTGAAAACTATAGATCTTAACAGAATCAGTAGACTCTGAGATCCTTATTTAGTCAACCCATTGATTCTTTCTAAGGAGTTAGGCACTATGTTAGATGTCTTAACACCAATGTAAGGAAGGCCCCAGGAAACACTAAAAGAGCTTACCATTAAGTGGATGTGTATTGGGCCAGTAGAGTACATGGTGACAAGAGATGCAAATGTACAAGGCATTATGGGAATCCCAAAGAATACATGAATCCTTGAATGAATACAATAGGATGGAGGGATTAATGCCTAGGATAGGAATTTGAGAAATTCTAAAACATTGTTTACATTTATCTCTGCGAATTAATGAGGGAAGGACTTAGTCACAGGAGTTTGAGTTATTTTACACTGTTCTTTCATCTCCGCTCATACTTCAGAACACTGACAAACAAAAACACTTCTTTTAGAGCTAGCTCCAATCTCAGCCATTGTCAACAAATGTTGGTTTCTGTAGAGAAATTTCCTCTACAGTTGTTGGAAGGAGATGGAGCAGAAGTGCATAGCCTGGAGAAACTGCAAGTACCAGAGATTTCATAACTGGGGATGAAAGTGGTGTAGAAGCATATCTGCCAAATATAGGCATGGAGTTTATAAATATATAACTAAGTTGCATTTTCCTTGCATGGGTTAATTTGGGTTGGGGATTTATAGCAACTGATGAGAAAACAATGCAATGCTACCTAGAGCAGAGCAACATGAGGCTTGGCACATCTTGGAACCCTTGCTATGCAGTCTTCATTTCAGGGAGCGGGGCTGATTCTTTTGTAGCACCTGGCTTCTGGTTCCCAGTGCCTCCTTGTATTTTGTTCTCTAACACATATCTCATTGCTTATTACTGTATTAAACAGGAATATTTGCCTTCTGAACTAAGTTGAAGTGCTCAACTGTGTTCTTTTTACCCTTAAGGAAGCTTGTAGATTAAATAAGGAATAGAGTGTTTGAATAACTATGTTTTAATTGGGGTTGTTTAACATATCAGCAGGGAAGTTAGAGGAGAGAGATGCTGGCATTTTAAAGCAAAGGCTCTAATATGCTGCTTGTAGCCATGGCTAACTCTGATCAGAGATATGCCTGGAAGTAATGGGAATCACTTGGTCGCAGTACAAATAATTCTAATAAAATAAGAACTCTTACATGTTTGGGTCAGCCAGGGAATTTATTTATATGAGGTTGAAAGTATTTAAGATTGCATTTCCCCAACCCACATGACCACACCCAGAAACACCTTCACTTCTATGAGGTCCATCATAACCAGGCTCAAAGATGAGACCCCCCCCTCCACCATGGCCTAACAGGGCCCATCTAGGCTAACAGGGCCCAGAGGATGCAGGACCTATCTAGCCTGCCAGAGATACACAACCCTTCTGGTCCACAAGTGCACTGGAGGTAGATCAGGTGCTCTAGCTCCCCCATGCCCACATCCAGAGGCATATTGACTCCAAGAATGTCTGTCATTACCCTGGGATGAGACATTCCCTATCCCCAATACCTGACCTAACTGAAACCCTCATGGGGCCTAGCAGAGGCAAGACCTATCTGCCCTACTGGAGACACATCTTTCTTCTAGCCCGCAACTCTGCCTGGAGCAGAGCTAGTGCTACAAATCTTCTCCTACACCCACACACAGAGACAACTTGACTCCAAGGAGTTCTGTCATAGCATAGATCAGGAGTTCCAGACCCCCTCCAATACCCAGAGCAGCCTTGCTCAAGGAAGTCCATTATAACTAGGCTCACAAAAGAAACAGGCTCTAGTCAGAGACAGAAAGGCCAGTTAACAGCAGAGATAACCAGATGGCAAGCACAAGAACATAAGCAACAGAAACCAATGCCACTTGGCACCATTAGAACCCAGGTCTCCCTACACAGAAAGCCTTGGATACCCTAACACACCTGAAAAATCAAGATTCTGACCTAAAATCCCATCTCATAAAGATGATAGAGGACATTAACTCCCTTAAAGAACACAGGTAAATAGGTGGAAGCCCATAAAGAGGAAACACAAAAATCCCTTAAAGAAATACAGGAAAACACAATCAAACAGAAGAAATTGAACAAAAATATCCAGGGTATAAAAATGGAAATAAAAACAATAAAGAAATCACAAAGGGCGGCAACCTTGGAGATGGGAAAACCTAGGAAAGAAATCAGAAGTTACAGATGCAAGTATCACCAACAGAGAACAAGAGATAGAAGAGAGAGTCTCATACATAGAACATACTATAAAGGATATTGACATAACAGTAAAAGAAAATAGAAAGTTCAAAAGCTCCTACCCCAAAACATCCAAGAAATTCAGAATACACTGTCAATAGGACAAAACAGCAATGAACAGATTGAGAAAAGATCTTTACTAACACTACAACTGATAGAGGGCTAATATTCAATATATATAAAGAACTCAAGAAGTTAAACTCCAGAGAACCAAATAATCTTATTAAAAATGCTATACAGCGCTAAACAAAGAATTCTCAACTGAGGAATATCAAATGGCTGAGAACACCTAAAGAATTGTTCAACATCCTTAGTCATCAGGGAAATGCAAATCACAACAACCCTGAGATTCTAAGCTTACACCAATCAGAATGTCTAAGATAAAAAACTCAGGTGACAGCAGATACTAGTGAGGATGTGGAGAAAGAGAAACACTCCTCCATTGCTGGTGGGATTGCAAGCTCTTACAACCACTTTGGAAATCAATCTTGTGGTTCCTCAGAAAACTGGAAATAGTTCTACCTGAAGACGCAGCTATACCACTCCTGGGCATACACCCAAAAGATGCTCCAACATATAACAAGGTCACATGCTCCACTATGTTCATAGCAACCTTATTTATAGTAGCCAGAAGCTGGAAAGGACCCAGATGTCTCTCAGTAGTACAATGGGTACAGAAAATATGGTACATTTACACAATGGAATATCACTCAGCTATTATAAACAATGATTTCATGAAATTCACAGTCAAATGGATAGAACTAGAAAATATCATCCAGTGTGAGGTAACCTAGTCACAAAAGGACATACGTGGTTTGTACTCACTGATAAATGGATATTAGTTCAAAAGCTCAGAATATACATTATACAACTCACAGACCATATAAAGCTTAACAAGAACTAAGTCCAAAGTATGGCTGCTTCAATCCCACTTAGACCTTTATAGAGAACAAAATAATTTTGGGAAGCAGAGAGTAGTAAGGTCCTAGGTGGGAAAGAGGCAGCAGAGGGTAAAAAGTGAGCAGGACCAGGTATGGGAATCGACAGGAGAGACATCCAGAGGGCCAGGATATTGAATAGAAATAAATAGCAGTAGGGGGTGAGGGGTTGGGGGGCACTAGAAAGTTCCAGATGCCAGGGATTCAAAAGGCTCCCAGGATCCAATGGGGGATGACATTAGCTGAAATACCCAACAGCAGGGAGATAGAACCTGAAGAAAACCCCACCAAAAAATAGACATGGCCCCCAGTAGAGGGATGGGGTATCCAACCCATCTCAAAAATTTTAACTCAGAATGGTTTTCTGCCTAAAAGAAATGCAGGGGAAAAATGAAACAGAAACTGAAGGGAAAAGCACCTAGAGACCGCCCTGCCTGGGTATCTAACCCATTTGCAGACACCAAACCCCAACACTATTGCTGATCCCAAGAAGTGCTTTCTGATAGGAGCCAGGTATGGCTGGTCTCTGAGAGGTTCTGCCAGTACTTGACTAAAATAGATGCAGATACAACCAACCATCAGACTGAACCCAAGGACCCCAATGGAAGAGTTAGGGGAAGGACTAAAAGGAGCTGAAGGGGATTGTAACCCCATAGGAATAACATCAATATCAATTAACTATACCACACAGAGCTCTCAGGGATTAAATCACCAACCAGAGAATAAGCGTGGAGGGACCCAAGGCTACATATATACTACATATATAGCAGACGGTTGTCTTATCTGACATACATGGAAGGGGAGGTACTTGGTCCTGTAGAGGCTTGTTGTCCCAGTGAAGGGACATGCTGAAGGGGTGAGAAGGGAGTGGGTGGGTGGGGGAGGACCCTCATAGAGGTAAAGGAGAGGGGTGTATGGTAGGAGTTTGCAGAGGGGAGACTGGGAAGGGGGAAACATTTGAAATATAAGTAAACATATAAATAATAAAAATATCAAAAATAAAAAAATAAAGATGGCATTTCCCTAGGATAAAATGTTGCCCCAGTTGAGTCTCTCACCTCCCCTGGGCCACCATCAAACGTAAAACACTAAAAGTTCTTTATTTTAGAGATGCTTACCCCTTCTTCTTCGGTCCATCATGAGTAGCCTTCTGCCTGACAGAAGACAAAGTATCTGACTTGTCTACGCATTGGTGTGCTTGCTCTTGGCTTTGTATTTCTTCAGACCCTCATGGAAAAATAGGAAATAAATTTATATACAAAAACAATCAGAAAGGATAACAAATTTCTCTTCTATACTCATCTTTTTTTTAGATTATCACAAGACAAAAATGGTATAATAATCAGTAATGGCAGTTCAATCCCAAGTTGTTTTGTATACATATACATAGGTAGTTCTAATTTTTTTGAATGCTGTTGAGATAACTAAGAATTAAGACAAGGACTCATCAGGGGAAAGTTTGATAAGATAAGCTTCCCTAGAGAGATTGCAATGAAGGAACATATTTATTATGTTTCTACAGATATTTTTAGGGTATGAAATGCTACATTCAAGGGATTTCTATATCCATAGACTACAGGCATTATTTTTGTAGGTAGAGGTTTTATTTTTTTCTGTTTTGAGACAAGTTCTTAATATATTCCTAAGGCTGGTTTGGAACTTAATATGTCCCAGCTTGCATTTAAGTATATAACCCTTGCACCTCAGTCTCCCAGTAGTAGTAAACACAAGTATGCCACAATATACTACAACCAGACATCATGAACATGAGAGCCAGACTTCACAGAATGACAGGCATGGGTGCATGCATTTTGTGCCTAGAAGTGTAGTCTGCACACTAGAAGTCTCTGAGGTTACTATAAGTAGAGGCTGTAGCTAACTATAAATTTTATTCAACCTGACTCTTCTAATATCAGACCTGAAATTACTCATTTGTAGGAGACTTTCTTTGTGGCTGCCACACCAAAAAGTGACACAGGGATCAGCTGAAAGCTTCCCACACCAAAAGATACCCATTATAACTTTATTATATAAACCATGCATGGGAAATCTGCACTCAAGAAAAAATTCAATAATGAACCAATTAGATTGTTGTTTGAGTACACTGAAAATCAGTCTCAAGCTGGTTGTTCTTGGTTGGTATTTGGGGCCAGTGTAATTCCTTATTGACTGAAACTTTCTTCATATTTTAAGCCCATTAGCTTTTCATACTTGGTTACTGTCCAATATTGCCATCGATTCAATCTAATCATTATGACAACCAAAAAAAAAAAAAAAGTTCCTTGCCATTTCGCAATGCTCCTATTTGTGAGACTGGGACTTCAGAGTACAATGCTAGTGATTGGTTAGGAACCAAGAATTGGATTAAAAATACCATTTTAAAAATCTGAAATTAAACCTGATGAAAAATCAAGAATTTCTTTCAAAATGAGAAGCATTTATTTCATCTGTTTTAGGTTGCTTTAACTATTTAAGCAAAACATGAGAAACACACTTAGAAAAAGTAACTTTCTATGATGAGGATGAATGGCTTCTTTGAAATCCCAGCAGGTCAGATATGTGGATATCAGTTCAAAGTTTCTTTTCTACTGACTTCATTTGTATGATATTCAGATTTAGATTCCAAGCTACCAGGTTGTAAAATGACCTAAGGGGCTGAGGGGAAAAGAATCCAACTGTGCTCACCTGCTTCATTTCCACAGGGAAATTATTTAACCCAACCAAATATCAACTTACAGTCTTGGAGACAAGTGATTCTGTTAGTTACCTGGACTTCTTCTTAAGATGGACTGCCGAACGACATCAGTGCCCAGAACATTGACTTGCTTGAAACGCTTTGCCTTTTCTTCCAAGAACCATTCTCCACTTATAATCTTTAGCTGCCTGCTCATGAAACAAAAGGAAGGTTCTCAAATTAATTTTTTTTAGCTGCATAGATAACTTTCAAAAACAAGTTAAGTAAAATCCCTAACTATGGATAAAAGAGCTTCAATATGGAGGATAACCAAAAGCTCCATATGAGATAACGGCATCAATAAGGGCCTGTTTGGGGAAGACTGCTTCATGGAATATAAACACAGGGTTAGAGAACAAAGACTATCCGTATACTCCAGGACAATGGTGATAGGGTGCATTCCAGAACAAGGGGAAAACTAATAGAGAGGAGGAAACAAAATCAAAATACCCTTGTTAGGAATGTCTTCCTGGATTTCATAATCAATCAGATATAAAAGATGGGATAGGATCCTTGAATACTCTTGTACTGGTTGGGTTTTGTTAATTCAACATAAACTGTGTCACCTGGACAGGGGAAGTGTTACTGAAGAACTACCTCCATTCGATTGGCCTCAAGCACTTTCTTGAGAGATGATTGAAGCAGCAGGGTTCAGTCCACTGTGGGTGATGTTACCCCTAAGGACTAGGGCCTGGGTTATATAAAAATAAAAGCTGGGAAAGGCATGGAGAGAAAGCCAATAAGGAACTTTCCTCCACAGAAAGTTCTGCTCCTACTTGTTTCCTTGATGATGGATGTGTTTAGGCTGTATAAACCAAATAAACCCTTTCCTTTTCTTCTTGAAAATGGTCAATATTTTATCACAACAACAAAAACTAGCACTTGCCCTGTTCATTTTTGAACTGTACCTATAATGGCTATATGAAATCACCTCCTATCTTCCCTCTAGAAATGTCTGTGATCTGCTTTCCCTTCACTTTACCTACAACATAGAGAGCTTTAAACTTTATCGTAGAATTGTAAGTCATATCTATTGACCTGTTAACTCACTGAGAGACAATCTCTATGTAACTCAACCCCACCACACACACACACACAATAGTATTACATTAATAGGCTTTCAGTAGACTGTGTCTTCAAGTAACATTTTCTTTTTTTATTATCTATACTAACAAACATTTGTTTATACATGTTGTTGCATTATTTCACTGCTCATACACTGCATACAAGTGGTACTGACCTATACTTCTTCAAGTTATTATTTTTACTTCAAATGGATGACTTCCTTCACCATTTTAAGTCTTTAGCTTCTTTTCATATCTTCATCACAAACCTAATTGTCAGTGACATGAAGGCAAAAGCCTTGGCTTGTTAGGATACTTTCTCTAGCATTAATATTTGGTATTATAATTTGTAAATATTTGTGAAATGGATCAAGAAGCTTGGAATACAACCCACAGCAGCTGTGCTGCTGTAAAGCTCATGTTGAGGTTTACAATAGACTTATTACAGCCATAAGAGTCATTAGGTACTCTAAAATTATTTCTAAATAAACATGAAGAAATGGCTTATAAGGGCATGAGCTGAGGATTGAAAGCAGTCCTTAGTACAGGGTGATGTATTAAGGGTAAATGGATTCTAGAGGATTGTAATAGAAAATGAGGTAGAGAAGTAGGCACGCACTGTGGAATAGCAACCTTTAAATACCATGCTAAGGGGCTATGATGCTGGAGGCAATAGGGACTTATTCTAAAGTTCCCACTTGATGATACAATATTTCCCTATGGGGAGATACATAGAGAAGTGGGAGAGACTGGCAAACCAATTAAGAAATCAGTTGACAAGACAAGAAATGATAAATCAAGATATCTTAAGGATGAGTCTGTACAAGAACTGGTGAGTCTGATATGATGACTGAAGAAAGGCAATTGAGAACCAAATAGAGAGCTCTAGCAGTTTCCTGTGTGACAGACAGTCTGCATTGTGTGGGAAAGGAACATCCATATATCTTTACCATATATCTATAGCAGCCAACACATAATACAAGTCCTATTTCTCCAGATTTGTTAGTCACTACCATCTGTGAGAAAACGATAGCTATAACTTTTACTCATCTCAAGTATGAACTTGAGTAATCTGTCATTTTTAGAACTCTGAAATATCAGAGATAATGTGGCTTTTCCCCATTCATAGTTTCTGCATGGAGCAAGAAAACTTAACAGAAGAATAAGAAACTAGTACTGAGTACCTACCAGGTACCAAGTAATGTGCTAGGCACTTTATATGTATTATCTCTAATCCTCACTATGAGATGTAATGTAGCAGTAACAGTACTCACTGTATAGACTGGGAAACTCACAGGGGCTAAGCAATTTCCTCAAAGTTGTAAAGGTATGATGGCTGATACAGCATTGATACGCCAAGTCTCATACTTTTTCCATCTAGCAATATCATCAGAAGAGAATTTATGCTCAACTACAGCAAAGCTCTTATGAGGGGGTGAAGATTATGGAAGCTAAAAATAATCAGCAATTGCTTAGCATTTCAAATGAATGTGTGTATATTTCCACATACGTGAACACTGGAGGCCAAGTAGCAAGAGTGGTGAGAGAGAACAGGAAATAAATGTGATGCTTGCTATAAGATTTCAGTCTGTCTGACATGTCACCATAGTATTCAAACAACTCAAGGCTTGAAATAGACTTTGCTTCCTCTAAGTTGAACTCTGGAGAATAGATTTGACTGAAATTACAGTGTGCTGCACTTATCTGTGAATACTGATTGCTGACTATTAGAGAGTTCAGGTTTTATTTAACATTAAACTTCTGGGACTTATGTAAGGTTCCTTCACTTGGAAACTTACATAAATGTAAAGAAGTTCTATCTTTTTGAAATAGGACAAGTAGGTGATCTCACTGAAAAAGACATAGTAACCAAAGCAATTTTGTTTACTTATCTATACTGGAGACACCTATAATAAGATAGGCTTTGTAGGATACACAAAAGATATTAGTATTCATCTGTTTATTATAAGGAAGCTAGTTAAGCTTGTTTATTATTTATAAATTCAATCACTACCCAGCACATATTTATTGAATTCCTACTATGTATCAGACCTATTGTGGGTTGATGCAATAAAGGAGAGAAACACAAACACTCTGTCCATATAGAAAGGGTGGTGAGTTTAGGTTCCTACTTTTCCAACAAAAAAAGCAAAGAAAATCCCCTATGTATATGATACTGAAACTGCAAACCACTTACAGGTGAAATCTTAAACCGAATTTGGGGGAGACAAAAACAAAAATGGATTAGCTTCAAAGGAAGTCACCTCCTTCTACCAATCCTTGCTATAAACATTTCAGTGCTTCTGATATCAAACCCAGTCCAAGGTAAACGACAATAAAGGTTGTTCCTCCAACTAATTAAAGCATGACTCATGTTATGACTCATCTCATCTCTTAGAGGTTAGGGTGGGAATTTCAATTTAATGGTCTATTAAACATGGAGACAGCCCAGTAGGGCTGTAACATTCTCTTATCACAAACAAAGGACATTTACTGCCAATAAAATATCATTTATGCTTCCTTATTGAAAACCACTCCATGAATAACAAACAGGATATCTACAATACAGAAATCCTTAGTCTCAGAGAGCACACAAACTACTAGCTTAAATATTAGAGAAGCATTATTAATTGACTTTTTTCAGCTAGAAAAGTAAGCTTGAACTTTCATGTTTTAAACACTCATATAAATTCCCATCTATTGCAGAAAAACATAACAAGTTGTTGCTGAAGAATTATATGAGTCATACATTGACAGCTATTTTATCTTTAAAATGTCTAGGATAACAAAGAACTTTGATGGGTTCAAAAATAACATAATAATCTCATTTTTAAATTAAACCATGAAGCCATTGAAGGCATCCCATGTCCATTTACCCTTGGATCTTGCTAATTCTTATATCAATTGGCTAATAACAAATGTGTAAGAGGGACGGACAGGTGTGTGGACAAATAAATCAGTTAGACAAACAGATGGGTGGTGGGATTAAGTGACTTTCACCAATAAAAAGAATGCAATTGATTGTGAAATTTTCTAGTAATATATTAATACTTCCTTAGAAAAACATCCTGTTCAATATCTTAATATGTATATGTGCATATACGCACACCAACTTGTATTTTTCTGTGATAGGTAGATATTTACTTTGTTGAAAGGGCACACATACTTGTCATGGCTCTTAATTTTTACCCAACTTTATGCTCCCAATAGAATAAAATTATATTCATCCTATTGTTCTTCCTCTCACTCCAGCTTGTTGTCCTTTAGCAGGAGACATTCATTTGCCCATTTCTCAGTTCATTATCTCGCTCACCCACACATCCACTTATTTAACAAACACATACAGAGGACCTACTTTAGGCATTCCTTTAGGCATGAGCACATCATCAGTGGACAGTGCAGATTTGAAGCTTATATTATAGTAGAGGAATAGAGATAAGAAATAAGATAAAGTGAAATAGGTAGCATATGATCTAAGTGAGAATTCCAGGAAGGGATTATTTCATTTTGTGTAAGCCAGCTTTTGTGATAATTTTCAAATTCAACTCAACATATTGAGTTAATTTCTTGTTAACAAAACCTCAAGAAAAGCTGACTCCTGTCTTTCAGAGGAAAGATGTAGTGAATTAGACCTTTATTTACCACATATACTATTTAGAAAATGAACTGATTGAAAAAAAAACCACAAGGCCTTGTGATTTAGCAATTACAACCAGAATAGATAAAGTTAAGTGATTTCTTTTCTTCCTATACTGAAGTCTGAGACTCCATGTAATAGATAAGGGGTTTTGGAGTCTTAGGTTTTTTAGGTACTTTTGTCAGAACAAATGAGAGTCTGGGCTATACAAGAGAATAAACAGAAATGGCATAAAGGAAGAAAGAATGCATACTAAGATTCAACCCAGAATGTGTTGGATAAGAATTGGAGAAATAAGTATCGAGAAATTTCTCACCAATACTGGGTTTTCAGTTAAGAGATCAGTTGTGTGAGCAGTTCTACTAAAATCAGAAACAAGACAAGGCTGTCCACTCTCACAAAACCAATTCTATATGGTACTTGAAGTCTTAACTAGAGCAATAAGTCAACTAAAGGAGATCAAGGGGATGCAAATTGGAAAGAAAAAAGTCAATGTAACCTTACTTATAGATGATATAATAGTATACATAAGTGACCATAAAAGTTCTATTGGGGAGTCCCCTACAGCTGATAAATATTTTCATAAAAGTACACAGAATGGATAAGGAAAATGTGGTACATTTACACAATGGAATAACTGAGTCTGGGTTACATCAAGTTGGATTGATGGTCAAAGACAGTGGTTTTCAACCATCCTAATGCTAAGACCCTTTAATAGAGTTCCTCATGTTTCAGTGACCCCCAACCATAAAATTATTTTGTTGCTACTTTGAAACTGTAATTTTCTTATTGTGATGAATCATAATGTAAATATGTGACCCATAAAGCAGTCATGATCCAACCACAGGTTAAGAACCACTAGCTAAGGTGTCTCATGGAAATCCCCAAACAACCCAGGTTGTTGCCAAGACAATAGGTTCCTCTCTGAAAACTGATAGCAAGGTCCCATTGCTGATCTGATGGCAACACACACACACACACACACACACACACACACACACACAAAACTCTTCAAATGGAAAGGTCAAGCTGGCACCTACATAGAACATTTACTCCTGCATTCTAGTGCAGTCTGAAACGGCAGGTTGCAGCCTTTGGAAAACACGGGATATTTGCAAAGATATTACATTAGGAAAGTTGAGAGACACTGGTCTAAAGCAAAACACAATGAAAAAGCTTCCTCCCTTTGTTTTGTTAAACAGCTAGGCTTAGAATATACTAAATAACACTTCCAGTGCTGCCCCTCAGCTGATGTGGACAGCACGCATCTTGCCAGTTACCTCAAATGCTTAAGAATGTCAAGAGAATTCTTGGAGAAGCCGTGTGGTGTCTAGAGGGGCTTAAAGAGGAGAAAACACATTAAACACATTACTGTTTTTTTTTTAAATATAGGGAGAAATGTATTCTATTAGGCCTCCAACTTTATTATGCTTCAGGGTTGCTTTGAATACTCATCCTGTCTTCTGTACCTGTCCCTTTCCTACTAAATATTCCTCTATGTCTCTGTCTCTCTCTCACACATATACCACACACAGTCATACCATATACACACATCATACAACACACACATAGACACCACATACATGCTTGCACACACTCATACATACCCCCCACATATTTATACCCCACACACTCACACACACATATGTACTCATATCAAATACACTCACACCACACACACTCACACCTAACCAGACTCATACCACAGTCACTCCAAACACAGATACACCACACACATATATACCACACACATACTCATGCCACATATACAACACACACACACACACACACACACACACACACACACCTGTCAAGCTTGTAACTAGGCTGTGATTTTCAACCTAATTCTGTCTCAATTTAAAATGCTTTCTCCTTTCTTAATTTCCCTATTCAAATCTTATCCATCATCAAATATGGATTTTGCACAGAAAGGCAGGAGACTCACGCGACTTTGGCACAGACAGTGCACTTCCAGCTGCCATCAAGTCCTGTGACCCGACACTCACTGCACACCCTGAGTGAGCAGGCTTGGCATGGATCTCCCCGGTCAAAGATGAGGCCAAGGGTTTTCTGACAGTGAACACAGACTCTACTGGTCTCCTGGTGAGTCTTTCCACTCCTACGCTTTGCTTCTAATAGTTCATTTTTCAGCTTCCTGGTAAGAAAACAAAAAGGCACATTGAAAACGCAAGAGAGGACTGATAAGAAGCTTCAGTGGATTACTGCAAAACCCAACAGCCTGACTTCAATGCTTGGGACACGAGTGTTGGAAGAAGGGAACCAACTCCCTCAATTCGTTTTCTGATCTCCATATCATGTTAGAGACAAGGTGTGTGTGTGTGTGCGTGTGTGTGTGTGTGTGTGTGTGTGTGCACGCGCGCGCGCGCGCGCGTGTGTGCATGTATGAGAGAGAGAGAGAGAGACAGACAGAGACAGAGAGAGAGAGAGAGAGAGAGAGAGAGAGACCTAACACACAAATACATAAATATAACTAAAACCTCTGCACAGGAGCACATCCTTCTTTATTTAAAAATATTTTCATTTTTGAACCAAGGAATCAGAATCAAATACTTTCAGTGAATACAACTTCTCATTCCAGTATCAGTAACCATTGGAAATAGGCAGTTGAGTATTTGTGTTTTACTTTTGTCATTCTCCAGCACTGTTTTTCATCAGTGTGGATTCTCTTGTTTAGGACACCTTTGATCTTATAATCTTGGAAGTGCTCTCTGTGTGCCCCCATGATGAAAGAGATTAAGCCACATTGATTCTTTCCTTAAGTAAACCAATGAAGAGTGTAATTGTAATTACAAACATATTCTACCATTTCAGTTCTACATACTTCTACTGAGCATTTAAGAGTTTCCAACAATGCCCATTAACCTTTCTGTCAGGCACATTTATTCCTGAGTCCAGGATGCAACATAAATTAGCTGTCTAACTACAAGCAATGATTTACCCACTTTTAAATCTCCCTTTTTCTAAAATTGGACAAATTATTTTCTCCAATGGTTGTTTTTATGAGATAATAAAAGTAAATTTCCTAGCATGACTCCTGGCACATAGGTATTAAACACATTCCACTTAAAAAACTATTTGACAAGAAATATATTTATCTGCCCTTTAGAAACTTGGAATTGTAAGTATAGTCCTTTCTTTAGAAGGAGCACTTAGGCAATTGTTGGAGACACTAAATATCAGGATCTGGTTTAATGGGTCAAAATCTTCTTTGTAAAATTCTAAATCTGCATTTTATTTAAATAGTCCATTGATGGTAGTATGAGAGGTGCAGCTTTGGAACCTGTGTTCTCTAACTTGTCTAAACACAGGGATAGCTTAGAAATACTGGTGTTCAAGTCTCATGCCCGCAAATTTGAATACTCCTGGTTTTAGAGATCCCCTGTGTGTCCAAAGTATCTTTCTTTGTTCTTGTATATTCTCAGCTTTGGCAAACACTGCCCTAGAAGTTCGGCTCCTTCCCATTTTAATATTTCATAGCAATGCCATTCCTATAGGTTACTGATCTCTTATCTTCAATGCCCAGGAAGAAAATCTGGAAACACTCTACAGCTTTCATACCACTTCCCCTTTCACATTTGAGGCATTAAGTTTCATCAGCATCAACTAGTCTAGCAACTTCCCAAGTACAGAAAGAACGACTGTATTTTCTTGACCATGCTGTTCAGTGTCTAACTGCATATTAGGTTATAAAGCAGGTGGATGTAGTGAATAGTTTGCCTCCTCAGAAAAAATTCACATGGAGAACGAATACATACAAAGTAACTGAAATAACCATAAGAAAACAATAACCCTTGAGAGCAACCTTATCTGAATAGGTTGGTG
Organism: Apodemus agrarius; assembly: GCA_964023405.1. NCBI lineage: Eukaryota > Metazoa > Chordata > Mammalia > Rodentia > Muridae > Apodemus > Apodemus agrarius. The sequence goes on from OZ030010.1 coordinate 11,559,346, forward strand.
GGGGTCAATGTGATAAGCAGGCTAAGGAGGGGATTGGGATGCAAATTCTCTCCTAGAAAAGAGCATATCATTAGGTACTCAAAGTTTAACCTCTTATCAGTTCCTTTTACTAGTATAGCTGGGTCCATGTGGGGAAGTTAGAGCCATATACAAGTCAAACATTTGCTTTCCATTTTTTTGTGTGTGTGGTTTACTTTATAGTCGTTTATTTAACAGTCTATCTTAACCCAGAATATGGTTACTTAACCCGAAAAGACTTGGGAGTCAGAATAGTACAGACTAGAGGAAAGAAAGTATGTGAAGGTTCTAAACATCTTAGCTGGGCAATCCCTAAGACAATTGATGTTTATGATGCCAACTGCCACTGAGACTTGTTACAAAATCTAGAAAGGATTTCACAGGCTAATACAGAAGATGAAAGAGCTTGCTGAGTTTTCAAACTTCTCCTGGACATTGAATTCAATTCCTTCTATCATAATGCATGTTAAGTACACAGTCACTTTTCAGACATTCATGAGGCAAAAGGGTCACTGAAAATATCTTTCATGCTGTTCTCTGTTGCTATGACAAAGTGCATACAATGTAATTCATAAAGAATAGACGTTAATTTCTTATCATCTGGGAGGATGGAAAACTAAAACATCAAGGGGCCGGCAGCTCCTTAGAGGTAAAAGTCTGTAATCCCAGCTAATTGGGCAGAATGATTACAATTTCAAAGCCTAACTTAAATGAATTCAAGGTCAGCCTGTATTTTAGAGGCCCTGTCTCAAAAGTAAAGAGGAAAATGGAGGAGTGAGGCTATACCATATTGGCAGAGTATTTGCCTAGCATGTTCAACCCTAGGCTCAGTTTCCAGTATTTCAATATGCAAAAGGAATACAGGAAGGTGTGCTGATATCTGGCCATGGCCTTTTTGCTGTGTCACTCATGGCAAAAGGTGGAGGGGCATGAGGGATCAAAGAGAAGACAAGTGAGGCTCAAAATTGCTCTGATAACAAACCCACTGTTAGAATAATAATGAAGATATATATCTATTAATATTGAGGACAGAGTAAGCCCTAATGATCTAAGCACTTGCCATTAGACTTCCATTTCTAAATATGATGTATTGGGTATTGAGCTTCCAAAACATCAATATTTGTATTTTTATTTTGCATATGAGTGTTCTGCCTGTGTGTATGTATGTGTACCACGTATGTGCCTGGTGCCATAAGAGGGCAGAAGAGAGTATCAGATCTTCTAGAACTGAAGTTACAGATATTTATTGGTGCTGTATGTTGCCTGGTACCGGGTACCTGAAGAGGTCAGAAGAGAGGACCAAATCCTCTAGAACTGGAGTTACAGATATTTGTCGGTGCTGCAAATCCAAGCTGGGTATTCTGCAAGAGCAACAAGTGCTCTAATTCTCTAAGCCATCTCTGTAGTGCCTGCATCACAAGAGTTCTGAAGGATATAATCATGTAATAGCAGCTAGTAATTAGAATAAATGAAGACAATGTACAATTGGAAAAATGGTCCTAAGGGGAAAGGGAGTACAGGAAGCTAGAAGAAAGGGATAAGCTGAGAGGTATAATTGTTTTCTATTCAGGTAGCCAAGATGGGTTCAGTTCACTCATATGTGCATGGCAGTGGCAGCATCTGAAGAAAGTGAGCTTCTGCCCTGCTATTCCAGCACCTCTTCATCTCTCTCACAAACAGAAGGTATAAATGCTTCTGGATCAAAGAAACAGGCATAACAAATGCATTTGTTTTCTGTTCTTCCAGATAACAAGACACAAGTGAGGCAGCTGCTTGAATTAGTTTAGATACAAAATAGCATCATAAGGACCCAGTATCCTTTCATCTTGTTGCTCTTCTATTGACAAAACATGATTTATTCTTCTGCAAAATGACCAGGCACCTCTAACATTGTAGCCATGTTAGGGCAGAACAAGGGAGTGGTGCTTAGCTGCTTGGGACCTCACAGATAAAACAAAATCTAGTTTGGAGACCCTCTAAAAAGACTCCTTGGATTTGACCAGACCGCCGCCAAGCAGTTGCAAGGGAGGCTATAGAACTGACACTTTACCCAGCTTTGTGGATGTGGGTAAAGGATATTGGATGAGGAATAATTCCCCTTTCCTGAGGGGTCCTGATGCATTGTATTATGAATTCTCCATGAGTCAGCAGCAACTCTTTTCTGGAGATAGCAGTAACTGTAATGCAGTTTAGGTCTCATTTCACAATGGTCCTATGCTCACTTGACAGGAAAGAAAAATGAAAGACAAGAACTTGGCTCTGGACTACACAGATATTCAGAACTAGGTTTTCTCCTTTACTGTTTTTTGAAACTTAGGTTTCAAGTACCAGTATTGGTGCAAAGAAGGCACCTGGGTAGCTTTGGGCCAATCATTTAATTATTTCAGCGTCTGTATGAGATAAAAACAATCCAGCTATGTCTCAATACTCGTTAGTGTTTTGTCAACATGACTCAAGACAGAGTCACCTGCAAAGAGAACTTCAATTGAAAAAAATGCTTCCATAAATTTGGCATGTAAGAAAGCCAATGAAGCATTTGTTCGATTAATGATTGATATTGGAAAACCCAGACCACTGTGGGGAATGACATCCCTGGATAGGTGATCCCAGGATTTCTAAGAAATCAGGCTGAGCAAGCTATGGGAAGCAAGCCAGTAAGCAGCATATTTCCATGGCCTCTGCATCAGTTCTGGCCTCCAAATGCCTATCTTAAGTTCCCACCCTGAATTCCTTGGAATATAGACTACAAGATGTAAGCTGAGATAAATTCTTTCTTCCACAACTGCCTTTTGACCATAGTATTTATCAGAGCAGTAGAAAATAAATGGTGGAGTATCCTTAGTTTTCATCATCTATTACCTTCCTAGTCACTTGCCTCATCCTTTGACTATTTTTAAACTACCACCTTCTTTATATGATCAACAGAATAATTGCCAAACATATCAGCTCCTAATATTTGGAACTTGTAAACACTACAGCATTTAGAATGTTTAGTATCTCAAAAACAGAGAGAAAGAAATGGTTTGGATTTGAGTAGGTAGGTAAGTGGAGAAGATCTGGGAGGAGTTCAGGTAGGGGAAACCATAATCAGAACATATTACATACATTTTTATCAATTTAAAAATCTAAATTAAAAAAAAGGAAAAAGCATTTTCAAATGGAAAAAGATCAAGAATCTTAAGATTGGGAAATTATCCGGGATTTTTTAGATAGACCAATTTAATCACAAATGTTCTTTGAATATTGATGTAGAAAAAAGATATTATATAGGTTCATGAGAGCAGGGAATGGAGAGAAGCCATTATGATCATAGCAGTAGAAACTGAGGCAATGTGACCATGGCCAAAGAAGGCGAGGGAACATCAGAATGAAGGAGTCCAGGGACAAGGGTCTCCTGAAGATATTCTGGAAGAAGTAATGTTATGCCAACACTTTGATTTTGACCCAGTGGCAGTTATTTTGGATTTCTGATTTCTAGAGGACTGAAAATAAATTTAGCCAGCAAAAAAGCCACAGGATTTATGATAATCTGCTATATGTCTATGAGCCTAATTTCTTAGTGACTATAACATATTTTTGCCTAACATGTTCAACTCATTGGTTCTCAGGTGTTTGGCCTGCTCATCTTTGACTTTACTTCTTGTTAGTCTTGTGAATAATGCACTGTCACAAATAAGCCTTGGGGCTTGTCATCTCTAGAAAAGATATTATGTTCAAAATCATGAGCTCAGACAGTTTACAGTCTCAGAACTAGACAGTTTTTCCAAGTCCATTTACTCAGGACTCTACCACTTCCTCATATCCATCAAACCCATCGGTCTTCCTATAAGCCCTCTTCTGCTTGAAACCCAGACTGAAGAAAGCCTGCCTATACTGGTTATCACCTGCCCTACAAGCCTAGAGTCAGAAATCATCTTCATGGAACAGATCCGAAATGATAAGCAAAAGTCATTACATGTCATCAGCCTCATATGAAGAAGCAGTCATAGCAAATGAGAATCAATGAACCTAAAATGCTTCTGTATAGCAAAGGAACAAATAAACACAGTGAAGTGGCAAACTCTAGGCTGGAAGGTATTATTTTCAAATTATTCATCTGACATAAATTAATATCTAATGAGCCAAGGAGGTGTGTCAGCAACATAACAGAACTTCCCAACAAGGTTAAATGACAGGAGTTTGAGCCCTGAGGAGAGAACCAACTCTCACAAGTTGTCTTCTGGCCTACATGCCCTACCCATACAAACATACACATGCACACAAAATAACGAAAACATAATGAATTTTAAACATTAGTTATCAAGAATATAAGGGACTTTGAAATTTTAACAATAACCAAGTAAGAACAAGTACTGTCCCCTAACTTCTTATTTCCTAGAGACTTGTGTGAGACCTAAGGACCTAGGCTCAGTGGTTAAGAACACTGACTGCTCTTCCAGAGGTCCTGAGTACAATTCCCAGCAACCACATGGTGGCTCACAGCCATCTGTAATGGGATCTGGCGCCCTCTTCTGGTATGTCTGAAGATGGCAACATCTTTCATGTGCCCACATACATGAAATATAAATAAATCTTTTAAAAAAGAGAAAGACAAAGTTGAAAGATGATGGAACAGTAAAAGACAAGGACTCCAGATGCCCCCAACAAACAATGGAATAGAGCTTCCACACAACATAAAATTTTACATCAGTGAAGATATCTAGAAATTTTCCACATTGTTTAAGTAATTACCATAATATCTATCATTTGTAGCCAAATCTCTTTCCAGCAAATCCACTAAGGACTCAGTAAATATTAGCTCTTTCACTGTCCACCTGTAAGAGAGGTGCTCTTGGGATTTGCTTCAGCCCCTGCTACAATACCTTCAACCTTGAGCAAACTAAATCCAGTCTACAGCTACAGTTTCAAACTCCATTAAGCAAGCAAAATGACACCACAAGAAAACCCAAAGAATCAACAAACCTGGACTCATAGGGGCTCACTGAAACTGAACAAACAACCAGGGAGCCTACATGGGTCTAACTCAGACACTCTGCATATATGATATAATTGTTCAATTTGGTGTTTTTGTGGGACTGTGATCAGAGGAACTGGAGACTGTTTCTGACATATTTGTCTGCTACTGGGGACCCTTTTCCTCCTAATGAGTTGCCTCATTCAGCCTTCATATATGTGCCTTAGTCTTATTACAACTTGATATGCCACGTTTGGATAATATCCCTGGGAAGCCTGTCCTTTTCTGAAGGGAAACTGAGGAGGAGTGGATGGAGAGGGAGGATGTAGGGAAGTAGGGGAGGTGTATGGTAGGAGAGAAAACTGAGTTCGGTATGTAATATAAAAGAGAATAAATTAATTTTAAAAAGAAATCAAAACTGATGGGATTGATTAAACAAATGGCAAACCAATAAGAAGAGAAGAACCACAGAATTCATGACACACAGGCAGGATAATATGCCAGCAGCCCGATGATGATGGCTCCTAATCCTCCTTTTGTTAATATTCAGAGATAGTGCATCTATTCTAGAGCTATTTCATTTCATATCTGCTTGAAGAAAATTCTGGGAGTATGGTGTTGCCTTCCTGTATTCTGAATATAAAATGGTTAGCTTTTACTCCCATGAAGTCTTATCACCATAGCTGCCTGAATGTAAGCTGAACAGGGAAAACACCAATAGGCAAGCCAAAGTGGATAGGGGGAAACTAAACAGCTCCTAACCTTATAAAAAGAGCCAATGACAACTAAGTAATACTGGGAGAAATAAGTCTTCCTTAGGGAAGGACACATCAATTAGTTATCCAATACAAAATGGTCAGCCCTGAAGTCATATATACAAGTAACATTATACAAACAGAGCAGGTTATATTTAGGAATATATTTGTACATAAATATACATATAGGCATATAACAAAAATCAATGAATAGGGGACACAAATTTGAAAAAGACCAAGGTGGGGTATGTGAGAGGGTATGTCAGGGGAGGGAAGTGAAGGGGGAAACAAAATAATTATATTGTAATCTCAAAAAATATTTCAAAAACCATTAGGTTTGGGGGGTAGAAGGTATGACTCAGTGGTAGAGTGCTTGCTTACCACACATGGTGTCCCAAAACCCAATATATACAGAATTTATAAATGGATATATATATATATATATATATATAATATCATCATATTATATATATAATTTTATTTTATAGCAGCTTCTGTATGTATGATAGATTACTATATAAACATTACAGTGTATGGTTACAATAATGACATACAATCTCCTTTATGTGTCAAACCATTAACATTTGGCAACCCATAAGAAAAGCGTGGTTCCCATTTTATAGGCAAGGAAGCAGAAAGTCAGGTCAGGATTCAGGACTAGAATTTGGTATTTAAAACAAATAAGCAAACTACACTCTCTCTATGCACTAGTCTCTTCGTACAGGCTCTGGGATACTAAATGGGTTCTGCTCAGAAAGGACACTGTTTTGTGAATGCAATGTCTTTCCTAGTGGTGTAGAGCCATGCTGAGCACACTCAAAGGTAAGCTGCAATAATCAAGAAAGCTTTCTTTTGCTGGCCTAGTTCTACTATACAGCAACTGTCTAGGTTGACTCTTGTCATAAAGTGTCTCATGACAAATATGCTCATATGGAGCTGCATTTACATCACTGTCATTCTAAGAGATTTCATAAAGATTGTGATTTGTTTTCAGATCAAAGGCTACTAAAAATATCAACAGTTGAGAATCTGAGGAAAGGCAAAGCCTAGATTTGAAACAAAAGAAAATTCTCTAATAAGAGTACTACAGAATAGGCTCCTGTCCAAATGAAGAAGTATCTGTGAATTCTGCCAATCTCGTGTCTGGCGACTTCCTTGAGAAAATAGGACACTCTGAAACTGATTCACAATGTATACATGACCTAAAGTAACTGCTCATAGCATAAAGCTTAGCTTCCAGTAATATACTAGGAGTTCCCACTGAACCATGTGAAAAGCTAGACAATTGTCATTTTGCCAGTTTTATTTCACCATGACACAAGCTAGAATCATTTGGCAACTGTCTCAATTGAGAAAAGGCCTCCACTAAGAGTCATCTGTAGGCAAGTTTGTGGTGCATTTTCTTAGTGATTGATATGGGAGGGCCCTGCCCACCATGGATGGTGTTAACCCTGGCAAGGTAGTCCTGGGTTTTATAAGAAATTAAACTGAACAAATCTTAAGACATAATCCACTAAGGAGCATTACTCCATGATCTCTGCTATGGTTGTTACCTCTAGATTCCTGCCCTGAAATCTGATCGAGTGACCTGAGAATTGGAAGAAAGCCTACCCCAACCCCATGGTGGTTTTGATCATTATGATTTAACACAGTAAGGTACTTAAAATGTGCATATGTATGCATGCATGCATGTATGTATGTATGTATGTATGTATGGGTGCGTGTGGTGACATTTTAAGTCAGAAAATAAATAGTAAATACTATCGGCCCTAGTATCAAGGTTCCCTTTGCCAGATGTTGCTTAACATGCCGCCTTTGTTCAATTACCCATTCCTTTCTGTCTTGCTTTCCCTAGGACTTCAAGGTTTAATGGTTTAAAAACCATAGATCACTTGCACTCTAACCTTAGGCTAAAGCTTTCCTTTTGGTAAACCCAATTTAAGACAAGTGTTTCACTAAATAATATGACAAAGACAACCCAATACAATTCTAAAGAAGTGAGAAATCAATCAGTACTATTTGGCAGTTTGCTGTTTATTAATACTTGTTTAATATCACACAGGGAATGGATTTTTATATGTAATTACCAAACTGAGTCTTCCACTTCAAAAGAACTGAAAACAACTATTGTCTTCTATCCTGACTATCAGAGGAATAAGAATGCTTTTTCCAATAGGCATCTGTTCTGAACATCACAACAGCAAACCATCATATTGCTAATAGGATAAATTACTTAGAAAACACAGAGACAGGAAAAGAATCAGTACAGCAAGAAGTACGAAAACGCCATTTCTTTCAGAAACAACAAAGGACAAAATACTGGGATTTAAAAGACGGTTGCTATGACAAAAGGAAGAATGGAGCTGACTTGATAGAAAGAAATTGGGCATTTATGCAAAAAAAAATCGAAATGCTTTAAAGAGAACACATTGCCCTTGAAAAGATCTTTCAAAAGCCCTTCTGCTGCTGGTACAGGTACATACTAGAGAGTTACAGTTTTAGTTTTCGCAGGTATATAACACAAGTACATTTCTGAAATGTCTCTAAATTGAATTTATGCAAATGTAGGTTATTTTCACTCTGTCAAGGAGAATATGCACAGCAATTAATCTTAAAGAAGATACTTCTGCGAATTCATGTTGGCATAGATGAGACATTACAAAAAACTTTTTCCTGGTTATTGGTAGAAGTATATGGTATAGGAAAAGACAAGCTACCTTTTAATTAAAACTCACTGATGATTAAGATTAATAAATTATTAAATGTGCATATAAGATTTTGAAAGCATGCTTCTGGAAAACTATATTGATAATTAAATTTAGAGTCTATAACAGGAAGAGGAAATGTTCATCTTGAATAATAAAACAAACCTAATACATGAGATGGATATGCCTATTGATATCAAAAGGTTACTTACTTGAAATTTAAAATCTGAAATGTGACACTTAATAATAAAAACTTATATGACTTCTTAGAAAAACGTCTACCTTTCCAAAAATACAAATGACATTATATATTTTCTTATGAACTGACCACCTTTGGAGGTGGGAAGGAGCAAATATTTTTCAGTTCCCACCTTTAGCTCTAATATCAGTAGTCATGTTCTAGATTACATGTACTTCAACATACTGTCTGTACAATTTACAGTAAAAAGAGAATTGTAGTGTCCTGGCTATTGGTACAGATTTTTTTCTGATACCTAGAGGTTTATCCTCAATGTCAATTCTCCTTAAAGACAATACATTAAAAAGAGAAAAGACTAAAATGGTCATTCATGGAAGAGACAAATATATACACTTTGATATATATATATACACACACATAAGGAAGACAGGTGATTTTCCTATTTCTGTATCTATTGTTTACCTTTAAAATAGTAATATGAATTTTAAGTAAAATAGTATACTATGCATCTCTACAGAGAAATGTGCATGAATATATATATATATTATTTATGATTATAGTGACATTATTTCAAACAAAGATTAGTTCAAGCAAATATGATTTCATTTTGCAGCCAAATGCTTTACATATCTCCAAATATATTGACGGTAAAACATCTCTTAAAGGAAAGATTCTGTAAAATCAAAATTTATATATAGATATGCTTTTTCTATATGGAATGCAACATGGAGTCCAACTGAATTTAGGTGTTATATATATATATATATATATATACACAAAGTTATATGCATATAATTTAATATATATTTAATAATTTATTTATAATATATACTATAATAAGTATATAACATATACTAAAATTAGTAAGTTCTATGTAAGAGAATTTTTTCTTCATTCTGTGGGACTCAATAAGAGTTTGAGTTCCACTAAACTAGCATATTCACATTGTGATTTCTTATTTTTAATTATGTTTATGTGTCTAGGTGTGGGTATGTGTGTGTGTGTGTGTGTGTGTATGTGTGTTTGTGTGTGAGTGTTGGTGACCAAGGATGTCAGAGGTGTCAGATCTACCTGATGCTAGAGTCACTGGGAATTGAGATAGTTTTAGCATAGGTGCAGGAACTGGAACTCAGGTCCTCTGCCCAAAAATCACATTCTCAACTCCTGAGCCATCTCTCTAGAGTCCCTCATGTTAGGATTTCTGTTAATGTATTAAGAAGATTTGTGACTGAGCACAGGGTCCCCAATGGAGGAGACAGAGAAAGGACCCAAGGTGCTGAAGGGGTTTGCAACCCTATAGGAGGAACAAAAATATGAACCAATCAGTACTCCCAGAGCTCCCAGGGACAAAAACACCAACCAAAGAGTACACATGGGAGGACCCATGGCTCCAGGCACATAAGTAGCAGAGGATGGCCTTGTTGGGCATCAATGGGAGAAGAGGCTCTTGGTCCTGTGAAGGCTCCTTGCCCGGCTGTAGGGGAATGTCAGGATAGGGAAGCAGGAGTGGGTGGGTTAGTAAAAAGGGAGGGGGGATGGGATAGGGGATTTTCCGAGGGGAAACCAGAAAAGGGGATAACATTTGAAATGTAAATAAAGAATATGTCTAATATAAATATAAATAAATAAATAAACGACATGAAAGCCAATTTGGGAAGCATGAAACTGTCAAATAAGTTAATAAATAAATATGCAAACAAAAAAACAAACAAAAGACGCTTTGCGACAATTCTATTAGGATCAGAATAAATGTTTACCAATCTACAAGTCCAGTCCAATACTTATCTGGAATATCTACAGAGGCAATGGTTCTGCAGGCTTTTGAGAAGGTCAAACTTATTTCATTCTTAGTGCTAGAGTGATGAAATTTGGAGAAAAAAACAGCTTTGCAGATTAAAATTTTATAGAGTATTAAAAGAATGTTATTCTTTGCACCCATTGGCCTCCTTGGTTTCCAGGTGGAATGCATTATTCCTGAAATCACATTTAATTCATTTGAACCAAATGTTTGCCTTATTTGCTTTTCTCTAATCTTTCTCAGCCTGCAGGCTGAAATGAAAGAATGAACTACTTAAAGGCAAACTAAAAGATGGAAGGCAGTTTCTTGGCTAGGATGTATGAGTTATTCGTGTACTGAGGTCAGGGCTTACTTAGTGGCTCATTCCAGTGGAACTAGGCATGTGGAACAAAACAATAAATTTGTGCTTTCAGCCATCATGCAGAGATCAACTTAAAAAAAACTTTCTGTCCTTCTTTAAATGTTTGATAAAAGTCATAGTAACTTTGGATAATGGCTTACAGCTAACAGTTCAGAACTGTCATTAAATGCCAGGCTAAAGAAATGTATTCTGTTCTGTTCCATTTTACTGATGGGGAGTAGTAACGTCATGGGTGTGTTTTCAACAGGGTCACCCAAATAGCTATAGGTCTTTAAAAAGCACCCCTGTTATGGAATGTTTCCGGGCATTGCGTGGCTGCTGATTCATTCACAAACTTTGATTATCAATAGGAGACCTGCACTAGATTGGAACCATTCATTTTCTGTCATGGAGGTGGGGAGGGGTTCACCAAGGCCTGCTCATCCCTAAGGATGTATAACAGTGAACAGTTCCTAGAGGAGAGAGCTTATGAGACCACCCCATGTTCTAGAATTGAACATGTTCTAGAACTGAAGGTTGCTGTGGGAGGTGCTGAATTCACAAGCGTATTTATAAGCGTCCTTAATTGTTGGGGAGCAACATTATCATTATTGTTTTATTGATGACAAATCTAAATCAGGAAAATTGGGTGCAGTGGTATCCAATTCTTCTCTAAGTGGAACAAAATTACCAGAGATGATAAAATTAAAAAAAGATTTGAGCCAGGCAGGGGTGGTGAACACTTTTAATCCCATCAGATTAATTGGGAAGCAGAGGTAGGTGGATCTCTGAGTTCAAGGCTTGCTCTACAGAGTGGGTTCTAGGACAGCTAGCAATGCATGGTACAACCCTATCTCAAAACAAACAGACAAAGGAAGGAAGGAAACACAAAGAAACAAAGAAAAGCAAATAATTAAAGAAGAAAGGAAGGAAGAAAGAAAAGAAAAGGAAAGGAAAGGAAAGGAAAGGAAAGGAAAGGAAAGGAAAGGAAAGGAAAGGAAAGGAAAGGAAAGGAAAGGAAAGAAAAGAAAAAAAGAAAAGAAAAGAAAAAAGAGAGATTTGTCAGGTTTGAATGTATGATGTCAGTCTATGATTTGCATGCTTGAAAACTTGCTCCCTAGATGGTGGCATTTGCTCTGCTTCTAGTCTGCTTTTCTGATTCCTTGACTGCTGAGATAACATACCACCTATATTCATTCCTACCACCATGGACAAAAAGGGCCCAGCCCATAATCTTTTCCTCACCATGATGGATAATATTCACTGAGCTATAAAACAAGTTTACTTTCTTGTATAGTTACAGTGATATAAATATAACTAAGACTGCAGCAGGTTGCTTAAATATCATACAAACCATTCCAGAGTAGGTACTCGCAAGTGGGGAGTCTTTCTTCTTAGCTACTAGGTTTGCTGTAGTGAGTGGCTACATCTTACCAGCATCCTATTATTAGCTGATCTCCATTCTCTTTAGCTAAATGGCACAGAGCCAAAGATATTTTCAAATATTTGGGCTATGTCAGGAAAGCTGTAAAGTCCCCGATCAATATCTGTCTCCAATGTGACTGTCAAATTCCCCATCAAAATTACTGCAAATGAATAGAAAGCAGTTGAATAAGGGCAAAACAAGAAACATGCATCACCTTATCCTCTTGTCTTCCACTTTTTTCAAATATTCATCCCTCTTTAGGACTCCCAGGATCATTTCCTTCTCATGATCTAATAAAAATGACAGATTGATGAACTCTGAGTTCTTAGACATGGTATTTCAGCAGCAGCTCTGCACAGCAGTGGTTGAATTTTCCAGAAGAAGAATAGATATTTACTATTGTTAAGGCTCCCCCTTGTCAACCTAGTGTCCAGGCTGTTCAGTTGAAAGGGTTTTCTCTCAAGGTCTCTGTAGATTTGCTGACAAGTGCTGGGTATTCTTTCACATTACAGAGAAAACGTATTCTACTGAGACTGCAGTCCATGAAAAACATTAGTGTTTGAACAGAAAAATTCTCTAAACATTTTCTCTGTAGATAGTCAGCAGCTAAGATTCACTAATGATGCTGAACTTTGAGCTCTCAAAAAGCTTCAGAACAGGACTCAATTCCTCTGGGCCCAGAATGTAGAAAATGCTGAAAAGGTGGATAAAGCAAAGGTGAGAAAATTAATTAGGTCATACCGCACATAGCACTTGTTCAACTATTTAATTTTTGAAATATCAGTGTACCTAGCTCAAACACAACTTTCAAATTAATAAAAAATACACGGACTGTGTGTGCGCATGCACACACACACACACACACACACACACACACACTACAAGTCCCAGTTCTAGATAATCACTGGAAGTGTTAGAGGACATCCCTTTCAAATAGAAGAAGCAAGCATACTAAAAAAAAATGGACCTAGACTACTCCTCTTGACAACATAAGAAGCTCACCAGGCCCTAGATCACCTCCTTAACTTTAGTTTTGTATCTGGATTCTCAGAGTATAACCACACAAGAATGACCATTCTTAACAGTTGTTTGCCACATTAGGGATTGTTATGTCCCTGAGATACTGTTCCTCAGGTTCCCTTCACATCTATGTACAACAAGCTACACAGTTTCCTTGGCTCTTGTCAGGCTTCTAGACATAATGATCTATTCAAAGGGTGCTATGGGAAAGTCTACCCAGTAAGTCAAACTAACCTAAAATAATGTCAGTTGATTCAAAAGGATAGGATCTCTTCCAGAGCTTCTTTAACTCTTTGAAGGTTTGTGTTCACTCTGCACTAGCCAGAACTCCAAACTGAAGTGGGTGCTAGAGACCACAAAGTAGCTCCATTTGAACTAATGTCCCCAGTCCTTCCAGAATGGATTGATTCGAGGCCTTTTGCCAATCTGCAAGGACCATTAGATTAGGGGTATTAGAAATTAAGAGGGCAAGGGCAAGGGCAAGGGAAACTACAGAAAATGGAATGCTTGGAATTTTCTCTAGTGTCAGCTGCTGTCTCCCTGAATAAAGCACACAACTTGCTTTTCTCTCCTTGTGTGTCTCATCCGGCTTTAAGCTGAAATAGAGAAAAATAAATAAATTGGAAATTCAGTGACTGAATATATCATCTTTCTAGTTTGGGTTCGCTTGCAACATACTTTATGCTGAAAGTCTGAAGCAGACTTTAAAATGTCTGAATTAGTATGTTCTCCACACATATGTTACAGAATATATTTTTAAAAAATGTTCAAGGGGTTGAAAATGCTTGAGCTGAAGATATAAGTCTAAACTGTCAACAATTTAGGAGTTTGTCCTGTGGCTGAATAAGTGAAGAGAGGGCTTACAAAAGGAAGCAGTCGATAAAGTGCTTGCTACCACACCTGATAATGATCTGAGTTTGGTCCCCAGGACCTACATGGTGGATGTGGTGAACTGACTCCAGGGAGCCACTATACGTACATGTCACATGCAGTCAGCCACCCACCCACCTGCCGAATAAATAAGTGCATGTTAAAATAGATACTAGAAGAGAAGCAAACCCTCAAAGTGACAGGAAACTTTAAAGAATTTAAAAGAAACAAAATTGGATTAGTGGAACTTAACAATAGGATCCCTTTGCCCATATATGAATTAATATATGGATAATAGGCTAACATATTGGTACCTGGGCTGGTGTATAAATAATGACCAAGGAGATCGTAAGTAATCCAAACTGTATCAAGGAAGTCAGGATATTTCCTCCAGAAGGCAGGACTGCGCTGTGATAATAATTTAGTAAGATGGAATCTTGCTGAAGATCCTGGAGAAACACAGAGTGGAAGAAGGAAAATGGTGAGCCTGGGCACAGAAACTACAGGAGATAGATGCCCCTCCCACTAGGAAAAAAAAAAAAAAGCACCTGCCTCTAAGTGGAAATAACTTGCTACCTGAAACACATATTCCATGTTTAGTAATGACACCTCGGTCTAGAAAATTTTCATATCATTAATCACTAAAATAATACAGTTAATCCCCCTATTCAAATTTCATTTTCTTGTAAATCCTTCTTATATTAAGTAGTCTGCCCAGAGTTCTCCCTTCAGGAGTAGACATTCTAGCCTTGTATGCAAAGCCCTCTCCTTGGTATAGTTTGAAACCACATATCATCTGCTTTGTCACTGTTTGCTAGCTAAATTGCATTGTTGAGCATTTGCACCTAGGACTGAAATAGGATACAC